>JARVLU010000599.1:28498235-28508687 GCA_031762415.1 Simpsonichthys santanae | reverse complement strand
TGTTGCTGCTGATCTGTTTCATGTTGCTGTGTTCATTCGTGCTCATCTGCTCACACAGACTCATGTTCATGCTGCTGTTGTTTGGTGTAATGTTTTTATGCTATTAGTGCTTCGTGTAAGTTGATGTTTTTCTTAGTTCAGATATTAGATCTTATTACTGTTTTTTTCTTTTACATTTTATTGTTGGATGTGACCCTGTGTACATAATTTCGTTCCACCACATGTACCACATGTGGTGCAAATGACAATCTCTGACTTTCTCTTAAAGTAAGTTAATAACATTGTTTATCTGAGGAGCAGACTGCTTTGAGTTTTATGTTATCACAGACTTTCATCTTGAGCAAGCACAGAGGCGATAATAGAAAGGAAAAACTCCCTCATGAGGAACTAACCTCCAGCAGAACCAGGTTCAGGACAAGCAACAGATCAAGTGTCACATAGAACAAAAACAGATTTGACTTTTAAATAAAGATTTCAGTTTTTATTTTCTTTAGAAGTAAAGTTAAACTTTTATTTTTCCTTTGAAATATTTCTTACGTTGTTCAGATTTGGACCAAGTTAAGAGACGAGCTTAAAAAAGGAACGTTTTTAGCAACAATGTTTTTCTTTTTATTAACTTATTGATAAAGACGACTGTAGACTGATTTGACTGATACATTTTTTGGGCACATTTTTATGAATGTGTTCAGCAAGAAAAATCACACTTGTTTCTTTTGGTAAATAGAGATTCATGAAGACTGTCCTCCAATATTTTCCTTGACTTATTTACAGAACAATCCAAATGTAATGTATAGAGTTTGGGTCGGAATAGGTTGGATGCATGTGAATAACGATGAATGAAATGTGTTCATAATATTCATCGTTTTGTGACAGTTTGACCAGTAATGATCTATTTGAAATCATCATCTCACTGTGAGACTTATTTTGCTTCTGAATCTTTAAAGCTTGAATCATTACTTTGACAAAGTGTAAACACGGGGACAGGTTGGAGATGAGCTTCTAATTGTGCAGCACATAAAACAAGAGAAAATAAATTAAACTTAAACAAACAAAAAAACAAGAACATTAAGCACAATTAATGAGGTTTGTTTGCTTTCTGTTTTGTTGTTTAAAGCTGACAATATAAATAATTTATTCTTAGTTAAGATTATAATAATTAGTTTTGTAGTTAAGTAAACTTTAGTTTGTTCACTGTTCAGATCTTTTAAAACTTTTATCTCCGTGGTGAGATGGGACAGAGTACGAGCGAGTTGCATGTTTTCTCCAGCAGGGGGTGCTATTAGCACTTGTTTCTCATCTGAGGCCTTCTGGGAGAGACAGCTGAAATGCCAGCACTGCCTACAGAGACAGAAGGACAGAAGAGGGGTGGCATGAAGGGAGGGGGGGTCTAAACAGCCAAGCAGTATCAAGCATGTAGTCTTAACAGAGTCAGGAGAAGCTGATTTTTATTCAAACTTCTGTATGTCTGGGTCGTTAAACGAGTCGATGGCAGGGATTTCTAATCCCACACCGTGCCACACACCTCAATCCCCACAACATATGTGTTGGAATGAGAAATAAATCACAGTTCGTCATTAGTGTCTCAAAACACAGCCAATGGCTCCTAATCAGGATATATATTTTTAAACGTCTCGCTTATTTTCCTCTTATCATGCTTTATTTGGCTCTATTTCCTCAACAAACAAAAACAAAAAAAGGCATTTAAAACATCATCTGGCATTTATTTTACCATTCCAAACAACCTCTGCTTTACAGAAAATTCATTGTCTGGTAGATTTTCTTTTATTATTATTATTATTATAATCATTATTCCAGTGGATTTAAAGTCAGTCATGAACATTATCAGACTGGGCCCAGCCGAGCAGAAACATTCCCTAACCCCAACCTCCCCGCTGACCCCTCCCCTGCTTTTAACAACTGCCGACATAGTTTGGCTCTGTTATGTGATCATGCTTGGATGAAATCTGTCAAACAGCTCCCTGAGTTATTAGGCTGTCTGCGCCTGACCTTTCCGCAATCAAAGATATATGACTTAAGGGCTCGGGTTTGCCATGGCAACGGCTCCAATTTGCCGCCGTGAGAAAAGGTCTAATTGTTGCAGAAATTTAATGATCTAGCCCCAACATCAGGGGCTGTGAGATTTTATGAACTGTTTACGCTATAATTTTCTTTTGTTAATGCATTCCGCCTTAACCCCTTCCCCGCTGGCTGCCTGCAGGGATGGGGAGTGCGTGCACGAGTGCGTCTAAAGTGTGTGTAGGGTGAAGGAGTGTGGTGATGATGAAGAGGAGGAGGAGATGGGTGTGGGGGTTGTTTTCTGCCCCCACAACCTGTTAGCTCGTGTGTCTGGCACCTCTTTAAAAAGGGCAGTTTTGTCTTTAAGAAAAGCAGCTGCCTGCCGCATTATCTGCTCTCAGCGATGTAGACATCAGTAATATATTCTACAAGGTCAAAGACAAGTGAGATTAAAATGTCTAATCAGTTAATTTGTTTTATTGAGAAGGACTGCCGTGTGATTGGACACACGGAGATACAGAGGGAGAGAAGGAGGTGTGAGGGAATGAGTGAAGGAGCTCCTCAGATTTGCACATTGGTATTTTGACTGAGCTTGATGCGGGAAAATATGGCCGTGCCACTCATTTATAGCATGTTGATGAAGCTCTGACACCCTTTGTTTCTCTCCCCCTCCCCCACGTCTTCCCTCTTGTCTCGCCCTCTCTAACCATTCATTTTCAATCTGTGGCACATTCATACAAGACTGATTTTATTAGTTGCTGAAATAGACTTATATTTTAGATCTCATTAAATATTCAAAATAAATTCAGCGTATTTGAGCTCTTCATACATATTCAGTTTCTGTAACTAGGATCAGAATATTTTGATTGAGCCCCGAACAGCGGAGACACTTTGAATTTCTTTTTGTGTGCACAGATAGTTTCCATTCGGAGGAACGCGTTGAATCACAATTGATCTCATTGTTTTCCACTTACAATTAAATGAGCAGGAATATATTGCGGCGGGGAAAGTGACTGCAGAAGGTGCTGGTTTGTGCAGGACAGCACATTTGGCTGTTTGACGTCAGCACTTAACAAATGTCTCTGGAATAAAGATGCTGGCATTAAATCTGCAGCCACTGCAAGCAAGAACAATATACGAGCAACGTGAATGAACTCGTGAGATCATAAGGATTACTGTAATGACCTTTAATGCCTCGTAATATCCTATAAAACATGTAAAGGAGGACCGTGATGGAGCGTGTATAATTAATTTCATGGAATAAGATCTATCTGTAAGGTTAAATGTCACTGCAAAACTCTGCAGCCTTAGCTGCAAGTTGACAAATGGCTGAATCTTTTTTTTTTTTAAAACAATTTAACATTTGTCGTGCACAGAGCAGCGACTAAAACAAGGCTTTTGCATGAAAACTTGAGCAGAATTGCAGGTCACTGTGATACAGGACAGAATAAGGACATTGTTATGAATATGAAGGGCAGCAGGGTGATTTTAAGATGCACATGCATCAAAGAACCCCTTTATCCCTTCAGACATCATTCTTCTGTTTCTGCTACAATTTTCTGATTTACTCCTGATCATGTAGAAACAGATAAACAAACAAATATATATGTTGCTCAGTAAGGAATATAGTGCTATGTCTTACAGTTCTTAGCTGAAATTCACACACACAAATTCCATATAATGTACATAAATGAAGTATAGGTGCACTTGGTAGAGGTCTTGACTCACAGCAAGAATCAGGACTGAATCCCAGCCGGGGGCCTTTCAGGGTGGAGTTTGCATGTTCTCTCCGTGCATGCATGTTTTCTCCAGGTACTCCAGTTTCCTCCCACAGACCAAAAACATGCATGTTATAGACTGACTAGTAACTCTAAATTGTTTCTAGGTGTGAGTGAGAGTGAATGGTTGTGATGGACCTGCGACCTGTCCAAGATGTACCTCACCTCTTGTTCACTGACTGCTGGACAAGAGGTTTCTGTGACCCCAAAAAGAAGAAGCGAGTAAAGATGGATGGTCATAAACGGATGTGATTTTAGTGAAAACGCAGCCCTTTGTTGATCAGGCCTCACTGTACAAACATCAAAGTTGGAATGAGTCACAAAGTTGGATTTTACACGACTGAACTGAACTTTCCACGTCTTTAATAGATTTCACACAATCACAAGTTATGTTAAACAATGTTTTGCAGGTTTTATCATGAAATGTTAAAATTGGGGGAGTGGTGGCGCAGAGGTTGGAGAAAGCGAGCTTGTGATGGGAAGATCGCCTGTTTAACCTCCTGGACTGACAACTTCAAAATGTGGTGGGATACATGGTGAAGCACCCACACCTGCCTCCTCCCTCATTTGCTCCACTCTGAGCCCTTGAGCAAATCCCTTTAACCTCCACCATCTATTCCCCTGGGCGCCCTAGATAGAAGCTCTCTGCTCCACACAGAGGGCTGTGGTAGCTCAGTGGTCTGTGGTTGTGTCAGGAAGAGCATCCAACTTCAAAAGAATTGCCAAGTCTTCGTGTGACTTGCTCCGCTGTGGTGACCCCTGAAGAAGAGAGCAGTTGAAAAAAGTGTAATGTTAAACTTACACTGGTGGAGATTCACTGCAAGGTGTGATAGGTCAATCTGCATATGTCTTATCTCAGCTTTACAACCTGAACCACCACACGCTCTGATCTTTGAACTGAGAAAGCTTCTGAGATGTGAAACGTCTTCTGTTACAAATAAAATCCAGTTGTCTTGAACTTTTTTGAACGTTAAACACTGTGGAGGGTACTGATGTCTCACACTCCATCTGAGATGTGCAAACTTTTCTTGTGCCCACAAGCTTCACATGACGTATACAGAAAACAGATTTTTATTTTGTTATAGATAAGAATATTTTTCCACAGTGCAGCAGGCGTACACCAAAACTCTCATTAACTTGTATTATATTTGAGCTCAAACACTGTAGAAATTTAAAATGATGTGTGTGACTGTGTGACGCTAACAGCTCTTTTCTTTAATACGACTCAGTTTTTGCACAAACACTGTTTGTCTGAGGTTTAATTTTTGCTTTTTTTGTTTCTGTCTGTCTGTCAAGGAGTGACAGACAGAGACATGGGATTTTATAAACTATTCACAGCAGCTTTAGTGTTTCCTTTTTTATCTTGATTCTCCTGACAATTTTCAAAACAATCAAAACATAATCTGTCAGCTTAGATAATAACAAATTTAAAAACTATAGTTTCAGAAGAAACTTGATGTATGTTGGAATAAGTACTGGCTCCCTTTATTTTATATATTTGTGTATACTGTATATTAGTGAATTTTGCAGCAAACTACTTTTTTAACACTCTGCTGAAAACAAATTTGTCTGATAACCAATTAGTCTTTTAATTTTCAGCTAACACGAGTCAATAATTCATTGGCTCATGTTGGCCACGCATAATTTCTCATAAAACTGTAAATAAAACATTTTGATAAGACCAAACTAGCAACTCTGGAGCATTTAGTTTCTGGTTAAAGAAATTACAACCATAATTTCCCCCTTCACCCAGACGTTTTATACAGCAAACAATTCATCAATAACTGAAAAATATTGAATCATTAAAGCCGACAATCATCGCTTTCAGTTTGAAACAGTTTTTTTTTTTTTAGAGGGATGTGAAGAGTTTTTTTAAACAGTTATTTTTTTTAACAAACAAAAGCGCTAAACGCGGTTTAGAAAAGAACTTGAATAAAACACAAAAGCGGCAGACTGAATACAAGCACACATGCTGGTTAAAGCACGTGCACGTGTTTCATACATGTTCGAGTTTGGCAAACATAGAGCATCTGCATCCATATAATGTCATTTCCTGGCAGTTTTTAGAAGAAAAAGAGGACGATGAGGAGCTGGTTTTAAATATATTAATAGATCCTAACAGTCTTATTAGGTTTTCAACAAGTTTTATTAACAACTCAACCAAACTGGTGACACTGATAAAGAAGAAATACTGAGTACTGTGAAAAATCTTGCAGATAAAACATCAAAAGACTGGATAGACATGGACATGATATTTGTAAAGGATATAATGAGTTATGTTATTGAACCATTTACGTATATACTGTATGTAACTTATCATTTTCAGCAGGAAAATGTCCAGAAAATGTGAAAATAGCAAAAAGAGTTCATCTTTATAAGAATGGTGAGAAATGTTTGTTCACTAATTACAAACCAATATCCTTGTTGCCACAATTTTCAAAAATATTAGAGAAATTATTTGTAACCAGATTAGATTGATTCATAGATAAACATAACATTTTAAGTAATAGTCAGTATGGGTTTAGAGAAAATAATTCAACATCAGTGGCTCTCATGGAACTAATAGAGATAACAACTGCTGTTGATCAAAAACAGTATTGTGTTAGCGTTTTTTGTTTATTAAAAAAAAAAAAAGACCTTTGACACTATTGACCACACCATTCTCTTTGAAAAACTGAATAAACTTGACATTAGAGGATTAGCACTACAGTGGGTATCCAGTTATTTGAATAACAGGAAACAGTTTGTACAGGTAAACAATGTAAAATCTTAATTTTGTGTTCATGGTTGCGGAGTTCCTCAAGGCTCTGCGTTTGGACCAAAGTTGTTTATGTGAATGATCTGGTTGATGTGTCAGGCCTTTTGAAGTGTGTTTTATTTGCAGATGATACCACTTTTTTTTTTTTTTTGTTCAGGCGAAGATATTGAACGGATATTAGAGATGATACAGGCAGAATTTGTAAAAAATACAAACTTGGTTCCAACTTAAATTATCATTAAATTTAGAAAAAAAAAAAACTACATGATATTTAGTAATAAAAAGAAAATTATTGAAGTTCCATTTAAAATGGACAATATTGAAATCCATAGAGTTAATTAAATACAATTTTTAGGTGTCATTATTGATGAGAAGCTAACATGGAAATCTCATGTAAATTACTTAATAATAAAAATAGCTAAATCAATGCATTACTGTATAAAGTAAAAAGAGTTTTTGAATGACAAATCTTTGTATATACAGTATTGTATAATGTAATCATTGTTCCATATTTAATCTATTGTATTGAAGTTTGGGGGAAAGCATGAAAACAATTACGAACCTTATTTTTATTTTACAGAAGAATTATTAGTAGGAAGTGCTATGGTCACCCAACAAATATATTGTTTCATCAATTGAAATTATTAAAAAAAAAAGTGATTTGGTTGAATATAGTATTTTACAAGTCATGTATAAAGCACATAAAAAACATGACCCGCTTATACTGTATTCAGTTAAAATTTGTTAAAAAAAGAGTCATTTTAACCTTAAGTGAATGGAAATGTTTGTAAAACCTCCATTTAGAACTAGTATGAAGGAGCTGTGTTGTAATTCAGGGAATACGATTGTGGAATTACCTTGATATCATCATAAAATTTTCTAAAACAATTTATATGTTTAAAAAGATGATTAAGTTAAAATTGTTAGAAAAGTATGATACCATGTGATGGATGCCTGATGTTTTTTGTTTTCACTTTGGGGATTGTTCACGCCTGAATTGTTGTTTGTTTATTTTATTTTTTTTTTTAAATAAGCGGTAGATAATGTAATTTTTCCCCTTTCTATCTGCACCCTTTTCATTCAATGTTTTTTTTTCATTAATTTGTTTTGTTTGTTTTGTTTCTTTTAAATAAATGAATAAATAAATACATAAAATCATCCACAAAACAGGCAAAACGTGATTGTCCTATGTGTACTTCACATATAGTTGTAAATGTCCTTTTTTCCTGCAGACTTTATGAGTAAATATGTGTCTGTGAATGTGACCTCCATTAGGAGCAGCTGAAGAGATCCATCCAGTGGGCAGTTTGTTTTCCAGAAAGGAGCAGCACTGGTGGACGGGCCTTGATTTATTAGAACCATGAGCCAAGTGACCGTGATGAAGTGGATTTCCATTTTAAAAGACAAAGACAGCTTCATCTGGAACATGTAAGCAGAGAAAAGGCTGATGATGAGCTCAGATCAGGCTGCTGAGCTGCAAACAAACCCAGAAATAACCACAAAAATCACTTTTAGCTATAATTTCCCTAAACATAACCTAAAGAAGATCAAGGCTGCTGGGGAAAAAAAAAAAAAAAGGACAGCTTTTGGATTCAGAGAGAAATTAATGTTTTTGAAGGGTACATTGATATTAGAAATTTAATCCTGTGTGAAGTTGTTAACACAGAGTAATTCCTCACTCATAAGCAAAAAAACATTTTGAGAGAGTCACTGCCAAACCTCGCAAACATGCAAGGGTTGTGTAACGAAAGAAGGGCTTTGCCAGTGCATCGGAGACAGGTCACGATAACCAAGGCTTTTAGAACACGTTTACAATGGTCTAATTTATTTAAGACAAATCTAAAATAAGGCATGAGAGGATTGGACACACTTCAGATGATGTTTATGTGTTGGGGTTGTGGAGTTTGAGCTCACCCTTCAGAGGGAAAGTAACAAACAGGCTCTCATCCGGAGAAGTGATGGAGTGTTTCTTAAATGAAAATACACCTGTCTTTAGGACAAATATGTGCCACTAATTACCTGTCTAACCTAAATCTCGGGGTGCCAGATGTTGCAAAAATACAGAGAGACAAAGACAAATTGCAGCAAGCTGTAGTAGCCCTGCATGTAAATATAGTAGTGGCTTAAATCATCTTTTCCTTGACCCTGTTACACAAGTTGTTCAATGTGATTCTGGTGCGTGCTGAGCCTGTAGGATACTAATTGTAAAGATATGCTAAGGTATCACAGTATCACATAATCTCCTGCTCTCGCTCCCTCTGTCACGGCTTCTCTCTCGTCTTAGCTTGACCGAGCCATAAGCAGGATTACGTTTTGATCTGTATCCTTGCTTCCAATTCAGATTTCCATTTCAGTTATGTTGACTTCTCCTCCTCCTCTTTAGCTCCAGCCTGGAACAGATGAGTAGAGGTAGAGCCATCTGTGCCTGATGACTTAGAACAGATTTCCAAAAAGACCTTGAGAAACTTTCTAGGTCTAAGTTATAGTGAGCCACTCAGAACCACTATTTCCCCACATTCTTGCAACTCTGGTAATGTCTTTAAACTCCATGTTGGTCAGTCAAGAAATTAAACACCAACAATGCAACACAACTTACAAAACTAAGCACTAAGTTGGGGGGAACACTTTGTAGTTTATTGGAGGAAAAAAAGCCTTTCCAAGATCCTTTATTCCACAAGTTCATAAAAAATTAGAGCTCAAAGTTTGACAAAATGTACTTTTGGATTTTTTGTGCATGTTACTTTATTTCATTTCAGTTTAAAATGTAATTGTAATTTCTATTTCTTTTATGTACAAGTACAACTCCTCAACTTTGAATGTTACTGCATTTTTTTATACTTTGCCTGCAAAGGCAGTGATGTAACAAAAAAATACTTTTGTCTTCAAGAAGAAAAACTTTATTCATTGTCCACAAGTGTCTACAGCCAAGTCAAGTCAGAATACCTACTTCTCTTGCACAGGGAGAACATGTAAACATCCCTCAGGTGACGTATACGCTACGTTTCTTCTTACTATAATTTCCTGAAAACCTCATTTTTGTGTTGTGTCCAATCTTTTTTTTTTTTTCATTTGAGATCATATTTTTCCACTTTTAGCTTCTCTTCATTTGCTCCCTGTCAAATTCAGAATATAATTACTTCTAACAAACAAAGCTCTCAACATCCAAACTCCATTGTATATTACATATCTTATTGTTCTATATTTTCCCAACAGAGCACTTCACTCTCAGACTGCAGGTTTACTTGTGGTTCCTAAAGTTTCTAAAAGCAGAATGGGAAGAAGATATTTCAGTTACCAGGCTCCTCTCTTATAGAACTAACTTCCAGTTTCTGTCCATGAGGCTGACACATTGTCTATTGATTAGGCTCAAGTCTTTCCTTTGTAATAAAGCCTATAATTAGGATTGGCTTGGGTTTCCTGAGCTGTCCCTTAGTTGTGCTGCTATAAGCTCAGACTGCTGGAGGACAAACTGACCACATTTCTTCACTATACTACTGTCTTTACTAACCGGTACTCTACTCAACCTGTTTTGTATTTGTAATTATTTTTTATCCTTGACATCTGTTTTATGTCTTTCTTTCAAGGAGGTACACCTGCACCTACCTGGACCTGTCATTTTGTGTTTGTTTGTTTCTCCTTCCTGTTTTTCAAACCCAGCCGGCCGAAGCAGATGGCCTCTTGTCCTGAACCTGGTTCTGCTGGAGGTTTCTTCCTTTAAAAAGGGAGTTTTTCCTTTCCACGGTTGCCATTGTGCTTGCTCAGGATGGGAGACTGTGACAAAGTGAAGATGCAATGAGTCTACTGGCTTCCTTCCTTCCTTCCTTACCATATTTGCCGCCTGATAGGTCGCTCCTTTCTATAAGTCGCATTGTCCAATTTTGTCCAATAATTTGGAAAAAT
>JARVLU010000599.1:28420855-28430923 GCA_031762415.1 Simpsonichthys santanae | reverse complement strand
CCTAGGGACAATTTAGAGTTACCAATCAGCCTAACATGCATGATTTTGGTCTGTGGGAGGAAACTGGAGTACCCGGACAAAACCCTCACATGCACGAAGAGAACATACAAAGTCCACCCAGAAAGGCCCCGGCTGGGATTTGAACCTTCTCGTTCAGAGGTTTGATGATATCACATTCCAGAGTCAAATGGTCACTTCTGGCCCTGAAATCATATTTTGCCCACAACTGTTATACAAAAACGACAACATACCTTAGCCCTTGAAAATTCACAATTATTTTCCACTTGAGGACATTACAGCTAACATTAAGGTTTACCGCTATTTATATACCTCTCACAGACTTCTCCTTTTTACAGAAGACCTGCAGTATGAAAGTAATCTGATTTACGTCCTCAATACTGGTCCCCCCACCCCCACCCCAAACACAGTCCATATGTCGACAGGTGTGGTTGTCATCCTCTCTTGCCTATGTACCACAATAATCAATTTAACAGGATATGCTCATCAAATATCCAAATGATGATTGCTTACTTTACTTAACCTCCTAATGCAAGCGACTTCTAAAGGCTGGAGGGTAATCATGTTTTTCTGTTTACAATCCTCATGTATGTGCACGCTTCACGCTGCTCGATTGTGTGTGGGATGTCTGTTATATTTTGGTTAAACACTGGGGAATGCTGAAACACCACAGAATGCCTCTTGTAATCAGATTTCTTTATGTGTGTGTGTGTGTGTTTTCTGCAGTTTGTGATTGGCGTTGAATGCAAAGTGACTGTCAGTGATCCTCATGAATGCCGAAGCAGCTCATTGAGTGTGAACTGGGTCTTGTTAGTAGTTGGGTAAGCAGCAATAGAAATGTAAGCACTTAGACTATTTATTCATGCAGGCTGCCTTCCTCTGGCTTTTTGAAGGTAAAACGGAGCGTTTTTTAAGTGTATGCTTGTGTGCGTCATTTTGCATGCGTTTGTCTGTTTGCATAGAGGAAAAAAAAAAGAGAGGAAGAAAAGAGGACCTGGAGTTTAACTAAAATAGTGGTGGTAGCAAAAAAGTTTTTGCCATTTAATCAGAAGCATTTAGCTCAGAAGATATTCAAAGCCATGCACCAACAGGGAGAGGTTTTTGCAAAGTCTCATTCGACAGAGGTAGATACGGTAAATTAGTTTTTACATGTTCCTGCAATTTAAGTTAATGCTAAAAATAATGTTTAAAAATTTTATGATTTATGTGGTTTAAAAAAAGTTTTTCAATCCAGCCAAATTTTATGTTTTTAAAATAGAACATAAATTATATTAGTTTGAAGATCTATTTTTGCTTCATGGTTTACAAAAAAACAACTATAAAAGAACAAAAACAAAAAAAACAAAGTAAGCAATGAAAAATAATAAATAATAAATGAGTATGACAATAAGCAAGGAACCAAAACAAGAAACTGTCACTTCCATGGACAAAAATATACAGATGGTTTAGTTTTTACAAGAAACTATTTTTACATAAATTTAAAAAAGCAAAATTGTATTCTGGTAATTTGTAAAAGGTACTTTTTCAGAAGCTTTACAATTTACAATCTTTTTATGGAACTGATATTAGTGTTGAAAAGAATATTACAACAATGGCAGGAAAAATATTTTATAAGAGGGTGAAACACCTGCAAAATTACTGTTTAATATGTGTTTTTAGTCAATTAATTGGCAAAACAACTAAATTGTAGAACAATGTCATCCTTCATACCACTCTGGATGATTTTTTTTAATCTTCCCAAAAAGAAGCAGAATAAATCCATCTTAATTATTTTAAATTCCAACTTTCAATATTTCTCAGGGATGGCATGGTGCAACCGGAAGAGTTGCCGCCTCTTAGCGAGAGGGTCATGTTCTGTCTGTGCATGTGTGGGTTTTCTCCAGGTATTCCAGTTTCTTCCCACAGACCAAAACCATGCATGTTAGACTGATTGGTAACTCTAAATTGTCTCTGTGAGTGAGAGAGTGGCTGGACATGGGCACCAATGACCCCCGTGACCCGAAGGGAAGAAGCGGGTAAAGAAGATGGATGAAATATTTCTTACATTGGTTACACCAAACTCCTATAATTTATTGTTTTGTTTATTTTGTCCAAGCTTCTCAAAAATCTGACATTAAAGGGACAGTTACCGGTACACATTTTTTAATATGAGGCTCTGCGAGCCAGAGGTTGCCTTCGGGGATGTATCAACTGACTTGGAGCCCTTTGTTTTGGACATTCAAATAAAAATAGGGACAGAGCCATCAATGAAACACCACCTGGTGATGTGTTAGATCCATTGATGGGGTTGGCTGCTACACAAACCTGGAAAACACTTTTGAGCAGCAAGGAAATGCCCAAAATCTGGTGTTTGCCCTGTTTTTGTGAGAGCTTCAACTCACACAGGGCAGACCCAGAACTCACTGGAGGGATTATACTGGATGTTTCTTCTGGTCTGGGATCACCTTAGGATCATCCAAGAAAAAGTGTAGTGATTCACTGGAAAGATGAATGTCCGTGTTTCCTTTCTGAACCTCTGACCTGTAACCCAATCTCAAATAATAAGAAAGGCGATAGATGAACTGACAGAGTTGTTATCAGCAGTCAGTATCTTACCTGCAGCAGACAGGAGTCAAAGCATTATGAGTTTGGCCAGTTCAACAAATTTTTTCTCAGAAGGTTTAAGCTAACGTAATCTAAGTGAGGCCAACAATCAAAACATATTCATGCCATTTTGAACTTACTTCAAGCTCAACAATTTCATAGTGGTTCAAGCAAAAGTTATTTCATGGACTTTTACTGCCTCACTAAACAGGACAATGCTTTGTAACTTGTTTCACATTGACCATTACCAGTAAGAAACCACACTTAGATTTTGTTTTCCATGTAAATAAGAAAAAAAAAAACTATAAAATAACAATCTAATGCAAACAGTGTTTTATGTCCAAAAGTAGACAAATTGTCTTTAAAAGAGAACCTGTTTCTTGGTTTGTGCATGAGCTGAAGATTTGTTTTGTTGTGCACAGCTTTTTGCTGTAACAGCACACAGTTAGCCCTGATAGTAAATGAGTCCTCGAGGCTCAATGAGATTAACCTGCCTAAATAAAGGTTGAATGAAAATAGTCACATGACCGGTGCTTGATTTGTTATTCCAGAGACTAAACAGTTAATGTGGATTTGCTCATATGGAGGCGTGACTGTGCCAGATGATGTGTATGCGTGTGCATGTGTGTGTGGGTTTTTTTCTTTTTTGTTTTTGCCCAAGTAAGTTCGTGGGGTGAAGTGGGCTATAGAAGCTAGGAAGAGAAAGAAAATCCTTTTATGTTTTATCAAACGTTTCTCTTTAGAAATTCAACTCTTTTTAATATTGAGTCTAAAAAGAATGTGCTCAAGACTTTACCCTGCCCGCCAGAATTAGTCGGAGGACCGTTTTTAGTCATAAATTATGCACTGAAACAAAGAGATAGTCTCTTTTTTTGTTCCCGCAGCATACGAGCCTGAGCGAATGCCTTTTAAAAATCTTTAAAATTGTCCATTCAACTCAAACTTACTGAGTGTAGCAAAATGTCGAAGACATAAAAAGTCAAGGGAAGATTGAATAAAATAATGCGAGGGGACAGATTAGTCATGGAGTTGAGCCCACACGCTCTTTCAACCGCTGCACAATGCCACTTTTTATAAGCAGCCCCCATCTTCACAAAGGCTGCGTTCAATATATCGAGAATGATACATGGTCAGACGTGTAATCTCTCTTTGATTCTCTGCTCTCATTCATCCCACAACCTTTTCAGGCCTGACACTGATGAGCTACTGGGCTCAATCACATGCACGCACACACGCACGCAGTGCAAGACGTGCATGCTCATTATCCATCACCAGTGTGCCTACCATTAAATGAACGTGTGTCTACATGCTTGCACTGAGAAATGTTCATGTGATCATCTACATTTGTCATCGCAGTGGCAACCTGTGCCATCCAAAAAGCAAGGTTTACATAAGTCACAACACAAGCTCTCCAAGTTTTATTTCATCCAAGAGACAAACTAGAGCGGTTCTACTTGTTGATATAGATTAAAGTTTTGTGCCAAACTCCATCAGTTTACATTCTGTAAACCTAAGGTTTGTAGCTAAATTAGGCATCATAAACAATGAAACAAACAAAATGATTTTGTGGTTCACTTCTTGTTTTATATGCTGTATATTCGTATAGTCCACTCATTGTCATCATTTTGAATGTACAGACTGATAAACAGGAAGTTACACTGCAAATTCCAAATTATTTTCTACAGCTTAGAGCCTCATCTCACTGGATTAGGAACAGAGAGGCTCTGACCTATTAGAACATGTCTAGTTTGCATCAAATTTGGAAAACCTTGTTCAGTGTGGCGATGATTGGGATGTTACCATGCTCTTTTACTTTCCTTGTCTTTTCCTGCCATTTTCTGTTTTTGAGAGTTTTTTCCTGCGCTCACAATATGCCCCCATTGTCAACAAGTCCTCATGACAATGTCACATAAAGATCCACAACCACACCGTACCTCAGCCCTGTTCTGATTTGGATTGCATCAGCAGGCAACTGCATAATAGAAGTTTGTGCCATGCTAGTAGGATGCTGATGGTACAATGGGATTGTAATTTGGACAAGAGGTGTGTGTGTGGCTAGTACTGCTTTAAAGACCCAATGACCATGACCATATTACCATCAAGCTGCTAACTCTAACTAGATCTGCTAATGCTACTAACAAGACCACACCACTAACAGAACAGAACCATTCTACTGAAATTTCCTCACTTCTAATCAAACCACACTGTAGATGTATTTCTTTTTAACTTTTGGTGCCTTGTTTTCTTGTATTTTTGCTGCATGGTTTGGTATTTCTTCTTATTTCTTTTTGGCAAGTCGAGATGGTTCTTCTCATCTTCAGCATTTCATTGCATTGTTGACCTTGTGATGATTTTTGCATATGACAAATAAACCAATCCTGAACCACTGTGTTTCTTATACTGTATATGTTTGACATTACTGCAAAGCTCATCCATATTCTGGCAATTTTTCTTTAGTTTTAGTGGGCTCATAGTGTAAAGGGGACATTAATAACTAATACTACAATGCAATTCTTTAGCAGGCAGTGGTGACTTTTATTTGCTAATTGTAAGCTTGCATTCGGAATACTGTACTAGAAAAACATGCACATTTTTTCATTCAATGTTGTAAGTGCTCATAATTTACATTAAATGTGAATATAAAGTGAATAGTTTAAAATAATTGATTGAGATTTTTAATGCTCAAATTCTGCGTTTTCCATAAACATCCAACAAAAATCATATTGACAGCTAATTGTGAATTTATAATTGGTTAAATTATTTTTGGCCTGTTGGTCCAGTCTTCCATAACTGTCCCAGTCCATTATCTGGTCAGTTCCTTATTGTAGCTACTTCCTGATATGGTTCTAGAGAGTTGTGCCAGGGTGAGGCCAGGAGTATAAGTACAATATGGTAGAGGGCATCCTAGGGATGCAAAGTATCAGGGAAAACCTCTTTCGTAAGAACTAAAAGTGTAGCTGTTTCATTATTGCCTTCAAACCAAAAGAGGTTTTCCAAATTTGCTGTGATCCAATATGTCATAGAGTGTTGCGAGGTCATCATCCAGTCTGAAGGGAGCCTCAAACACAGACCACTCAACTCCTATGTTGGAAAAGAAAAAAAAAAACTAAAACAGAAACTTGCAAGGCCATGTGCTTGATTTGTTCCTGGTCAGTGAACTTTATTTTCTTATGAATTATATAACCAAAATAAATTGTTCAAGAAAAAACAACATGTAAACATCAATCAGTCAGTTGGTAAAAATCAAGAAATGATCACAAACCAATTTTAATCTTTTAGCAAGTCAAAGTAAGCTTTTGCAGGTATGTGTTAAGCTGTGCACCATGATTTACTAATTAATTATCCAACTTGCAAATGAATGTAGCAGTTTTTCCCACTGGACGTTGGTTTAGTTGTCTTGAGAATTGTTAGACTTAAAGACTTTGTAAAACATATTACTGTACTTAAAGATGGGCCTTGCATGTAATGAGTTGCATTTATAATTAACACCCACACACACTTACACTATTTGCTTTCATCTGACTCTTTTTCCCTTCTTCTATCAGTCACTGTCTCTCTCACCCCATCCCTCTGCCTTTTCTCGCTCTTTCTTTTTTTACACCAGTAGCACCTGGACCTGCACTATTCATCATACGAATGACTCGGAACATGAATTAGTTTTCTTTTTTTTTTATGGTACGAGATGAGAGGGCCAGATGGCATTAAAAACAAGTTTGAAAAATAAAATGAGAGCAAAGAGTGTATGAGGAGATGGGGTGGGGGGGTGAAGTGCTTAAGTGGGAGAATTGTAATGGAGGACAACATATTTTGGGGCATTTATTGCCACTTTTGTCTTTTTTTCCTTTACACTTTTCAGTGTTATCAAAAAGGGCACATGGTAGTTTTGGATTAAGGTCTTGGATTTTTTACGCCATAGCGCTCTGCATTAAAGCTTTTCACATGACCTCCGTTGTCATTTCTTTATACTTCAAACATGAAAATTGTGAAACTCTAATTAGTCAGTATAATTGAGGCCAGATGAAGCTCTGCCAATCGGAGCTTGTCTTACACAAGGTGGAGCGGTTTTGTTCGTGGGCTGTCTGTTCACGGTGGCCTGGCTTTTCTTTATTTTACTTTGTCTTGCTCTGGCTCATCCTCTGCTCTCTCATAGCTTTTTGCTTTAATTTCCAAACCACGGAAAGACCCTTCAGGATCAGGAGGTGATAGTTGTATCAAGACGTTATTTATGACAAAATATCACAAATACCACTGGGTGATCTTGTTTTTGTATGTGTGTGTGTGAGTGTGTGTGTTTTTTCGCCCCATATTAGAAAAATATCTCATGGACCAGATGACAGGTTTAATCTCAAAAATCATTCACTGAATACACAACGACAATTAATTTGCTTTTTGGAGTTAACCCAATTCAAGATGGCTGCCACAGCTAATAATTTTTTCATTTTTTCATTTAACCTTTATTTATCCAGGTAGTCTCATTGAGCCACGAGAACTCGTTTTCAAGAGAGACCTGTTAGGGAGCAGATGGTGGTGGTTAAGGGCCTTGCTCATGTGCCCAGAGTGGGGTGAATTGAGGGTGGAGGCAGGTGTGAGTGTTTTACCTTTTCCACCCACATTTTTTGATGTTGTCGGTACTGGGGCTTGAAGCGGCGATCTTCCGATCACGGGCCCACCATCTCTCAGCTCTGCGCCACCACTCCCCCATAATCTGTTGCAAACACAGAAAATGGCTATAACTCAGGGAATTTTACTTGTTGGGCTTAAATCGGATGTGAGTGTAGCTGAGAGTTTTTCATAACGCATTCTTTGAATGCTAACTGACCATGCAAGATTTTTTAAATCCATTAGTTATTGGTTTAAACTCCATCTGTCTTTTAGCAAAACAAACAGTGAACAACTAGACAGGTATTACTGAAACCTTCAGAATGTAATCACTGGACATATATTTACAACTGATTAGCTTTTGGACTTGGACAACACGGTGGCACAGTTGATAGAGCTGCTGCCTCTCAGTGAGCAGATTGCCCCAGTTCAAATCCCGGTACGGGGGCCTTTCTGGGTGGAGTTTGCTTGTTCTCTCCATGCATACATGGGTTTTCTCCAGTCACTCCAGTTTCCTCTCACAGACCAAAAACATGCATATTAGCTTGATTGGTAACTCTAAATTGTCTCTAGGTGTGAGAGAGAGTGAATGCTTGTTTGTCTCATTTGTCTCTATGTGTCCCTGTGATGGACTTGAGACCTGTCCAGAGTTTGCCCCGCCTCTCACACACTGGTGGCTGGACATGGGCACCAGTGACCCCTGTGACCTGAAAAGGAAGAAGCGGGTAAAAGATGATGGATGATGGATGGATAGCTTTTGGACTCAGCTCAAGTCAAGATGGCTACGACAGACAACATAGTTACAAACACAAAATAGCTATAAATCAGTAAACATTTATGATATGGTCTAAATTCTTGATGGCTAGTAGAGTAAACCATTGATTAGACCATATCAGATACTATGGAGGAGATTGGATCCCTGTGTCAACCACTGAAGAGGGAAAAGCTGAAAGAAGAAGAAGAAAGAACTGTACTACATGTTGAATCATACCTATAACATTATTTGCTTGAACCACTACATGTTGTTTAGGTCAGCAGTAACCTTGGTCTTGTTTGCATCCACACTGTTCGTTCAACAGTCCTGATGTAACCTCTGTTTCTCTAAACTGAAGCTAAAAAAAAAAAAAAATCAACAACAGGTAAGATATTGTTCTTTAATAACAAAAAAAATAACAATGAAAAAGCATGTCATTATTTTTGTGATTGAGGTTAACTTTATTTACAAAGGCGAGTTGTGTCGACCACCGTTTACTTTAGAAACTGTCCAATGGGAGCAGCGTGTAAGATATGGTACTCTGTTCAATTTGTCATTACCAGTACACAAACACACACACACACCAAATGCATGTGTAAGTGCTGGTGAGGTGTCAAGTGTTGGCTGTCATGCCATCAATCTTAGTTACAGGGCCGGTGCCTCCCCGCTACGTTTACGTCATGACCTTTGAACCCAATCTCAATTATATTTCTGATGAATTTCTCATTCATAAGCAGTCCTCCCTCCCATCACCGGCACCATGGCCTGTCATTCAAAACATCCTGTCAAGAAACTAGATTTTTCTACTGTTTTTTTTTATTTTATTTTTGGACCAGATGCAAATAAAGCATGAGCTCAGGGATTCAAGACTAGAGAAAAGATGGAAAAAGAAGGATGGAAAACAGAGGATAAAAACATCAAGGAAATTATTGCTGGGGAGGTTGAATCTATTTGCCGCACACCAAAGGGGGTTAAGACAGAGTTTGGCTGGTGAAGACAAGCCAACAGAGACAAAAAGCACCAAAACTAAGAAGTTTCTGAGGCATTGTTTAGAATCCCCAACAAGAGGGACTGTGAACAACAAGGAACATAATTTGGATTTTCTCCCTCCTCCTCTGTTTCCCTTCCATGTACCCAAGCACATAAATAGCTATCTTAACAACTTGATGCTATTTTCAATAGGGGCTGCATCTCCCTGTGGATTTTCATGAGTGAGGCAATTTGCTGGCGAACAGGTGCATTTTTAATGCTTTCATACAATTAAAAGAGAATTTACCTTCCCTCTTGCTTTTCCTTTTTTCTGAGGCACCCCCTTTTCATACCTAGGTTGAATTGATTTAGTTTGTCTAATTAAACTAAGAATAAGATGTTAATTACCTAACAAGGTCACCTCTCTCTACCACCAAATTTACCATTGGTATCCTTTCTTCAACAGTATTTTCTTCAAGGATTCAAAGGAAAAGTGGAAGAATGGTGTTAATTGCCTGTATGCAGTGTCCCATTTTTGAATTTCAACGTCTTTCCTTTCCTTGGGTCTTTTTAAGCTTTGAGAAAATGGGGATTTATTGTGTCATTGTTCGGTTCCCTCTTGTGCTTCACTCAGAAACAATGTGTCAACTAATCACAATATGGTCTTTGTCTACATTTACCAAGTTTCCTATACTCTGACTGAAGGAAAAGAGGAAGATTGAAGAGGACAATGCTTTGTTTTAAGAAGGAGCATGAATCAGAGATGGGCCACAGCCTTTCCTGATTATTATTATTTATTCTGTATATTTCTCAGACTTGTTAGTCCACCGTGCTTGAAGTCTGTTTGTACACTGATAAAGAGGGAGTAAAAGATGAATTAGTCGTACAGATTTTATGTGATTTTCAAATTAAAATAAACAGCCAAAACTTTCCCACTTTCAAACAAATAACTTCATTCCAATAACACCAACCTAGGTTACTGTATATCCATCCATCCATCCGTCCATCCATCCATCCATCCAACTATCCATCCATCCATCCATCCAACTATCCATCCATCAATCCATCCATATATCCATCCATCCATCCATCCATCCATCCATCCATCCATCCATCCATCCATCCATCCATCCATCCATCCATCC
>JARVLU010000599.1:28404905-28419251 GCA_031762415.1 Simpsonichthys santanae | reverse complement strand
GTGTGTGTGTGTGTGTGTGTGTGTGCGTGTGCGTGTGCGTGTGCGTGTGTGTGTGGTAAGTGACCACCTAGCAGGGTGCAGAAGAAAGACACTCATTCACAGCAAATTCAGAAACTAAAGAAAGTTTGTTCTGTGCAACTGTCAAGTTTTAAAACTAGTTGCTTTGCTTAGACTTTTTAAATGCCCGGAGGCCACACACACTAAAATCTACACTAAATGTGCCATTTGTCCTTCACAGACACAGCACATCTGCTGCACACACACACACACAGAGTCTGGTTTTAAGATAGCAGCTGTATCTTAACACACATTCCTGACTGCCACTGAGCTAAATCTGAACAAAGAAAACTGTTAAAGACAAAAATGGAAGGAGATCACAGGGATCATCTGGTGCATTCAGATACTCAGGGGTCCTTTATATTTAACTGCACAAGATGAACAAAGACTGAGCGACGTGTGTTTAGAGGGAAATTAGGATTTAAATGCAAAGGAAGGATAAAAAGAGAAATGGAGCGATGGGAGGTTAAAATCAGGTCACAGAAAAGAAAGTTGATTGAGTAAAAAAAAAAAAACCTCAAAACTTTCAGTGAAGACTGGATTTTATCTGCAGTCTACATGAACACTTGTTTTAATTTGGTGAATACAAAATAATTGGGAAAAGTATCCTGCCAAAGTACCGGTATTACAAAAAAACACTGTGTAAAGTTATTTTGTCAGTGATATAACTAAACTGTTGTGGGTTTCTAATGCTTGAGACTTTATTTAAAGTCTGGCACTGTTGTTTACTTTTTCTGTTGATTTATCCTCATCTGAAGACTCCTCATGGAAGCCATTAAAGATTACAGTTTTAATATCAGGCTTAAGATCTGCACAATCAGAGTCATAGTAAATTTATTTTATTTATTTCTGTGCCTTGATTTGTTGATGATACATGAAGATCAGGTAACTCCACGGAAAGTTTGGACCGTGTTCACCAAATGCTTTTACAGATTTGTTCCACAGATGTAGCCAAACATGAGCAGAACCAGGTGTAGATCTCTGCCAGCCGATCTCAGCTGCAGCTTTCCTCACATGTGAACTTTTGCCACAACGTTTTGCAGATTTCACCTTTTTCTCTCTCTTTCTGAACAGAATGACGCCATCATCCCTTCAAAGTTGTCCTATTTTACATTTTCTGGCAGCCTTAAGTAACAGAGTTTTGTTTGAGTTCAGATTGTTAACAGAGGTGGTCATCAGAAATAAAGGTTCTGGATGCGAGATAAATAAAATAAAACTTTAATAAAACAGCCAGGGCATCATTAACATATTCCCTGTGTGAAAAACAAAGGTGGTGCAATATCACGAGATCTCCTGAGATATGATAGTGCTCAGGAATGTGATGAGGATGACTCAGCCACTACCACATCGTATTAGCTACAGGGGCGATTCTAGAATCTGACCTTTAGGGGGGCTTAGCCCCCAGTGTTGACAGTGGGTCTTGGCTTGAACAACGTAGTGGCCAATGGCAACAGAAGCATTTGTAAAGTGGGGGGAGCACCCTAGCAGCAGGGGGTCGTCCCCCAGACACTTTTTTTTAAATAAAGTTTCATGCATTCTGGTGTATTTTAATGGGTTGTTAAACATCTATGTTTACATAAACACTTGATTCAATAAGTATTTTAGAGAGCATGGCACAACAAGAAGTAGCGCTAAGCTAGCGGTGCACAATATAAACACGCTAGCTATGATGCTACAGACATGGCACCCCACTTTACGTTACCCTAATAAATGCTTTGTACAAAATCAGTTTAGTGTTACTGATCATAACAAACAAAGACTAAACTTGTGCAACCAGAAGTAGCAACATTTAAAACACACAAAACAAAGCACAACTAGCTTTAAGCATTAACCTTTAATTTAACCATTAACAATGTATTTATGACAAAAATGGAGGATTTACTTGCAGTTACCTTTGTACAGATGAAAAGGTGGTACCTCCTGTTTACCACTGTTGTATTCAGCTGATTATGAGGCTTATTCATATTTGATGTTTTTCCAAACTTTGTTTAGTTTTGCAAATGTAATAAACTGTATTCCACCCTCTAAACACTCAGGGTAACGCTGTCTGAATTACAAGTTCCCCACTGGCGATGTTTAATCATTTTTCTGATGATTTTTCATGAAATGCCTCTGACCGCAAAGTGTTCACATTGCAAAACCCTGGCAATGTTGTCAGATGAAAAGTGGGTGGAGCTCCTGCAGGTAAGGGGCGTTTCACTTTGGGACAAAGAGGTCGCTGATTGCTCAGTTGCTGACAAGTCTGCTGGATTGATTGACAGGTGATGGAGGATCCGATTCATGAAAGAACAACAAAAAAAAAAAGATAGATTTTACTAGCCTGTTTAAGAGTGCCATAATTTATTCCATATTTATTGCAAATTTATTCAATACGTTGATGAATCTAAGGTTTGAGAATTAAGCTTCCTTACAAAATCCTAATGATGGTTTCTTAATTTTTCAGGAGTGCTGAGTTAAAATTTAGGGGTGCTTGAGCATCCCCAAAACGAGGCTAAAACCCCCACTGTTTAACTATTTTCATGTTAGGGGTGGCCATCTTAAACTGGTTTGACCCCAAAAGCTAATCAGTTAGATGTACATTAAATTATTACTTTATGAGAGTTTTATTTAAATATGTTTCTTTGTAGCTAAACTGAGATGTGTTAAGCCAGTGACTGGTATGTAAACTAATTTAATCCAGTTCAGTTCAATAATCCGTTAAACAAGAGCTGAGTCATCCTGCAGCTGTATCTGATGAAGTTCAGCTGTACTGTACATAAAATATAAGGTATATTCAAGCAATTTTAGAACAACAGTTCAGAGCGTTAACAATAGGGGCACCTAGTGTACTTTCACAGTAGAAGCTTTTCAACTTCTGAAGAGTTTTCTGAAAGTGTAATGTTCATTTTCAAGGCAGAACTTCAGTTCTTTTTAGGAGGAAATGCTGAAAAGAAGATGTGGACGATGAGAAAAGAACAGACAGAGACGACCAGGAGAAAGGAAGCAAAAGATGAGAGATGAATAAGCGTGAGAAGAAGAGAGGGAAGCAGTGCTAATGTGCAAACCAGACACTAGACTTCAACATCTGGTTTGTTACTTCGATCATCTTAGACAGAGAAAATTACAGCCAGAGCACTGACAGACATAAAGCTGCTGGCATCTGCTGCAATTCATGGAGATGGCTCAGAAAACACATGCAGCTTACATGAAAGTATTAAATATTTAAAAGCTGATGTGTGTTAAATCATGAATCAGTCACACCCACACTACTTGTATTTTAATATATGCAATTTAAAGTCAGAAAGTGAAATAGGACAGGAAAAAGCCCATTACAGAAAGTTGGAAAAAAGTTTTTTGCATAAATCTGGACCTCTGACAAACTCTTGCCCTTCACAGCCCAAAAGCCACATCTTGCAATGATCACATTTTCCTGTAAACCCCAAAAAGAGCAACACATTTCTGTTGAGTGCCCTTTAAACACAAATCCTCCCCAGTTTTCCCATGAGCCGAGACCCAGAGACCGCGAAGGAACAAGGTCAGGGATCTGAATGTGACTCACATCCTCCATCGTGTCACTTTTCTTCTGGAGCTCCTTTGGTTGGCTTAGAGATTAGGAAGCTGCTCATTTTAGTTTGATTCAGATTAGCAGTAAAGAAACACTGCAGGTATATATGCTACATTAATCTGAGCCCATATCATAAGATTGTTTGAGTTGTTTCTAAACTCAGAATGTATGAGAAACTCTGAAGGACATTTAGTGAAAACCATCACTCCAAATATTAACCCATTTGCTCCAATAGCTGGGCTTTTCCTGCTTTCCTACTTTTAGCTTATAGCTGTAATACACCTTGTTATTGTCAGAGTTCAGAGTCAGGGTCAAAGTTTCTTTATTTGTCATACGCACCACGTGGTACATGTGGTGGAACAAAATTGTGTACACAGAGTCCCAGTTACATCCAACAAAAGTATAAAATGTAAAAGAAACACAGTAATGAGATCTAAGATATGGAACTAAGAAAAACGTTTACCTAAAAATGCGCTTAACTAAATTAATAAAATAAATATTTATTTATTTATTATTATAAATATATTATTATTATTATTTATTACATTGTATATTACGTTTATTATTTATTATGCCCGTGGCATCTTAGCTAGCGCGTCTGTATTGTGCACCGCCAGCTTAGTTCTACTTCTTGTTGTGCCATGCTCTCTGAATCAAGCGTTTACTTATGTAGGCAAACAGATGTTAAATAACCTGTTAAAATACACCACCAGAATCCAGGAAATGGCATCTACTTTATTCAAAATTTTCTGGAGGAGGACCCCCCACCCACCAGGGTGTTCCCCCCACTTTACAAATGCTTCTGATGCCAGTGTTGTTCAAGTCAAGAGTCATTATTATATATATATTTTTTTTTTCATAATTATTATTATAATATAAATTAAATATTGTTTAGCATATCTTAGATTGGGCAGCATGGTGGCACAACTGGTAGAGCTGCTGCCTTTCATCAAGCAGGTTCAAATCCTGGTCTGGAGGCCTTTCTGGGTAGAGTATGCATGTTCTCTCCGTGCATGTGTGGGTTTTCTCCGGGTACTCTGGTTTCCTCCCACAGACCAAAAACATGCATGTTAGTCTGATTGGTAAAATTGTCCCAAGGTGAGAGTGAGAGAGTGAATGGTTGTTTGTCTCGTTTGTCTCTATGTGGCCCTGTGATGGACTGGAGACCTGTCCAGGATGTACACCGCCCCTCACACAGTGATTGCTGGACATGGGCACCGGTGACCCCCGTGACCCAAAATGAAAGAAGTGGGTAAAGATAATGGATGTATGATGGATGTACTTATTCATTAGTTTTTGTTAGTATGTGTTTTATGGGTCTGGAGAAGGCTTATGACTGAGACATTTTATTGGAGGCGCTGCAGGAGAATGGGATGCCTGGGTTGTTTTTAAGCGCTAGAGTTGTGTCTGTATTCTTTGCACAAAGTTGAGCTCATTCTCCATGCAGGTTGGACTCTACCAGGACTGTCGTTTGTCTCTGATCCTGTTTGTGGAGTTCATGGACAAAATCTCTGGGGGCAGCCATGAAGAGGAGGGTGTCTGGTTTGAGAAACAATCAAGTAATTTTAAAGCTGAATCAGACTGCCATAATTAGAACAGTGTGACAGACCACTGGAAAAAACTTTATCCAAACAAAAACAAAGAAATAACAACCAGAAGAGTCCACTTTTCATTCATCCATGCATTATGACAGCATCAGGGTGAGTAACTTGATCTTTCAAACCTTTGGGGCTTCTTGTCCATGCCACCTATCATTGTCTTTTTGTACATGTTTATCCAACTATAAGCAGGCCCTAAATTAAGAAACTCAAACTGAGAAAATAAATTATATCAAAATTGTTAAAGACTTTATTTTAATGTGTTCTGTACTTGGGTGCACAGCACTCACATCACATCTTCCCTCAGTGTGCATTTCCTTGTGTGTCTTGCTGACAGCAGTTCAATCTGCTTTATTCAGAATAAAGTAAAGATCATAAGTCAAGTGACATATTGACCTTGATTTAAGCTTAAAATACTTGCAGACCTAAGACCAATACAGAACAGAACCTAAATCTCTTGTCCTGACTTATTTGTGTGCTTTTCTGCACTGCAGTGAAAGGAACTAAATCATGTCAGTGTAGATTGCTAGACTTTCTGAACATGCTAGCAGACATCATAGAAAAGATTCAAAAAGGAAAAGTGT
The DNA here is from genome assembly GCA_031762415.1 of Simpsonichthys santanae. NCBI lineage: Eukaryota > Metazoa > Chordata > Actinopteri > Cyprinodontiformes > Rivulidae > Simpsonichthys > Simpsonichthys santanae. Next base: position 28,413,468 of record JARVLU010000599.1, on the reverse strand, counting down.
AAAGGCATTAAAAGCTAGATGAAGTGTTCTCTTTAAACTAGACCGGCCAGGAATTCAATGAAGGAGATGAGGATCCAGCCAGGCTGAGGAAAGGAAGGCAATAAGAAGAATAGGAGGAAATTTCAGGGGCAATGAAGAATGGAAAAGTAGAAGCGGGGTAGGAGGTAAATTAGGCATGTAAAGTGAGGTTGATATAAAGTGACTGAGTGCGGTGACCTCCTGCCAAGAATCGGCCCATTCTTTAAGAAATCTTCCTCCTTACTGACACTCAGACAAACCCTTCTCCTCCCCATTCAGTAACAGTGATTTCATCCACCTTCACCATCGCTCTGTATTGACTCTATGTGAGTTGGGATAACATGTTATTAGATTGTAGCCACAACTTTTGCTTTAACCCTTTCCATTGCTCGATTTCCTCCCCCAAAATTACTCTACTTCTGTCGACACCCGTCCTTACAAATTTTAGATGATGTTTTTAGTTGTTGCTTGTTTCATAGATAAGAAATTTACATTTTTCCTTTGGACCCATCACCTTTAATTCCATTTATCGCTCCCATTTTTATTTACTGTTAACATTTGGGGATTTCTTTTGACTACTCAGTGTCCGTTGCATGGCAAGACAGTGTGAAGTTTCTTTGTGTGTCCAAATGTAAACAAACAACTGATAATTATTAGTAACAAAACATGATTTTGCTGATTTCACTCATTTTTGTCAGTAAATGATGCTTAATTAGTATTTGTTTATTTATCATAGATGATGTACATATTCAAATCCAAAATGTAGAAAATTGATATGTATTATAGCTTTGAAGCTGGGACTTTCTAACTCAGGGGTCCAAACTCATTTCCACAAGAGGCCAAAATAACTACCTTATCAGTAGCCAGTCTAAAAGCTTGAAACTCTGTAGCTGTGATGAGCTGGGGTTGATTTGTTTCTGAGAGTATGAGGTGTGAAAACACTCAGAACTGACTGAGGCAGACATTAAAGTGACACTCTTTAGTGTGTGTGTATTTTCATTATTATTATAATTTTCTTCATGGAGAAAAAGATGTGCATGTTGAAGAACAAAGATAAACTGCTTCTGTTAAACAGGAAAGAATCATATATAGCATCTTTTTGCCTTGAAGATCTGATTGACTCTCAACTCATACGTATTAATGAGAGGTTTATATTTTATTTACCCTGCTTTAAACTGTGAACTTAGCACTATTAATGTTCTGTTTTTTTGTTTGTTGTTTTTAAAGCACAACAGAGACTCTTCCTCTCAGCACATAGCTACAGAAGCATTGTGTGAAAAGGACAGGAGCAGCCGACTTCACAACACAGCCTAAATGATGTACTGCATGGTCAAAGATCCTAAAACATTTATTTAAACTACCGGTACTGCTGCACCAACAATTCAATTTAAAGTAGTGAAAAGATAATTTGATAATTCATACCAGACAAAACCATAAAACTGTTATTTTGGGGGGTGGATTCACAATTTTCAACCTTATGAGAAAGCTCATGATATTTCGATTCAAAAAGATATCATTATACTGTTACAGATATGTGTCAGGAATAATATAGCCAAAGATTTTGTCTAAATAAATACTGGTATTTAACAGTTTGTTTTGTCTGAAATAAGAGTACAGTAGTCCCTCACTTGTTGCGGAGGTTACGTTCCAGACACCCCAGCGATAGCTGAAAATCCGTGAAGTAGGGACACTATATATATTTTAGTATTTATAAATACAGTAGTTCCTCATTTATTGCAGGATTCAGTTCCAAACCCGCCCACGATAAGTGAAATTCTGCAAAGTAGCAACGTTACATTTGTTTTAGTATTATTATGTTTTAAGGCTTTAGAAACCTTTCCTACACTCTTGCAATGATCTACACTCTTAAACATACTAATTTTAACAACATACATACAGTACTGTATATGTAGCTACTAAACTTTACTTGCCAGGCTCTGCAGAACAGCAGTGGCTTGGTTTGTTTCTGGTCTGGCTCTGTTCCATTTCTGCAGATCTACCCTGCAGCAGCAACAATGCACAATCAATGTTCTAAACTTTTAAACCTACAAATTTTAACGACATACTTATATGTAACTAGTAATGTTACTAACCAGCGTGATCATGCTCAGACACCCTCATCAGCGGGTTGAAAGACATGGAAAAAGTGCAGTTGAGCTTCAGATGGACCACTGGACCATCTGTTGTGTGCGTCCACTGACGGCTCGTCGTTGGGCAGTTAAAAGATATGAAAAATGTACCACTGAGCTTCAGATGGACTACTGGACCATTGGCTGCATGCATCTGCTCATGGCTCGTCATTGGCAGGTTGAAAGACATGAAGAAAGTCCCTTGTGCTTCAGATGAACCATTGGACCTACAGCCACGCACATCCACTGATGGCTGTTTGTCAGCCAGGCAAAAGGCATGAAAAAAGTCCAGTAGAGCTTCAGATGGACCACTGGACCTATGGCCGTGTGTGTCCACTAACGGCTGTTCATCGGCCATTTGAAAGACATGAAAAAAATTCTGTTGTGCTTCTAATGGACAACTGGATCTACAGTACAGCAGCACGTGTCAGTTGACAGCTGTTAGTCAGTTGAAAGACATGTCAAAAGTCTCATTGAGCTTTAGATGGACCATTGGACCTACAGCCATGTGCGTCCACGATAAGAGGTCCACATGGGCCAGCTCTCAAGATTTACCAATGGATCTGTCCGGTTCTGCTCTGGTTTGGTGGGTTCAGAACAACTTCTCTGCATCCGCTGGGCACCGATTAGATCAAAACTTTACCTCTAGTTTTTCAGTAGAGCCGATCAGCTCAAAACGTTACCTCTGTTTTGGAAAAGAAATGGGGCTTCTGGGCAGGGCCATGCTGCCTTCTGGGAAATGTGGTCTTTATGGGAGGGAATACAGTGGAGACTTACTGAGAGAAAACTACTAAATGGCAGAGCCTGTCCAAAGTATTTAATTTTTTGTTAACTTTTTACTGTACAGTACTGTATCCAGTACTATCCCAATCATGAGTAATACTAAAGTTGACAATCATGTGTCCTGTACATTGTTTTGTACAATATTATGGACTGTACATCCACAAACCACAATAGAGTGAGTCCACGAAAGTCTAATGGCAAAATAGTGAGGGACTACTGCATCTTAAAGCTTTAAAAACCCATCCCATGCTCTTGCAATGTATGGAACAATGTTCTAAACTCTCTAAATGCTCTAAAAAAAAAGCACAGCGAAGAGAGCAGACAGACTGATACTACAGTTACTGAGCCAATCCGGGGACAGACTGGCCATGGGGAACACCAGGACATTTCCCAATGTCCTGGCCAACTCAGTTATCACAAGGGGCTGGACCAAAGACTCAATTTGGATTGCACTTGATTAGTTTCAATAATCAACCCATGCCGCTCACTCAGATGTCTGTCTCACTGACGGGCCCACAGTAACAATGAGGAAAGACTGCACCCACCCACCCCAGCCCCACCCTTTCTCTTTCTGAGGCTGTCTGTCACAGCAGAGTAGAAACACACAACAGGTTGCACGCTCAACTGTTGTGCGTCTCTGTTCTGCTGTGACAGGTAGCCTCAGAAAGAGAAAGGAGGGAGCAGAGTCTGTCTTTGCTCATTGCTACTGCTCAGGGAGTGGGCCAGGCCAACGGGAAATGTCCCAGTGCTCCCGATGCTCATTCCACTCCTCAGTACAATGCTCTGGTTGGTCGTCTCTCATCAATCAGCCAATCGTGTGTCGTGTACAATCTTGTGTTGAAAACCTGCATAAGAGGGAGTAAATGAAAGTTGAACCACGAAGTATCGAGGGACTACTGTACATCTATCATACTACACCTATCAGTGTTCCGTTCATTTCTACTTTTCACTTGTAAACAAATCACTTGAACTTCTCCATTTAGGACAGACACTCGTTCTCAAACCCTGTGAATGACCTTCTGCTAGCAACCCACTTTTTTTTTTAAACCATTGTCTCAGACTGGTGATCTTCATACCTGTTTCAGACTCAGCTGCAAATCACTCCATTACCTGCTGGGGTTTCCAGCCAACAGAATGACAACCTATGCAAAAAGCAGAGATGGGGTCCAGAGCTACCAAGACTGATACCCTCCCCTTATTAGGTGCACCTAAAAAAAAAATCTGTTCATAAAACTTATAAACATATTCAGTGACAAAGGGCAGACAGGGAGTAGTTTAACACTCACTGGAAACAAGTTTGGCTTATAACCAACACTTTTTTACCCAAATGTTTGTCTGCAGCCTCATCTCTCAGTTTCTGTATCTTTTCTATCTCTATTCTGCCATCAGTTCACTTTTTGTTCTCGTTTTCTTCGCCCTCACCCCCAACTTCCTGCACCACCCTCTTCTCTTTTTGTATTTATTGCTGTATTTATTTCTGCTGAAAAGCCAGTCTAGTTCATTTGCTAGTCGGCTGGGCAGAGCAGGGCTCCTATTCTTAGGCTTTTATTAACATCATGGACTGCACAACAACAGCTACAGAATCTATTATTCATTAAGTGTAACCAATATAAAATTTAAAACAGTCTGTGCTTTTTTTGTGGAATTATGTGAGGTCAGCATAATTTTCTGCCTATTACTAATATCTATATCATCTTTTCCTTAGTCAGCTCTATTTAAATATGCAATCATTTACAGCTTTTGACTATGTGTGTGCACACCCAATTTCCAATATTCCTCTAGTAGACTTTTTATGCTGACATCAATGGCAAGCTATTAAAGACAGTATTTCATTATTGGTTCCTCTTCCCCAGTGGTTATTTACAATCCCATATATACTAAGCACTGATATTAAAGGAGACCATTTTAATGAGGTGCTATCTGCCATGGCAATATGTCTTTCTCCGAATGAGATTGTGTTTAAAGATTTTATCAAGAAATGGCTGTTCGGCAGGGTTATGTTTTGTCCATGAAATATGCATTTCATATCTCTTTCATTTCATTAACATAATTTAATTTGTGCTTTGCATTCTGTGCATAATACATATTTGATTTACAAAACAAATATTTCCATTAGAAAATGAATTTCATGCACGGAAAAAGCTAGAACTGAAAGATGTATTGTAAGGAAATAAGAAAAAAAAAAAAGGATTGTATTATCTTTGAGGCAGAAAAAAAACCTTTGCACAGAGATACACACTCAGTAGATTTCTTGTATTTGAGCGTGCACATGCATAAGCTTGTTTGTGTGCCTACTGCATGTGGGTCTACATACTGCGTGTAAATGTGTATTATAGAAGCAATGAAAGCTGAGGGTATATTGCATAAAGTTTAGTGCAATATAACTCAGATTGATTTACATGGCTTACGTGGTGGTGGGGTGGAAGGTAGGGGCTTGTTGGGATGCTAAGTGCACTGTTGCACTTAACATCAGAAAAAGCACACAAGATCCATTTTGAGTCTTGATTTTGCGTCACTTATTATAAAAGTGACACCATTCATACAAGAGCATCTTGCACTGTAAATATATTGGATCTTATGTGCAGCCATACATCAAAAAGCTTTCATAGTTGTCTCTAAGGTGAGTGCTCTTTGCATGAGAAGCTCTGCATCTCTTTAAAGTGCCCATCTTTTATGCCTCTTCTTTAGGAGATGGATTGCTCTTTTTCCTTTCCCCTTTAGCCACTAGTGGGAAACCTTTTGTGCGATAAGTCTTTCCTTTACTTGTTTCTCTGCCCTTTTTCCCATAGCTCGTTTTTATTGAAGCACTTCACCTTGCTTGTTTAAAGACTATCACGGGCCCCATGATAACTGCGAGTGTGAGCGAGAGGGGGATGGAATGCAGGGCTTTGGATAACATGCAGCGTTTAGAAACAGCCCCTGTGAGTTCATATTAATTTGCCTTATCTCATGGACTAAAAAAAAATCCAGGTGGAAGTGAGACAGATCCTGGGATTTAATAGGCTCAAAATGTAAAAGTAATGTCAAAACACTTACTTCCTCCTTAACTTTTCCCTCCTGTATGTGTGTGTGGGGTGGTAGGATATGGGGGGTTGACTTGTCTAATGAAAGCAGTGAGATCAGTGTTTCAGGGGTAACTAGTATTAGCAGGGATTTCAGGCTTGTTTGACACAGCATGTTGAAGGAATGGCTTAAAATAGACGGCAGTACAAGGCAGAAGAGTTGTGCGCAATAAGAATGAGAAGGAGAGTGACTTAGACAGGGAAAGGGAAGACTAATACCTGAGCTTCACTCCGCTTTGTCGTCCCACTGATAGGAAAGTGCTCAGAGGATATTACAGCTTTTTAACCCAATCACTTTCTTCTAGCCACATCTTTCTCTTTATCGTTGACTTACCCTCGTTCTCTGCCTCAACCGGCTGTCTCTTTTTTTTTTTTTGGTCTTTTTTTTTTCTGTCTCTTTTATGACGCACTGCACACATGCCCACCCAAAGCCTTCCCTCTGAGGTGTTTGCCTGCCCGGCTAGCTCAAGATAAGTATTTCTATAAGTCTGTGACAGGTACATTCAAGATGACAGCAGGTGGAAATGGATTGTGCGAAGCGAGATGGGGGGGTTGCACAGGAGTTAAGGGAGATGATAGCATCACAGTTCTCGTTCTCCCCCGTTTTTAAGGCATGTGAGTTTCTCCAGATGACTCTTTTAACATAAGCCTTTTCTGAAGTGCGGTTTTAGTTCCTAACACCCGACTCTTCAAACCAAATCCTGAATGAGAAGCTTGGGAATGGATTTTCTTTTAAAAAAGGTGGTGGGGATGAAGGGGTGACATCACAATATGTGACTTCATGGGTTGTATCTACAAGGTAACTATGCAGGAGCGTAGTACTTATTAAGTATGCACATGGGGTGCGTAGCGCACAGAGCCTGTTATTGTATTGATTTTCCTGATATAGAGTGAAACCTCATTTGTTTCAGTGCACAGCGCAAATATGTTTTATTCTTGTTTTGCTTTGTATAAATCATGCAACATGCATTTGCCATGTTGTTCAGTTTTCTTGATAAGGCTGTGTTTGTTTGGGCTGTAACAGATCTTATTTTACTATTCCTTTTTCCTTTTCTTTATGTGGAAGTAGAACATCATTGGACAACTGCTTTTCAGAAACAAAACAGCACATTGAGATATTTAAGCATCAATTAAGTTAATAATGTCAATCATTCATAAAGATTACAAACACATGCCCAACAATTAAGACAGTCCTTGGCACCAAAACACCTCAAATCTGCTGAGACATGAGCTTCACCAGAACTCTGAAGGTCTGTTGTGGTAGAAGATTTGCTTTTAGGTTTTTGAAGTTTTTGTTGAAGATATTGTTTAGGGGCAGAAGTTTATAGAGCTGCTGCCTCTCAGCAAGCGTTAGGCCAGTACAGTACTTCTCAAATAGTGGGGTGGCCCAGGGCGATGACAGAGGTGTGTGACCCTGGGGAAAATGCTTTTTTGCACAGGGAATAGTATTTTTTTTTTTGTTTTTGTTTTATTTTTTGCACCATTCTCAATTTGACAGGGTGCGTTCGGCAACTGTTTGCTTGGTTAAGGCAAATTTCAGGCTTACTAATAATAAAGTTATGCAGAAATATGTCTGCCTTGTCATTTTGGGAACCATGCTTTAACCGTGTCACTCCCCTCTGCTGCTGAGATGATAAATAAATAACTCCACCGACACCTGCTGTTTTTATGACGCTCTGGACGCTTGTCACCCACAGCACATACGCAACAAAGAGTATAAACTCAAAGCAAGAGCGACACCTGCCCCATCTTTTCCTCTTTCACGTTGACAAAATGTTTTAGTTTTATCGATGAGTTTGTCAAAGCACAATTTTGATGTTTGTGCGTGCGTGCGTGCATGTGTGTGTGTGTGTGTGTAAATACAGAATTAATAGTTAATAAATGTTGGGACTCTATTCTTTGCTAACAAAGTATATTAAAAACTTGTCAGATTCTTTTTTTTCTCTCTCTCACTTGTCCTGTTCAGCATTGTGGCACTCAGAATTATTATTATCTATTATTATTGTAAATGAGTCCTCGAGGCTCAATGAGATTAACCTGCCTAAATAAAGGTTGAATGAATGAATTAATAGATTAATTATTTATTATTGTCTGAGTGTCGAGGTGATACCCAACAGATTTACTTTCACACGCTGAGCACTATGGCTGGCCCCACTTGATGTATAAATAAAACTTTAATAGAATTTGCTTTGGGTTTGTTTAAGATGCAATGGACACGGGGATGAAAAGACAAAGAAGAAAACAAAGCTAGAAAAGTGAGAGAAGGGGTAAAAGATAAAGAAGGAGATAGGAGTGGAGGAGAGAGAGAGGTATAAAGATAACACATATCAACATCATTGAAGTCTGCCTCTAGACCTGCGGAGAGAAAAAAAAGACAAAACCGAGAAACCATAACAACAAAACAACATATACAGTATAATGATACTTATCATTAGAAAGTCTTTTATACGGTACATGGTGATACAAGATGTATTTAGTGGCCACCACAACCCAACTGTGTATCTGATAAACACCTGAATCTAAACACCTGTGTGAGCAGCTTGTCACTATAAGATTTCTCCATAAGAATGT
>JARVLU010000599.1:28367592-28377874 GCA_031762415.1 Simpsonichthys santanae | reverse complement strand
AAAGGAGATTTGTTGAACTGCTGAGGTGGGAAGCCTTGGGACCAGATTGAGTCAGTATTTTTGAGACTGTACTAAAATATGTCACATAAAGTAGTTAATTTTGGTAATTGTAAAGTGCCAAAAGTGCATTTTGACACCTGCACAGGAGCTCTTCTCATGGCTTCAGTCCTGATTACCCAGGTCTAATCACACCAGTGATAAATAAAATTTCAAATCTTGTCCAAATCTGCATAAAATATCAAATTGAATGGGAAATTACTTCATTTAGTCCTATTCAGACAATATTTATTTAAGTTTTGTGATCAGAAGCTAGGAATAAATTATCATCATATACCGTATTTTCCTACATATAAGTCGCTCTGGAGTGCAAGTTGCATCAGCCAAAAAAAGCATCATGAAGAGGGAAAAAACATACTGTTTACCGACCGGTAAGTCACTTCTGCATATAGGTTGCATTTATTATGCATTTATTTAATTGGCAAAACAGCTTCATTTCACCTGGGTGGCTCATCCGCTAGCCCTCCAGCGTTCCTCCGCTTGCACCAGCTGAGTGAAACAAACACATAGGGAGAACTTGCTGTTGCAGTTCTTCAAAATTTAACAAGATTAACACTTAAAAACAATTATATGTTTGCTCGACATTATAGCAAAGGTGTGTCTCAGTTTAACTTTTCCTTAATAAATGCACTTTAATGGTCAAAACAGCTTTGTTTCACCTGGGCGATGTGATGCCATTCATTCGGCCGGCGCTGTTAGCTCTCCAGCGTTACTCCTCCTGCACCAGCTGAGTGAAGCGAGCGGGCACGGGAGGACTCGCTGTTGCACTTCTTCGAAATTCAAAGTGTCAGTCAAAAATTGCGTTATGGATATGGTGACTAAACATATAAGTCACTTCGGCATATAACCTGCAGGACTGACAAATCTGTGCAAAACAAACAAACAAACAAAAAAAACGGTGCTTTATATGCCAGGAAATACAGTAATCTCCAGTTGTTTGTTTCTGAAGAATCATGTCAACTTGGCCTCTGTCTTAATCCACTGACCTCTAAACAACATCAGTTTTGCAAATGAAATTTAAGTGAAAAGTTGGGAGTTTGTCTGACTGATGTTTCAAAGTGCGCACGTTTTGTCACACGTGTACGCCTTTGATGTTTCTCTCTGTTGCCGATGACACACGCACACACAAAAGGAAAAACTAAACTTGAACCTGCATCTCGGTTTTCTCAAGCTGTCTGCTACATTAAAAATGCTAATATAAGACTAAACTGATTAATAATTAAACAATTACGGTCATGAATCAATAACTTCTGCACATATTTTTCATTAGTAAATTGCACAGAGTAAACAAAGAAGCAGTATTACCAATTCAAATGTGCATGAATGAGGGAGGGGGGGGGATTCTAATCGTCCTAACTTTGATGAAAAATAAACATTCGAGACAGTCACTCAAACACGAAGGCCTGGGCGACAATTTTCCAAAGTAGATCATGTTGTTGCTTTTGATACAGTTAGTTGGTTGATTATTCAAGTAAACACGGTTGGAACATTTTTAATGAACTAGTCCAATATGAGAAATTCATGATAAATCTGGTGCGCCTTGTCAATGTACAGAACATTTGGACAGATTTGATGCCCATCTGAGCCTCTTTAAAGTTGAACTGATTTCCGTGGCAATCTGTCTCTAGTTTGAGGAACTCAGTGAGAGCAGCACAAAAGAGGGACTTCCACAGGGAGCTTAGGCACAACTGTTAACGTGCTTCTGATCAGAGCAGCGACTGCTTGATTGGCTTTGTTGGAGCCGTTAAAAGGCTGCTTTCACTGTGCATGTAAAATATATACGTCTTTCCCTGCAGATGATGCAAGACCATTGTAGCGCTGCTGTTTTTAAAAAAAAAAAAAAAATATTCGTTAAAGTCAAAATGACACGTTCATGGATCATTCTTGTCTGAGGCTCATCATGCACACCCAACTTACCCCTCTCCAAATGCCAGCGTGGTAATAGCCGAGGCCATAGCAGTAAGTGTAAAGCCTGAGAAACAAGGATAAGAGCATAAACAAATCTGTGATAAGAAATATGACATGGCTATCAGCATGCAGAATAAGCCAGGCACTGCGAGCGCAGGCACCCAGATTAATGATAAATTACGAGGACCTGGGCTTGTTTATAGCACTCATTTTCCCTGCTGCACCTGCTCATATTCTCTTGGCCTAGAGCAGCCCCCGTCTCTCTTTTTTCTATTTTCTCTCTCCATCTCTCATACTCCTTCATCTTTCTTCTCTTCTCCCCCTCTCCCTCTCCCCCACGTATACACACCTCCCTTTCTGTTTTGTCTCTGAGTAGGTGCTTATTTAAAATGATCCCGCATTTCTAAAGCGCTCCACCAAAACCGGTGGGACACCCCATGGAAACGTAATCTGCGGGAGCACAACCGATGCCTTCAAGGAGAGGGGAGGGCAGGGAGCAACGATGTAAGTTGGGTAAGAGAAGGGGTTAGTAAAAAGGGAAAGAAGGGAGCAACAGGGGTTTACCTTAAGTGAGAAACATAAGAGCGGGGAAGGAAGGAATTAAAAGACTGAGTAAAAGGTGAGCAGAGAGAAAACTCTCGGTAGCGAGTGAGAGAGAGGAAGATAAAGCCAAAATGAGACGAGCGCAATGGGCACGCTCAGCGGCCTTTTGGTAGCAGCTTTTGTAATAATACACCACCCGGCATGAACACAATGCTTAATTTTAATATTAATTACAAATATCTCTCCACACAACAAGGAAATAATTTGACAATCACTTTGGCTTCGAGAACTGTATTAAATGCAAAGCGGGGCTAGGGGCGAGAGTAGTCAATATGGAGAGCTAAAGTCTACCCCCCCTCCCTTCGCCACCCCTCACCACCACCTCCGCCTCATTACATGAAGTGCAAATGTTAATTCTAGTGGGTTTATTAGTTAGAATCAAGGAGGAAGAATGAGGAGAGGTTCGCTTTGTTTTGTGGTTCGTTACGAGCGCTGCTCTGTTGCTACCTGGGAGCGCTGCTCCTTTGCTCTATTTTCTTGGGGTGGGGTTAGGTTTGTTTTTGAGATAAACTAATAAAGGGACAGTGGATTGGCGGCTGGGGGAGGGGAGAGCTGTAAGTGGCTATTGTATGATTTATAATTGTATATTTATAATGACCCCCCCTCCCCCCCTCTACTCAGTGTACAAAGAAAATTTCCAGCAGAGAGTGCTATGAGGGCAAAGTGTTTACATACCAAATTATAAGAATATACTGACAGTGTTAGGTTGTTAATAAGCCCTAATCACTTCCCCTAATTTAATCCGGTTGCTATGGTAAACAAATGACACTTGAGGCTGATGGCAGTCGGAGGCAAGAGGGAGAGAAACTAGCTGATGAAAGAAAACCATGCACACACACACACACACTCTCTCTCTCACACACTCTCACACACACATACACACAGTGCTCTGACAAGACACCTGCTGTCCTCTGTGAACCAGACGAGTTCCAAGTGTTTTTTTTTTTTTTGTGTTTTTTTTTTGTTTTTTTTTGTGTTCTTCTTGCAACGCATAGAGAAGGCAGCGAGCGTACTTGTGCGAGTGTGTTGCGTGTGTGTTGGTCAGGGACAGCTGCCTGTGCACTCAGCAATGCTGCTCTCATCAGAAAGCAGAAAATTGAGCGGGAATTGGGCTAATTGTACGGAATGACTGATGCGAGCAGAGACTACGGTACATTAAAAACACAAATACCCTCTCATTTACACACACACACACACACACATGTGCATTAACATAAACACACGCACATGCACAGACTTCTTGCCTGATGCTCGCAGTCCATTCTTGTAAATCTGAACATCAGTTTTCAGATGAAAAGTAGAGGAGTGGTTCTTTAGTCTGCCTCGTGTTTTGTTGTCTTTTTTCAAGTTGTGACACATCGCTGCACACAAACACAAAATAAAATATTCTTAAAGTAATTTTAAGCAGATATTTACAGTGCATACACAATTGTGCATCGTCATATATTAGGGGTCTGATGGTACATGTATTTGAGCCAAATCATACAGTGTGTGCAATCAAATGAAACAATACATCAGGTTTGGTGATTATCACCTGCAAATGTAAAAAAGGCCGTTTATTTGCATCAAGTTGAACTAAAACAAACAAAACACTTTTATACTATTTCCATATTTGTCTATATACTGCATGTAAAGTGTGTGTGTAATTTTATGGAAGCAGATGGTTGCTGTAAATTTGAAGGAAATGTTTATTTTTTGAAAGAACACTTTTTTTTTCTAAATAATACTCATGTACATGTTTACAACAAAACAGCACATATTCAAGGAAATAATATTTACAGAAAATATTTGTTTTGACTAGAAATGAAATGAAGATTGAAGAAAAATGTGCAGTTTCCAAAAAAATGATGAAATAATAAATGAAACATTGTGCAGCCTGTTTTTCTGTCTGCTTCTCTTCAAAAAAATAGGTGCAATGAAAAGCAAATCAAAATAGATGGAATGAAACGAAACAAAAATTATTTTAGCCTTTTAAAATGTTAAAGTTTTTCAAATTTATCAGCTTTAAATATGTAAAAATGTGAGCTTTTGAACAAAAATTATTTTGGACATATTTATTTAACAACAAAAACACAACAAATAAGATGTGCAGATGAGTCAATTTAACTTATATCTTGATTATCTAGATTTTTTTTTTTAAAGTCACAAATAAGATATAGCTGATAATAAGCAAGTAATTCATATTTATTTTTAAGTTTGATGCTAAAGTGGAGAAATGCAACAGTCAGTCTAGATTTTTTTTTTTTTACATAGATCATATTATATTGTCAAAAACATACAGTTTCTGTGGATTACACATATTAATGAGACAAACACAGAGCAGATTATTTATTTTTATGTTTGTTTTCCTCAAACATAAGAAGTGCAGAGCAGCGCTCCACCTGTTGCTGTGAGTTGTCAGTCAGAGCAAAAAGGCGATTGCTCTAAACTTTTCTCTCATTAAACATAGATGATGTCGTGTCGGCTATTTTTTCACTCTCTGCTTGCAAATCACAGTTCTGTCTGCCAGAGAAGTGACACACCTTAACACATTTCTGAATTAAACGTTTGTAGCAAGCTGCAACAGTTAGCATGTTAGAAGTGATTAAAAGCACGATGCTAGCTCACTAAACAGATAATTATCTGGCTAATATCAGCTGGTCCGGCACCAAATGCTACTTAACTAAAAGCAGAACAGAAGAGAAAACAAAAAGTTGTGCGCAATAGGCACATTTATTTTAGAACTATAGTTAAATTACAGTTTATTCAACAAAGTTCATGCTCAATAATCCAGGCTAAAAAAAAAAAAATCTAACAAAGTCCAGTCAGGTCATCTGGACAGTTTATTTTTGTTGTTGAAATGTTTCTTCCTTCATCCAAAGGACTTCATCAGTCTGTGGTGCCACAAACAAACTCAGTCCCACAAGCAGCACACTCACATAGTGGGCCCAATTTGATAGTGATAAGATGGTCTCTGGAGCCCGCCCTCTCCCCTGTCGACTCCTCTGAGGCAGCAATAGCCAAACCATCTCATCACCAGCAAACTGGTTGGTCCACTATGTGAATGTGCAACTTGTGGGAGTGAGTTTGTTGTGGCTCCTCAGACTGATGAAGTCCTTTGGATGAAGGATGAAACGTTTCGACAAAGAAAAAAAGAAACTGTCCAGATGACCTGACTTAACTTCATTGTACATTTTGTTCAGTTCTGCCATCTTTGTGTACATCTGTGTTAAAAGACTGAAATAATTCTTAAACAGCCTGCTGGATATTTTGTATTTTGCTGACACATTTTTAATTTGATCCCAGTATTTATGATTAAATTACTATGAAGCTGGTCACAAATAAACCAGCGTTGCAACTTTAGGAAATAAATGACATCAAAGTGACTGTAGATGCATTCAAATTAATCTTCTAAAATGTATGAAGACATAAAAAAGATCTAAAAATCGGTTGTTCATTAAATTATATCATTCAATAACTTACTGATGATAAAAAATAAATGATGTATTTACCATTTTTACATGATACCATGGTATCAGTATGTTTGATCATGGTTACAGCATCCAAAATTTGCACCAGCTCATGCCTAGCTGGGAATAGTGGTGATGATGACTAAATGTTGAGAGGGAGGAAGATGATAAAATCCACACATGTACTTAGCAACAAGCACTAATGAGCAACACCACACACATGATGTGCCCTATCTTTTGTCACCTCTTGAACTCGCTAACAACAGAGCATGTTAGGCTGATGGGACACTCACTGCTTACAAATTCATCTTCACACAGAATGATTGTTTATTAGGATGCATGTTCACTGCTGTCAGATGGCTGTCTGCTCATGCATTCAAACAGCAACACTTAAAAAAAACTGTTTCAGCAATGTCTTTTAGGCCACATATTAGTAGCCTTAAAGAAAAAGCAAAAATCTCAGACGAGGAAATCGCTTTAAAATTCAGGTCTCCGGTGTTTTATCTCTTTGCAGTGTCTCCTGATTAAATCTGAAAACCTAAAGAAAAAAATCTCCACATTTACACTTTAATCCAGCAAATAAGAGAGAACGAAGAGAAGGGAAGTGAATGGTTGACAATGGTTTTTTAATTAAAGCCTCTTTCCGAGCAGAAAATCCCTACCTGTCGTTCTTTAGTCGACTTGCAAAAGTAGAATGATTGCATTGCAGTGGTTCCACTGTTGTGCAAATCCAGACTTCTGTAGGCCACTTAATCAGTCAATCTAAAACGTCCTAATAAGATTATTAATTTTGCAAGGCAACAGTCACTAATGCTTACTCTAAAATTGTTTTAACTTTTAGGTAGCTTAATGAAATTTCACGTATTTGCGAGTAAGGCTCCTGACTGAGCAGCTTAATAAATCTGGATTTGCTGAAGCAGAGGGAGACGGAGAGACAAAGGAAGCGAAACGGACAGAAAGGACTGTTGTCTCTGGCGATGCTTTTCTTATTCTTTCCATCTTCTCTTATAGATGCATATCAATACATATCGTAGCGCCTGCATAGAACCTGCCACATCCAATATCTCCTGGACATTTCACATAATTATTATTTTCAAGAGTCGCTGGGGTCTCATGGAAGGGAATGTAAGTGACAGGCGTTTAAAATGGTTTTTAAATCATGCGGGATAACCAGGGCCTTTCAGAAATAATTGTGTCAAACTGCTTTTCACCTTTTTTGCCAATCAATATGCACACTTATTCACAGGCAGACGACCATCCATCAAAAGGCAGCGCTGCTCTTTAATATACATGCTTGCATTTTAATGGACTACTTTCATAACAATACCAGAGACAACAATGTGTTTCTGTGTAATATTCCCCCCGTAAAATGATGACGCAGCCCCTTTCTCGCTCCCCGTCTGTCGCACTAAAGTACACATGCATCCGCTCAGACACTTTGTAAAGTGGCGGCCGACGTCAACACATTCACTCTGCTACATGGCTCGTAAATGATTTAGAACTGGATTTCATGCATGCTTTCATACTAATTCACTCACTTGTATTTTTCATTTTAGGAGGGAAAAAAAAAAAAAGTCGGTGAACAATCAAGATTTACTCCATTCCCCAATTATACTTCCAAACAGGACCAGGAGAGGGGGGAACTATTCATTTCCTTTTGATTAAAATTATTGCCACTTGCAAGGAGCTTTGGGGTTTACTTATTAAATAATGCATAATTTCACAATTATATAGAATATATAGATTTTTTAAATAGGATACTGGGCAAAGTGGTGGCTTTAATTAGATCAGTGTGTACGATATCTCGGGGGTATGATAAAACAATGTTAAATATCTCGCAATGACTGTAAAATATGTTCCAACAGATAATGAAACACAAATAGGGTCTCACTTTGCCGTGGCTCCTATTTGTGGAAACATCCCCACATGTACTTTCTGAAATTTCATAATTATATTGAAAATATCATCAGGGGATAGCACAGCTAGGTGCTAAATAGGATGCTGCCTGTTCCCCCCCACATATTCAGAGGCATGCATTATCATCATATTACTGCAGGACTAAATTACTTGAGAGAGTCGACATCTTGTGCACTGAGCAGGGGAGAAGCAAAGCAAATTTGTAGTAGTGGTCCCCTTTAAGGCTCTGCATTTGGTCCCTTGTCACACGCAGTCTCAACAACACGCAGGGTACATGTAAGCTAATTAACAGGCCAAGAAGATCCTGGGCGCCGCAATATCCACACAAGGATGAGTTAAGGCCTCCGATTAGTAAAAACTAAAGAGCACTTGGCAGAGTGAGAGGGGCAATAGGCTTTTACAATTAAAACAGAATTAAAGAAACACTAAAACAGCAGCACTTTGCCAAGCAAACAACGCCCGCAGCCTCGTTCAAAATTACAGCGGGCTAATTTGAAATGAAGGACAAACACTGGCTGTGGGTGCCTCTGCACGAACACAAGTTTCTTCTATTATGACTGCATGCGGACCCCCTCGGTTCGCTCTATATATAAAGTATGTAAATGTCGTCTAGTGGTGACAGTCAGAGGCGTCAATGAAAGTTGACAGCTGAATTATAACCGCAGCCGAATCCATCAGTCTTTTGTTTTAACTGGAGAATGGAAGGTTTTTAAAACTCAACAAAGGCCTGTAATCAAATTCTCAAGGTTGTTGGCTTTAGCATTGTATTAGCTTAATTGTTTCTGCTGCACCATTGACGTTAATGACACATTCCTATGTAAATATAATGTGGCTCCCAGAAGCCATCAAAACATTTTAAGGTCCAATGAATACAGTTGAATTTTTCCCCCCCTCTTTTTCCCCTCCCTTCCTCCCCATACAGAAATGTCTTTTTATTTAGCAATCTTCACACATTGCTTGGTGATACAATAAAACAGGAGAGAGAATGATTAATAGAGACTTTAATGTAGTGATGCGCAGCACTGATACGAAGAACGGTGGAGAGGCTGAGGAGAGAAGATTGCCCTCTCTTCCTTCCACCTTCATCCTCAGAACACAGCCATCCACACAAACATACAAGGACAAGCATCTTTTTACCCCTCATAAGGAGTCCTATATTGGCCTAGAATGATGCACATTTGCACACATACTTACATTGTAAATGTTTTTGGCATGGAACCATCACCCATGATCGAAAGATAATGGGACTGCATACTTTCTCACCATTCAAAGACAGATGAAAGCATTTAGAATAATATAAAAGAAAGCATCAAAAACAAACCTGTAACATTGTTTTGGGTATTGTATATGGCTGGACTTATTTTTAAAATAGTGATTAGTAATTGCTTAAATCAAACTTCAGGGGATGTCTTCTATTTCAATGTTTGATCATTTGAAACAAAAGTGGTGGGAAAAGTTGTATTTGTATAAGAAAAATGCTTGCATGTGAAAAACTGACAGGAGAGAGATATTCCTTGGTAATTTACATGCAGGACACGTCTTCTCACACATATTCAGCTTTTCTTTGACAGATTTAACGTTTGTTTGGATCCACTGTTCAATTTCTCAACATACTGATCGCTACAGCGAGTCATCCTCCGCCATCTCACTCTGTCCTTTGCATCCTCTGTCCTCACTCCAACTACCTCCATGTCCTCTCTAACCACATCCATATATCTCCTCTTCGGCTTTCCTCTTTGTCTTTTTCCTGGCAGCTGCATTTCTAACATCCTTCTACCAATATACCCACTGTCCTTTCTCTGGACATGTCCAAACCATCTCAGTCTGACCTCCCTAACTTTATCTCCCAGTTCAACCTGCACTCTGATGATCTCATTCCTAATCCTACCCATCCTTGTCACTCCTAAGGAGAACCTCAGCATCTTCATTTCTGCTACTTACAGTTCTTTCTTCTGTCTTTTTGTCAATGCCTCTGTCTCCAGACCATACAACATAGTTGGTCTTACCACTATCTTGCAAAATGTTCCTTTGACCTTTGCTGACACTCTTGTCACAAATCATTCCTGAAACTTTTCTCCATCCACTCCATCCTGCCTGGACTCTTTTCAGAGCTGTCCGGTCTTCATCCTCACTAACCGACTTCTTGGTCCACAGATTCTATGACCTCTACTCTTCTTTCTATTTCATTTAATTTTTATTTCACTTGTGTACCACAAGGCTCAGTCTTAGGACCAACCCTCTTTACAATCTACATAAGTAATGTAGGTCAGTGCATCCCTGATACATCCTTACATTTCTATGCTGATGACACAGTTGTTTACTGTCGAGCTAAAACAGTTGCTAAAGCT
>JARVLU010000599.1:28099918-28110597 GCA_031762415.1 Simpsonichthys santanae | reverse complement strand
CACATACTCTATATACTTCATGAAAATGATTCAGGAAGGTCATTTTTCAATGACCTCGGCTCTTGCTCTTGTGTCTTCTCCGTCCAACCTGTAGAAAGTTTGCTCACTGCAACAGAGGGTGGTATGTAATGTATGTGTGTTACTGAAAGGGAGAGAAGAAGAAGAAGAAGGAGAGAGAGAAAAAGAGTGAGTGAAAAGGGGTGAGCGGCATCAAAGCGTTGCTCTCAGCTGCAGCTGCCAAGCTTCCTCGTCCCCAGTTAGCAGCCATCCAGCTGTCAGGCTGCGCAAAGAGGAAGAGAGGGGGGAAATCTCTCACCAGCCATATGGTCCCCAGTTCTGTCAGAGACACTCCACGCTCTGTGGGCAAATGGCAAACTCATATATCTAATCAACACTCTTAATATCCAGACCTGAGACCAAGGATATTTTCAGTCTTCTCTCTCAACAATATAGCTGAGGGAGTTTTTTTTAATGGGAAACAGCCAGGCAGGGTTTGGGGTTGTTGGGTCACGTGAACCTTAATAAGCACTTCCTGCAGGTTACTGAGGCTGTATGTGCTCGTACCTGCTGTTTTCTCTGTCTGTGGTTTTTAGAGCTAAGCTCACATCCCCTTACTAAACTTATAGATGCATGTTTTTTTCATGTAAATTGTTTATAGTTGTGACAGCTGTGCAGAGTAACTATAATCACACTGTTTTTTTTTTTTTCAATGGTAAAGAGGCTAAAGGCTTTTTGCCTTAGTGCATTTTAAACAGTTAATGAATGTACAGGTGTAAAATGGCAATTACATCATTTAATAAATGTGTGAGCCTTAAATATACATATATATAGACTGTTCGATATTATAGCACTTTGGACAGTGAATGCACTGATTGGATACATTGAAAGAAATAAAAAATAATAATAAATAAAAGAAGAAGAAAAAATAACTTCTGGCTTTGATTACTAGAGCTGACCTAATAGCCTGTAGACTTCTTATGTCAAAGAAACGTGACAAACATTAATCTGCCATTTTGGAAGCTAAGACAGTATCATGGCAGCTAAATGTGCAGTGGATTGACTCGAACCCCTCCCTTTAGTTGAGCAGAATCTGATAGCTTTAGCATTTCTTGCCCCAGAGAGAATGGGCTTGAATATGGCTTTGTGTTGTATCTGTTAGCGGGATGCTACACCTGCTCATCTAATCCTGGCAGGCCTCTGCCTCTAGTCTCTCCGGCTGCAGAGTAACATGTGCCTTATGGCACGGCAAGCCGCACTGAATCACGAGGAGGTTTGTTGGTATTACAGTGACATTGGTGTGTAAAGCTTGGGAACAATCATTCCTCCCCCTTTTTTTTTTTTTTTTTTTGGGACTGAAGATTGTGAATCCCTCCCCAGTTTCTTTCCAGCAGACAACTAATGTAGCACAGATGATGTAGTGGGTGTGCAAATAGGTAAATATGGGACAGCAAGTTACATGAGAAAAAAAAAAAAAAAAAAGGAGGCACAAGAAAATAAGATAGAGATTTAATAAGAAATCAGGAGATTTGTGTTGGAGGGTAAGAAAAAGGGAAATGATCCAAGCCTCACAAATCTTTGCTCAACCCAACAACCTGAAGCAGAGGCCATTAAAATCAGGGAAAGCTGGGTGAGATATCAGTCTAGATGGATATGGTGGCAGCAATGGTTTGGAGGGATGGTAACTTTAATGGCCCCACTGGGTTTTTAATGAGTGTTGTGCCCCAAACAAAATGAGCTAATTAGTGTTATCATCCATACATCAGACCCTACACTCACCCATGCATTCCCAGGCAGACACATACACACTGCTGTACATAGCACAAACAGTTCAGAGCGGTTTACTGCAATTTTTACTTGTTCCTTTTCAGAATCTAAATCTAACAACACTGAGCTCTCTTTAAATGCCGTTTATTCATCACTAAGTCACTCACTTTCATTTTGTTCTTTTGTCATGAACCTGACTCTAGAACTGTTTCCTGCTGAAGTGAAGCAGACACCTCTAACAATAAAAAAAGTGCATAAGTCCATGTCCTGCTTGTGAGGGGAGCGATTATGTCTACACTGGTTTAAAAACAGGATAACAATGCCACAAATGGGTATTTGGAAAAACAGAAAAAGGCTCAAGCCAATAACCCGGCATTTGCACTCAAGCTTCTGTTACCTGCACGTAAGCCGCGTGTTTGTCACGCCATCGGCTCTGGTTGACCGCTCTGCCCCACCAGCCCCCACTTTATTTCTGTTGCACTAAGCCTATTATAAAATCAATAAACAATTGAGCTTTTTTCCAGTCCTTTTAAATCTTTCTTTTTCTCCTCTATATATCCTCTGAGATGAAGGGGAAGCATGCAGGCAGCAGTGTTGAGAACATGAGGGCTAAGAAAGGGGGGTGAAAAGAAAGAAAACCTGTTCAATAACCCCTTCCTCTCCCACTTGCATTGTTTTTTTGTTTTTTTTTTTTTTCCCCTTCAAGAATTGAGCTTCTTAAACCTGTTTTTGACCCTCCGATATGCCTTTTAAACACAGTCATGGGAAATTTACTTTTAATGGGAAGGAGTGTGTTTTATTTTTTTACTAAAAGAATGCTTGTGATGAAAGTAGGGAATCATTTCTCTGCTTGATCTGCGTTTTAACCCCATGCTTGTTTTTCATCTGCTTTTGCCACTTTTATATCCCCTTTGAAGTTGCTGTGGTGAAAACACAAAAAGCTCATGGGAATGATTGAGGGATTTTTAATTGTCACATTTTTTAAACGTAATAAACCTCCAGTTGATAAAAATCAGCAAACACCAACCAATTCAATAGCCGATTTTCAAATGAGGCATCAAAAAATGTGGCGTTTACGGATTTTAATTCCCTCTGTCACTTTATACTAATACTCCAAACGGGGTGAGGAAGGGATGACAGTACAAACTTATTTTTGTTCCACTAGTCACGGAGAAGTTGGAAACGAGTGTCTGCAGAGTGAAATACCCCATTTTTTAATTTCTTTTTTTCAACTTCTCACTTTGTTTACTCTTCTTCCAGAGCAGATACCGTAATTATCAGTGATCAAAACCAGAGTAGTATTTTCTGCTGATGCTTTTGATGTATGCGTGACAGTGTGTCGCCACATCATCAGTCAAAGAAAACAAGCAATTTGCTCAGAATAAGCCTTTGCCTAGCACACGTTTGTTAATCCTTTGTAGACAGGATGCGCTATATTCCATAGAGAGTGAGTAAAAGTAATTATCTATATAACAGCTGCGTATGATAGTGCGCTGTCACATCAGTGGTTAAAACAATGCTGGGTGTTGGAACCTTGTTGCTCCAGTCTTCTTATTTTAGGCAGCAGGCTCAAGCTCATTCTCCCTGCCTGCTGCATTCTGTCCAGTGGCTAGACTTTTTGACTGCAACAGATTTCAACAAGCTGTTGATTGTGTCATCTTGGATTTTATTCTTCTAACAAGCCTTATTGGCTGGCCCTCCCTTCAACATGCCTGCTATTGGCTGACCCCTCTGTTCAACTATGCTGTCACTGGCCAGCAACCCCGCCCCACATTTTGAGCTGTGCCTCCATTGACTGATCTCCGGAAGGTTCTCGTCAGGATGGTCTGAATTAGAATAGATGTGGACCATCATGGTCATTTTTTTTTCAGGCTTCCCCATTTGGTCCTTGACGATGGGACTTGCAATGTGCCCAGAGCGTGTCAGTGCTGGGCGAGCATTTGGCTGGCTCAGTACAATTCCCAGGGCTTGGACCCCACCGAGACCTTGTGTAGGCCGCTGGTGGTGACTGTGCTTCAGGCAGCATGGTGTGGCCATGTGTGTCACATCCCCCCTTGTCATCCTACCAGACGGAAGGCTGTATCATGGCTATCATCCTGTCACACTTGGATGATGCTTCTTCGCCTCAGAGTTTGACAGTGACTTGCCTTAGTGACAATTAGCATCAGAACCAGCCTTCTTATCCACCTGGTTCAAAAGGTCCGCATGCTGGAGATTGGCAGGCATTTAATTTTCTCTCTCCCGCTGCTGTCCTGCACTGCTGTCGATTTCCCTGGCCTGCTCATGTTTCTATCTGTTGTGACATGCTAACCATTCTTTTTCACATCGCAATATCTCTGATCATGAAGCTGTCCCTGTGTGGACAGCAGGCAAGCCCTGGCCCTGCTCGCAGGGCCTCTTGTTGCTGAAACAGAATAATATTCAACAGGAGAGGAGGAGAAGAAGAAAGCCTCACTGTAAGCATCCATGCTTCTTATACTCCCTGTGATTTCCTCCTTCTTTTGCTTATTTCCACTGGGAGGAACACTGACCTCATTTGTGAGGACAATAACCCCCTTGACTTTGGGGATTAAGACATGAAACCTTTGTGGATTAATTAGGTTCAGAGCTGAATTCATTTTGTCACTGTAGAAAGCAAAGAGAGAAAGAAGAAAGAGGAGGATATAGGCTATAGGATTTATTATAAGTTTACAGTTTTTTCCCCCCACAGATATATAAACACACATTTAAATCCTCCACCAGAATGGGACTGTGTTAGTTCAGTGGGCTTAGGTTTAGCATGGCAAGAAAGGAAGAGTAAGACAAACTACCAAATCACTGCAAGCATTAAAGTGCTGAACACCAGTGCTGACTTCAGACTAGGTTTTTGCAAGTGTGGAAACAACGTTAGCCCACTGAGCTTAACTCCTTGGCAAGGTTACACATGCGAATGCGGTTTGCCGGACTATCTTCAATCCACAATAGGCTGGAACCTAAATCTGTACATTCATGCCCTTAGATCTACTTTTAAGCTTGTCACACATAATGTAGCGAGTAGCAGTCCCGACAATGCCGCAGGAAGCACATTATCTCAGTTGTCTTGGTAACAAAGCAAAGTGTTTGTTTTCCAAGATGCAGTGCAATTGCAATTTAGACGGTTTACACCTATTGTGTGTGTGTGTGTGTGTGTTTTTCAGTCAAGAGCATATGTTTGAATGTATCTTTAGCTTGCGAAAGGGGCTGTTTGTTAGATGTTTTGTTTACAAAATAACAAAGGTGTTTCTTTCACCAAAGTCATAACAGAAAATGTGTTAAAGTATTTTTTTTTTTCCATCATCTTGTGCTTGTTGTAAATAAAAACAACTGTTGTCTTATTAGAGTAACACCTTCTAAACGCGACAGCCCCAGGTACGGCTCCCTTATGGACCAAGTGTGGAACATGTGTTTGATGAGACGCTTTCCTCACTTTCATTTGCAGCTCTTCTAATGAACCTAAGTCTCGTCATCTCCACCAACACCTTTATATTATTCTTGCATCTGCCCTAAAGTTAACATCGCACAGTGTCCTGAACAGTGAGCATATGTTTATGCTGATGATAAAGTTGTTAAAGTCAGCAAATGTGTCTCGTAGCTGTGCAGCATTTGCAGCTAAAGCACAAACCTTTTTGTAGATGGATTTCTTCTTAGAATTAGATTAGGCCTTGAATTCCTGCATGCACAAGAGTGTCTTGAGCTCCTTAAAATTGTAATGCAACTTTTACGAGAGCACAAACTTTTTTTTTTGAAGGACGTTCAAACAGGCCGTCAGGATCATCTCCATATTTGCGTTGACAATACCGCTTCTAAGTTAAGACGTTCAAAGAAATGTGCAGACCAAGGACATTAAAGCTCCTAAACCCAAGTGCTCTAAAGGCTTCAGTGTAGTCACATTTAACCCTTGATCCTCCATTCAGCTGCCAACAGTTTGTGTCTTGCCTCCTGAGGACACAGGTTTATCCTGGGTTTTCACAGACTCACATTTTCCCCCCATGGTCCTCCCTGTTTTGCCTAGTCTCTGTCTTAAGACAGAGAGCTAAGTCGGGGCTAAGCCACAAGCCCCCACCTCACGGGAGGACGGATCGACCAAATGCCACCTCTCCTGGCAGGGCTGGCAGGTAAGGTGTGATTGTGCTGGTGTCGTACTCTCAGAGCCAGAATTCCCTATTAGACACAGAGATGAGCAGTGGATTTTCAGGACCTGGATAGAAAAGCTGTTTTGGTCAATCCTCCTTCTTGACATCACGTTCATTCTTATGTTTTATTTTTTTATTTTGCTATCTTTGTCCCCACTTCTTGCTCCATGAGCCCAGCCCAAACTTCACACTTCTCTACCTGTTCTCTCGGTGCTTGACAAGACTGGATTTCCTCCTTTGTCTTTCCTGGCAGCAACTCGCCTCATCTTTTGGAGAGAAGGGCAAAAAGAGGATGAGGGATTGAAAGTTTGTGGAGGAAAGTTTTTGGAGGACGTTTCTGGATTATATTCACAAGGCACAAGCTGCTCACAGTGTGAACATGGCACGTTGTCAATGAGATCTATTTCCATGACGATTATTTTTATACTCCAACAATCAGGGAGCCGACTAGCACAGTAGCGCATAAGAAGAAAAAAAACAAGTCCTTCCAATTTGATACTCACTCTGTAACATTTTAGCTGTAAATACTAACAAAGCCATGAGGGAGAAACTAATGACAAGATATCAACCTTCTTTCCTGCCGTTAACAATTCCCACTCCAGCTCAACCAAGTGTCCTGTTGAGTTGTCAAGTGGAAGTGCACCAAACCTCAGACTGCGCACGTCTTCTGATCAGACGCTCTCCACTGTTCAGTGTTGCGGTAAATGCAGCATCTGATGGCTTTCTGAAATCCAGCATGTTGGACAGGTGAGATGCTGCAGCGAGCATCGCTTTTTGAGATGTGAGTTAGCACCGTGTCACCCTTCCCCATCTGTAGGCTTTCAACATGGGATGTTGGGTGTGTGCGTGTGTGTGTGTGCACGTTAGCATGTTTCACAGCGTCAGAAGTTATTCAGAGTGGTTTTAAATGCTGTGTGTGAAAGAGCCCGAACGAAAACTCTTGTTAAAAAGGAACATTTGTGCAGTCCATCAGAAGTATGGCAACTGAACAACAGATTTGGAATTCACTGCTATATTCAGTGTCACTATTTGACTCTGTATTTGGCAGACTTAAACAGGGTGCAGATTGAGAGACAGTGTCACAGAGAGAAGGAAATGTCTTGCCTCCTGCATGGGCCATTTAAAATGTGTTCATTCACTGCTCTCCTGTTTACTTCTACCCGAACCTGAGCGAATCTGTCACATTCACCTCGCGTTGCACAAAGTCACTAACTGACGGGAACAGCCAGGACGATCAACACGTTTCAGCGCGTGTACGACTCCTCGCTTAATATTTTGCGTGCTCAGTGGGCTGCTGGAGGGCTTTCTGCTAGACAGAAGGGCTCGGCCGCGGAGTGGGGTGAGAGCCAGACATCTTGATTTTTTTTTTTTTTTTTTTTTTTTTTTTTTTTTTCGGGGTGCATCACCATCTCTCTGAAAGTGCCAAGCATGCACCAAGGCCACGACATTTGCGGCATCTTCCATCTCTTCCAGGCATCTTGCAGTTCCTACAACAAAGACGAGCCAGGTTACATATTAAAGACAAATGCTGCGATTTCTGTGGGCAATAAAATTGTAATTCAGTGAAGCTGTAATGAATGCAGTGAAATGGTTGTCTTGTGCGACATTTTGTGAACTCGATTAGAGGTGCTAAACCATTTATTCGTGAAGTCTGTTATTGCACACGAAATTTGTGGTGGCAGTGCAGTATACCAAATTTTATTTATGTATTCCCCTGGTCAATGTTTTTTTCTAAATGAATGTGAGCTTTTTGGTCCTCGCTAGTGCGAGGATTCCTGTTTGCGCAGTAACTATAATCCATTCAGTTTATTGTTTTCATGAACACCAGTCACATAAAATGAATGCATAGTATATATATATATAATAGAAATTAGGGTTTATGTTCTTCCATGATAAATTGCCAGACATATTTTTTTAGTCTTGATTTCAAACATTTCATACTTCGTTTTCCAATAAATAAACCAGCAAACCTCATGCAAAGTTTAATTGGTCTGTTCTCTCTCCTTTTTACCCTTCCATCCCCCTCTCCCCTCGTCTAAATTAACACCACCTAACACTGATCGATGGATCCCTGCTAATAGTGTTAGACGTTTTGTTTTAAAATACCAGTGCCCAGCTGGTGACTCCCAACACTCATCTGTTTGTTTCTGTTTTACTGATCCCTGCCTCCCCCCACCCCCACTTTCCTTTCCTCAGTCTCTGTTGCTCTTTTTCTCCCTCTATCCATCCATCTCATTCTTTCTGCCCTCTCCTCTCTCTTCATCTTAGTATGTTTGGTGTCCATGTTTTTGAGGAATAAATTGGAAAATAACGTTGGCCAAATCCTACCTATCACTTATCTGACTGTCCTATTTCAAGTGTAAATGACACAGGGGGGGAAAAAAAAAAAAAACTCATTTTTTTTTACTTTAAAGGTCAGACATTAGTGCTGGTAAAAATTGATCTGTGGATTTATGAATTTAGCCCTGTTGTTGAGGCTTCTTTGTAATGGAAGATTCAGTGGGGGAAGCTTAACATCGCATTGTTTTGCTTTGACAACGCAGCCGCGAGAGCCCGTGCAGCTGTTCCCCATGCTCACAATGGCAGATTAATTAACACAATCATGTGGCGTTGGCTCAGGCTCAACAGCCAGGTCTGCTCAGGGATAGATAGGTAAATCCTATACATGCATTTCCAGGCGACCACTGAGCATTCCTGTGATGCTTTGCCATAACTAGATAGATTTGGTCATTGACTGGTCATCTGGAGAAATAAAATTAACTTTGAATAGGAGGATCGTTTGCTAATTGCACTGATGTTAAAATTGTCACGTGTTGGGTGAGAGCGTGTCTGCTTGTGAATTTCAATGCTTTTTATACCCATTTATCCTCCCGTAATTTAAATTTAAAATGGATGCAAACAAGTCAAATGTTTTTTTTTTGTTTGTTTGTTTGAATATGTTTGTGCATGTGTGCGTTGAAGTAACCGTATGCCACGAGCCCTGAGTGTATTTGTGTGTGTTTGTGTCCATGTGTCTCCATGACACCTCCTGTCATTATCAGCTCGTCTGAAAAGCGTTTGCCATTAGATGGAGCTGTTCTAATTAAGATTCTGCGGTCGACCTGTCTCTCTTACTTACTCTTACTCTTACTTCCCTGACATTTTAAACTGTCTATTATGCCGCTCGGCTTTCAGGTGCAATGCTGTGTAAATGGCAAGTCAAAAAATTATGTATCTTTTACATACAGTTATCCATCAGGGATGGGGGAGGAGGTGGTGGGTGACAGACTGGGCCTGGTTTTTAAATTATTAGCACACTCTGTGATCTTTCTCCATTGATCATTATGTTCACTTGATGTCCTCAGTGTTGCTCTTTTAACCTTCTTTTTCTCCCTTTTCCTTCTTCTGACATTTCATCTTCTCTTTTTTTTTTTTTTTTAGATATTATTTGCATCTTCTTCCACACACAAATGTACATTTCTCCGCAGCTTCCTATGAACATGACCACAGTTTGTCAATATTTTACCCTTGGCCCATCCCGTTTTGATATAACGATCACTTAACAGTCAAGAGTAAGGCAAGGAGGAAATTAGGGCGTCCGCGGCGGAGAGGACAACAACACTGAAGCAATTATGTTTCTTTCAGCCCAAGCATTCCCACGTTAATGAAATCCCTTATCGTTAGGGGGAAGAGGAAGGTGGGTAGGGGAGGACAGGTGTACAAAATGTGCGTCGTTCATTTATCTTATTCTCTGAAATGAACGGAAGGAGCAGTGAGAATAATGTAGAGATAAAGTCCGAGCAACAAGTGAGTGTGGTTTTATTTAAAAAAAAATGTTTTGTATTTTTTTGCACTGCTGGCCCTGCAGTTTGCAGTGACGGTGGAAGCAGTGAAAAGAGCAAAGAGTTTGTGAGGCAGATGAATGGAAGAGGAGGAGGGGAGCGAAGGAAGGGGAGCGCAATGTATCACGCGTTAGCATCTGCCTAAAGGACAAATCGAAGACACACCCCAAGCTAACATTTAAAGTATTTACCTTCCTGTAAAAGGGCTGCCCTTTTCCTTCGCAGATGAAATCAGTCAGTCCTTGAAAGTCACAAAGATCCAACTAAAGAATTGATGTCAGAAATTGGAGTAACCACAGTTTGTGTATTTAGTTTTTTATCCTTTTTTTTAATGTATTTTATTTTATTTTTTTAACGAGACAGATCTATATAATTTCAGTTTCAAATCTATTGTATCTATTGTTATTTCAGTTCCTAATCTGTGTAAGCAGGAAATGTCTTTTGGTGTGAAGTTACATGTGCATTGTTTGTGATTTTTCATAAAGAATCAACTAAGATGTGGCACGGTGGCACAGTTGGTAGAGCTGTTGCTTTTCAGTGAGAAGGTTGCTGGCTTGAATCCCAGCCGATGGGCCATTCTGCGTGGAGTTTGCATGTTCTCCCCGTGCATGCATGTTAGGCTGATCGGTAACTCTAAATTGTCCCTAGGTGTGAGTGAGAGAGTGAATGGTTGTCTCTATGTGTCCCTATGATGGACTGGAGACCTGTCCAGGGTTGTCCCCCACCTCTTGCACAGGGATAGATGGACATGGGCACTAGTGACCCCCATGACCTGGAAAGGAAAAAGCAGGTAAAGATAATGGATGGATGAACGAATGCATGAACTACTGTATGTTAATCTTGCATATTGCTAACGTGTGGATACAGATTTTAGACTTTATTTTTTTTTTAGGTTTTATTTTCTGAACTTATACAAATATGAATTCCAATAAATTTAAAAGAT
>JARVLU010000599.1:28019081-28029576 GCA_031762415.1 Simpsonichthys santanae | reverse complement strand
TAGTTGAATGATAAAAGATATTTATGTTGTGCCACTTTCTGCAAAGTTCATAAATCATGTCACAGACGCTTTAACCATAAAAGTTTATCACGTAACATCTTAGGCCGTATTATTTTTGTCTGCCTTGACATTTTTTTACAATGTAATAAACACAAAGCTTAGGAAATCCTTTTATTGAATAGAATAAAAAATAAACAACAATTTAAATGCTCTGATCATTACCTGCTTTGTCATGAAATGGATCTGTATGTTAGAAATTGCAACACCCGTAACACAAATATCACATAAGGTTTTTGTCTCATCTGTCACTTGTAAACCCACAAAAACGAACTGTTAAACA
Organism: Simpsonichthys santanae; assembly: GCA_031762415.1. NCBI lineage: Eukaryota > Metazoa > Chordata > Actinopteri > Cyprinodontiformes > Rivulidae > Simpsonichthys > Simpsonichthys santanae. Next base: position 28,029,236 of record JARVLU010000599.1, on the reverse strand, counting down.
AATAAAGCAGTTTTATGTGCAAAGAGAGCAGTTCAGATTTAAAAACATTACTAGAAAAAGATTTTCGCTTTCAGCATTTTGGCTCTTGTGGCTGAGAGGACACGGTCGAGTGCAGCACAATAAAGCAACAGTTTTGTTTCAAATCTTACGTGTCTGTCAGTAAATGTGTGTGACATTTGACTAGTGTTTGGTGATTGCAGCCACACTATAAATAAACTCTTTCACTGCATTAACAGGCCTCATTTGAACAGCATAAAGCTGTTGAAAACTGCTCTTTCAGATTTAAAAAAAATAATAATTTACTCCTGCAAATCTGCTTTGATTATTGCAAATACTGTATTGTCATGGCTACAAAACTGCACAGCAGCAGCAGCCAATAAACACAGCATGGTGAATAGCAACATCTACAAAGGAGGCCAAAAATCAGTATTTTATATATTTTCTATAAATCGATTGTTGCTTTAATTTTTGTATTTAATCTTATTTTTAAAATACAGTATATATACAACTATGTAGACGTTAACCAATTCAAATTTAACAAACAACAACAAAAGCTAGTTGAGGAAACAAGCAAACCCTACAAGTCACCATCAAAAATGGCTTCTTTGGAAAGCAACTTTTGATCTCTTTTGTTTTGTTTTCATTCATTGGTCCAAAAATTTAAATCTGAGATGTGATTAAGGCTGGAAGATAATCTACTGCCAGAAAACACAAAATCATCTCTGCATCAGCAAAGCTCTGATCCATGATAACCACACATGACAGCCAGACTCTGTTGTGTTTGGAGGAATATGTGTCCATCCTGTGCTCCCGGCGTCACGGGGCAGGCTCTTCTCACAGAGACGCTCGTATATTTTCAACTTCCTCTTTACATTTGGGTCCAAACGGACCCCTCTTCTCCCTCTAGGTCAGAGAGCTCATGTATGGGAGAGTAGATAAACCTTTAAATTTGACGGACAGTCAGAGGGTTTTGTCAACAAGATTGGCTGAGGCGAGAGAGGAGAACAGAAAGGAAACAAAAGAAGAAGAGCGGAGTCTGCTGCAGCCAAATACAGCAGCTGTTCTGTTGAGAGATCTTAACGTGATTCACATCCAGCCTTTTCTTCTCTTCTTGATGTTTTTATTATCCCCCTTTAATTGTGTGAATTCTGCTAAGTTTTCACATGACTAAGATCCTCTTCAAGTGTTCCATATGTTGTTTGGCATCTATCTCCACAGTTTTTAAGCTATTTAAACAATTTAGGTATCAAAATGTGCAGCTCGTTCAGGACACTTCTGCTCTACAGTAACTTTTGTTAGTGATATCTTTTAAACTTTTTGAAATATTAAGCTTTTTCATCTATATTTTTTACTCAAAATACATTAAGATTCCATGAAATCCTTACACATGTTACTGCTTTTTGAACTGTAACCACTTCAGCATACTTCTACCTAGAAAATCCATGTAAACTTTAACTTTTTCATAAAACATTCGGCTATCACCACTTGATTCAGCTTTTACCAATCTTGTATTATTCTTATAAAATCATTGTTTAAGCTTAGTGAAAGTCTTGTTGTTTTTCTCCAGCCATGCTGCATTGCCTAGTGATTTTAGAATGTTCAGCTCTGAGCAGGTGGAAGAGAATTATGAATGTCCCACTGACGTTTGTGACCACGTGTTTCTGTGTATGTTTAAATTACGTTCAGATCTTTACAGGTTCATTCAGTCTTTTACAACTTCTGTTCAGCTTTTTAGGTTTTATTGTGCTGTTTTGAATACTGTATTTTACACTGATGGACCTTTAGTCTTGCTGTTATTTCATGTTTTTCACTCTAAAGCTAAGAATACAATAACTGTTTCAACTATATAGTGCTGAAAATTAATCTTTAAAAAATATATATAAAATAAATATTTCAAAACCTACAGTAGGCCTTGCAATAAGCTTGATCTTGTATTTTTTTTCTGAAAAGTACTGCTCAATTTTATGTTTTTACTGATTCTCCAGTTTCAGTTTCTTTGTGCCAATTCCAGCTCCCTTCAGCTTCTCTTGGCTGATTTGATTTATTTTTTCCCCCAGCAATTTTGCATCTTTTTTTTTTTTTTTTTTTTGGCTTCTTTTCACTAATACAGTATTAGCTTTTTTGTGCTTCTTTCAACTTGTTTCTGCTAATTTCATTCTCCCTTGCCTTTTCAGCTACTGTTCAGTTGTTTTTCTACTAATTTGAAATTTTTTCAGCTAATTTCACTTTTTTTTATCATTTTAACTTCTGTTTAATTCAACAACCCCAAGCTCATTTAGCTAATTTCAGCATTATGTGCTGTTTTTCCGTTACCTTTCTGCTAATTACAGCTGTTTTGCTTCTTTTGGCTTCTTTTTTGCTCATTTCAGCTGTTTTTAAGCTTCTTTTTGGCTTCTTTTTTGCTAATTTCAGCTGTTTTTAGCTTATTTTGGCTTCTTACACAAATTAGATTTCCAGCTTGATTTCAGGTTCTTCGGCAGCCTTCTGTAAAATCATTCAGCAATTATTGTTCACATGGCATTTTCACAGGAAATGCACTTTTGTGTGTGTGTTATCTTCCACTTAATTTTCAACAGCTTGTTGTTTCAGAATTCACATTATTGTTTTCTTGTTCAATACTTTCTGCACAATCTAACTACTTTGCATACTTAGTGCTATTTTAGCCATTCATACAGCAAAACATGGGAAGATGGGTGTTGTGATTTTTGTAACTTTTATACTTTTCAAAACATTTGACTTTATTTACAAATGTTTTCATCATTGCCTTACACTGAGATTTCATCAATTCCATCAAAAACACTGATCTGTTTGAACTCTATTTTGACATACTTGCCCTTTTTTTGTCCTTTAATGCTATTTAAAATTCTCATTTTGCTACTTTTAGCTGCCATTCTGACACTTTTAGCTAGCATTAATACTTTTAACTAGTGTTCTGTGAATTTTATCTTATATCTTGTCTTTTGCTGCTTTTGACAAAACTTTCACCACTTTTAGCTAGTCTTTCATGTGTTTTAGCTTGTTCAAAGCCCTCAGCTATACAACCTAAACTGTCATTACGTACTTTTAATTTCTATCTACTTTGTAGCATTTTACAACTTTTTGCTAACCTTGCTGCTACTTTTAGCTTGTAACAAGATACTATTTATAGTACCCTGATGCATGCTCAATAATCCAGGTAGAAAAATCTAAAAAAGCTAAGTCTGGTCCTCTGGACAGAGGACCAGACTTAGCTTTTTTAGAATGAGTTTAGACATAAATATATAAACTAAACACCACCTGAAGAAGTGATGGCAAACATCACAAATGACATCCCTGCACTTTGAGACTGATACACATTTTATAAAGTCAGGTTTCTCACACATTTTCTAATTTTCTATGTGAAATTTACCGCAATGTGTAAAACAACACTCACATTTTATTAGGAATCAAAGCACAAACACAGATATTAACTTTTATGGCTTTCAGTCTTAGTCTATATTGTAAAAAAGGGAAGGATGTTAGACTGTGTAAACACAGTTTTCCAAAAATGAGAAAGAAAAACGAGTGCATTGAGTTGAGATGACCTCACCTATTCATAACCTTTAAACAAAAACTTCCTTTACAGAAAAAAAGGACAGTAGTGATAGTTACAGAACAGCAGATGAACAAAGTTGCCAGTACATATTGTCACATTCAGAGAAATCAAATAAAGACAGAAGGCCTGACCTTGATTGAATCAAAAATATCCAATAGTTAACTGTTTTGTTCATCAAGCCCAAAGTACTTTTTTTTTTTTTTTTTACCGAATGTGTCAGAAGCATTTAAAATGTGGCCTTCTTTCCTCTGCACATTCCAATGCCATTATGTTACATTGTTGCTGAATAAAAGGCCGTATTATGTTCCAGCCACCCCCTTCAAGTAAAAGGACAGAAGTGGACCCAGTTTTTATCTGCTGAACGAATCAATCAGGATTATGTCAGCTGAAAAGAATCACAGACAGCAGTCGCCGGGCCCCACGTTTCTGTGTCTGAGTGTGTGTCAGTGTGTACAGTAGGTTCCTGTCTATGTGTGAATAAAGACGAACAGAGGAAAGCACTTGTTGTTTGGGAACACACCCGTTCTGGTGACAGAGACATCATTTGGGACTCTAAAAGGCAAAAGGATTTTATTTTCTATTTATGTATTTACTCCCACCCTGCTCAGCTCACCCCTTTCTCCTCCATGATGGGAGAATTGGGAGAGCACTAATTATCATTTCAGCAGAAATGATTAGTAGATCAAACAGGGATCGAATGCCATTTCCTTCCATTAATGCAGGGGGTTTAGAGTGCCTGTCATGGCTTGGCTCGTCCTCAGGCTGTGGAGCGGAAGGGGGGAAAGAAAAAAACACCAGGGGATGGGGGTGGTAAAGTGAGGAAGAACAGAAGAGAAGAGGTTTAAGAAGAAAGGAACGAGGGAGGGACAGAGCAGGACAGAGGTTTGTCTACCAGGCTGGACAAGAGCGATTCACTTACTGCAGCCATTTTGAAATGAAATTCTGTGTGAATGTTATAAAGTAAATAAGAACTTACCTGTTGTAAATAGCTCTTTGATCAACTTCAGAGACACAGAGCTTATTTATAAGTTTGATTTGATTTGATTTTATGTTTATTTATTCATTTTAAAAGAACAATAAAAAAGCAGTTTCATCAGATACAAGAATACAAATAGGATAAAATGAAAGGAGCTGAAAGAAGAAATCTTATTATGCCTGCCCCTTATTTCACAATTTGTTCAAACAATGATAACCTTCAAAAAGTTCTTACAAGCATATGACTAGTTTGAATGTAGGCAAAAGCTGTCTTTAAACAACTCCAATAAAAAAAAATAAATAAATAAAAAAAATCTAGTGGTTCACTATAATGTTTATCTCACATCGTCATCAATTTCTCATTATATGTATATTGTGGCAGAAACATAGAGTTCCTGACAAATTTCACCTTAGGCTGCATGAATGTTCCCTGTTGCTGCTGCTCTCTGTGCTCGCAAAAAGCCTCTTAATTCAGTGTAAATAGCTGTGTAGCATAAAGGTCTTTGAAAGTGAGTTTGCATGAACTGCTGTGAAACATTGCAGATTAGAGATGTTTGAAGACGACAGCCGTGCATGGTGGCCCCGGCTTCACACAATAGCAATTAACTCTGTTAGTCGTGTCTGATAGAAACTTTTCCTTCAAATTAAGGTTGTTCATAGAGCTATCCAAAACTGGTCAAATAAATTATTTGTGCAACCTGGCCAAAACGTCAAAGTTCATGCTCAATAATCCAAGTAAAAAAAAAAAATCAAACAAAGTTCAGTCAGGTCATCTGGACTTTATTTTTTTTTGTATGTTTCGTCCTTCATCCAAAGGACGTCATCAGTCCGAGGAGCCGCAACAAACTCAGTCCCACAAGAAGCACAATTCATAGTGAACCAACTAGTTTCCTGGCGATAAGATGGTTTCTGTGGCCCGCCCTCTCCTCCGTCAACTCCTCTGAGGCAGCCATAGCCAAAGTGGTTCAAAACATCAAAGTTCATGCTCGCTAATCCAAGTAAAAATCCAAAAGTTGAGTCAGGTCATCTGGACTATTCCTTTTTTTTTTTTTTTTTTTTTTTTTTTTTTTTTTTTTTGAGACATTTCATCTTTCATCTAAAGGACTTCATCAATTTTTGTTGAGATATTTTGTCCTTCATCCAAAGTACTTAATCAGTAACAACAAAGTTCATGCTCAATATTTTTGAGACATTTCGTCCTTCATCCAAAGTACTTCATTTATTTTTGTTGAGATGTTTTATACTTCATCCGAAGGAATTCGTCCATTTTTGTTGAGATGTTTCATCCAAAGGACTTCATCATTTTTTGTTGAGGCGTTTCATCCTTTATCCAAAGAAGTTTTCTTCAAAATGATGACCTCATTTAAAGACCATATTAGTTTTTATGTGTAAGAAGAGGAACAAAGAATTGCTGTTTTAATAAGAAAACATAAACCCATTAATGTTGTGTGTGTGTGTGCGCGTGCGTGCGTGTGTGTTGACTCATGATATAAAGCTAAAACGGTGTACTTCTTTAAACAGAGGCTGTTGAGACAATGGCTGATTTTAATGTTAATCGCAATCCCGTCCTGTACTCAAAAAAACTTGACGTAATTTATTCTCTAAGGTTTTTTTGTTTTGCAAAATAAATAAAAAAATAAAAATAAAACTGAGAATATGAAGGAAGCATTACGAAACCAGCACCTTACAAAGCTCCGTGTTTCCATTAAGGGATCAAAGAGATTTGAGGTAAATATCTGAAAGATTAGAGAGAAACAGTGAAGCAAAGGGGCATGGGGGGGTGCGGGGGGGACGCCTGAGCTTGTGATTGTGTCTGCACGTCAGATGAGGGAAATGTCAAAGAGAATGTGAGAGATGACCTCTGCGTTCATCGCCCATTAATGACCCTGCAGCTCCCAGCTTCATTTTCGCTCTCATCCAAAACATTAAAAAAAAACATTTCCTCCTGTCTTCAGCAGTCATTTCCCCCCGCATTGTATTTATGTATTGGAGAAAAAAAAAAGGTAATAGATCAAGCACATTCCATTATTCTCTTATAAGATCATTAGCAAATATAATTAGATATGAAAGAAAGTAATTTGGAGAGAAGAGGAGAGAAAAGTGCTATCAGGCAGAGAAGACAGATTGTAGCATCAGAGTGTTTGGGCTTAAATTGCTCAGCGGAGGTATTATCAAGCCGGCAATCTTTTAGCCTCAGAAATAGTTTTGGAGACAGACAGCGAAAGATAGAAGGAGGCCACTAACATCAACTTCATTGTTTTCCGCCTACTACAATCATTCTTTTTAATTTATTTATTTATTTTTTGCATTTTGCTTCCTTTCCCTCATTTTTAATTTTTATATATATTTTTTTAACTTCTTCTTCTCTGATTCTTTCCATCCTGTCGTAAGTAACACCTCACAGTCGACCCCGAGAGTTTTGCAGCAAAACAAAAGCGAGTTTATAAAAAGAAAACAAGCTGCCACGGAGTCATCACACACACGACAACACGTTATCACAGGCAAAAGGGAAACAGGTAACCTTTTCTGCTCACTTCTCGCACGCACTGATTCGGCGTTTGTATTATTTTGGCAGCTTTAAAAAGCACAAGCAACACACAAATTGCGTTTTGCCTTGGAAGTTGCTTTTTGAGGCACCTTTTCTTGTCTTTTTGCGTTTGCACGCGGCAGCCCCCCCTCCTCCAACACACACACACACACAAGTTTTGTCACTTTTTCTTGCACCTTAACGCCGTACCCTGTTTGTCTAATAAGGATCTGAGCCGAAAGCAGACGGTGAGCACAATAATCCTGCTGCGTTTCACCACAAATTTGCTTTTCTTTCTTTCTTTTTTTTTTTCTTTACCCCTTTTTCTTCTTTAGTAATGCTTTGAGGAATCAGGGAGGAAAGAGGGAGGAGGATGGGGAGGGGTGGCAGTATGGATGTGGATTTTTCTAGTCTTTTGTGTGAATCACAGGGAATGGTAACTATAAACATCCTGTATTCATTAAAACCATCTAAAAATACAGTTTTTGGAGGGGGGGGGGGGGCGGTACTGAGGGCTGCGCTCACTTCCTCGCCACTCTTTCTCGGTGTATACAAGCAGTGCTGTGGTATGCTCTTATTTACATATTTATAAATACTGGGCTGTACAATGAGACGAGGCAGTGCCAAGAACAACAGTGTTTGCTCGTGTTGGGCCCGGATGCCTGCGAGCAGGAACAAAGCAGCCTCAGCCACCTCCAGTGGCATGGAGAGGGTTCACGCAGGTCTTGCTCCTCTGCAAACTCCTCGTGTCTGCGTGCAGATACGGAGAGACGAGGCAACTTTGAGTCCTGATGTTTTTCCTGAAAACTGAAATCATGTCTGATCACTTAGTCAAATTCAGTCCCTCAGCTGTAGCTCAGATAAGAGAAGGTCATGTTTTTTTTTTTTTGTTTTTTGTTTGGTGCAACTCAATTCTCACTTTCAAAGATGTTTTTCTCACGATAGATTACCCTTAAAAAAATATTTGGGAAAAAAATTCTGTACTTTCCACCGTAAATGTCGCACCGCCCTATAAGTCGCATCAGTCCAAAAATGTCTAATGAAGTGGATAAAACATAAATATGTCGCTTTGCGGTATAAGTCGCATCTTTTATGCGTCACCACTAACCACCTGGAAATGTGGGCCGGTGTTGTGCCAAAAATCGATTGGCTGCCAAATGGCGGCCGCAGGAGTGTGCATGAGAGGAGTTTAACAAGAATTTAACAAGATTAGCACTTAAAAATAATTGTTTCATCGAAATTATAGCAAAGGTGTGTCTCAGTTTAACTTTTCTTTAATAAATGCAGTTTAATGGTCAAATCAGCTGCATTTCAAGAATCGATTCACGGCTGCAGGAGCACACAGAGGGTGGACTCGCTGTGCATTTCTTTGAAATGTAACAAGATAACCACCTAAAAACAATTATTATTGCTTGACTTTATAGTAAAGGTGTGTCTCCATTGAACTTTTCCTTAATAAATGCACTTTAATGGTCAAATCAGCTGCATTTCTCCTGGGCGTCGCGGTGAAATCTAGCTGATTTAATGTTTGCTCCAGGAGTTCCGGAGCGAGACGAAGGTGGCTCTGTATGGCAAGCCAAGTGTCTCTTTAATAACTACTTTTACCTATTAATGAAACACTTGTCTTGCCATATTAGTCGAGGGCCCTCTAGTGGCTGAACATGGTAGTGTTCAATATTTTTCATGTCAGAATGAATGAAATAGCCAGATCTCAGCCAGAAATTGGGTTATAAATATGGGGAAAAAACACAAATACATTGTTTTGCCGTATAAGTCGCAGGCATGCTAATTTATGCAAAAAGGTGAGACTTATATGGTGAAAATTATTGTAATCCTAATGCATGTTTTCCACACATTAACATGTCTACCTTCCAGTTGTAAGAAGTGCAAACTTTTTTTTGTCATATTTGATTAAGAAAAAACAACCAACCAAAAAATAAATAAATAAATAAATAAATAAATAAATAAGGTTAGCTCCATGTGTGATTTTTTTCCCACTTAAAAGTCAAAGTCAAAGTTTCTTTATTTGTCATTTGCACCACGTGGTACATGTGGTGGAACAAAATTGTGTACACAGGGTCCCAGTTACATCCAACAAAAATATAAATTGTAAAGAAAAACAGTAATAAGCTCTAAGATATGAACTAAGAAATACACTAAACTAAGAATACGCTAAGCACTAGTAGTGAAAAAACAATACAATATGCTAATGCTTAATGCTTTTCTATAACCTTTCGTAATGTAAATTTGACTAAATGAAGTTTAAAGTGCAGTAATAATAAAAGCAAACAGACACTCAGCAGCATTAAGCTTATTTGACATATTCTAGCTGCTAAAACGTATCTGACATTTCACGTCTTTGAATAAACAAATAACAGAGCTCTTTAAAGGTTCAGTGTTTTAGCTACAGTTATCAGCTGCAGCACATTGTTCCATCTTTTCTGACAGCAGAAATGTTCAAATCAGAGATCTTGTTTTTCCAGAGTTAATAAAACATTTTTTTTTAATGAGGGAAATTTAACTTTTAAGTAAAATGGTACAACTCTTCATTCCTAAAAATGTTAGTTTTTTATTATTATGTTATATTTATTTTATTTATTATTTTTTATTTATTTACCTCCCATAAAGCTGTCTTGGAAACAATTCTTCCCTTTGTGTGAGTAAAGTCTAACACATCGAGGCAACTTCAGTTAATTGTATCAATCTGGCACAAACAGCAAATATCATGCATGCACTGTCAGGTTGTTGTATGTCTGAATGAAGAGTTAAACCAGAATCACAGTAAAGCGATCAATAGTTGAGTGACTTTGAATTATACCGTTTAGTGTCCAGACTCCTGGTTAGGTCTTTATCTTTAGTCTTTTCCTCCAGGCATACTAAATCGGATGTCTGCATCTGACCACTTTGACTCATCAGGGTTGTGATACGTACAAGCCTTTAAATTTCAACATTAGCTAAGCCCTGCTTCCCACTGGATGGCATTCTTGCTACAATAAAACATATAAGTATAAAATAAACGCTTCAGCCAGGTTGTAGATTGTCTTTGAAGGGTTTGTGGGGGGGGGGGGGGGGGGGGGGG
>JARVLU010000599.1:27952505-27963528 GCA_031762415.1 Simpsonichthys santanae | reverse complement strand
ATATATACATACATGTGTATATATACCTGTCAGTCAATTTTACAGAATGATAATCAATTGTAGTGGTCCAAGAATAAACAATTCAGGTGGTGAAGTACCAATAACTGATAGAAAGCAAATGAGTCAATTGCTTTGCTTAGGAATTACCTTCATTGCTTTTATCTGTACATAGCTTCAGTGATGGGGGAGATGGCAATGTTCCAGAAATAACGTCCATGAAAAACAGAGATCATCAGCCACTGAGGGACAGCTTCAATTGGAAATATCCATAATAGGCAATATGCAAATACAGTTGATGGTGTTATAAATTTGGTGGAGGTGACAGCAAACAACATTTCTGCAGCAATGATTAAAGTGTGAAAGCCAAAAAAGGGAGGGAGGGAGGGTTGGGGCGATAATAAGTATTGCAGGGGAGGAAGATAACCATCGACTGAACAGACTGGGCCTCAGTCAATGGCAAAACATGCACCATTCTTCCACTGTTAGAATCGGGGCTGTGGCTTCCTCCCCTCACCCGTGTCAATAGCTGTCAGTCCTTAACTGCGTGTCCACTGCTGCATTAGTATACTCTCACTAGAGCAAATCCAACAACCATCATCCACTGACCTTCCCCCTGGTGACGGTCCTCCCAGAGAGCTTCCAAACATACAGACAGATATCATTAGCTAGTCCTCAAAACCACCACCATTGCTGCACGGAAAAGGTTACAAGCATTCAGTAGCAAGAAAGAAAACAGAAAAAAATAAGTATACTTTATATAAATAATAAATAAATGGCATTTGGGACAAGGAGCAATGTGTGTGAGTGTTTGTGGGTGTGTATCTTAGTGCATGTGATTGCATGAGTGGTTTAATCTATAAAACCCAGCTTACTCTATATACACAAGGTGCTGTGTTTTTTGAAAATGTCACAAAACCTGATTTATAGTCTGTCATGTGAGTACATTATTTGAGCTTGACAATCTTAATCATTCACACTTCCCATAAACCCCCATCCATTCCCTCCTTTTTTCTCTCCACAGGCTGACATGGATTATTGAAATATAAAAATAAGTGGTAGAAGGGGCCCCCGGAGCAGTATCAAAATGTCAGGTTTGTACTTACAGCCTGGTGCTGCTCGACAGGGTCAAGGGCTTCAATTATTTGTGTACGTATGCCTGGCGCTACATAAAAGGTTATGTCACCCTCTGGCTGTTTACTCCTGAACACAAGAAGGTAACCAGTGCAGTTGTTCAGCATAAAATGCACCAGATATTGATGTAAGAAATGGGGGATAGAGGCAGTGAAGAGATTTATGTTTAAAACTAAAGTGGGGAAAAGTCAACCTTAAAGTTATGTGCACATTATTACTGTATTTTGCTGTTGTTGATTTTAAGGACCATGCTGTCTCACACTGAATTATTTACAATGTCACATCACTTTTTCAACCCTTTCTACACTCAAAAACATAGTGACACACAAGAGACTGGACAAAGAAATCTAGGATGACTAATACATCATTCTGAATGCAATCAGTATGATGTATTGCCCTTTAAACCACCCTGAGTTCAAAATGGTAACATAGGAACCAAGTGACATTAATGACAGGTCCGCCTGTCTGTCTCTCTTCCTCTCCCTCCTTCACTCATCCATTCTCCCTTCCCCACTTTTGCCACTGCCCACATGAGCCTTAGTGCAAACACATGGGTTTGTGTAAAAAGCCTCAGTTATTGGAAGTCATATACAATTTTCTAAATATCATTAATTGACACATTTTTTCAGTGGGAGCTGTCAGCAGGGAGACAGAAAGGTCACAGAAGTGGGCTACAATATACCATATATACATACATACATACACATACACACACACACTCACACACACCTTCCTTCCTTCCTTCCTGACAGTCCAGTGAGTTATGACTGTTGTTAACGTAAGGGAATGGATGGAGAAGCTGTTTCTGAAAGCTCCTATTGATTTGCTCCTCTGCTCCTGAGAAAGGGCCTGAATGTGGCACAGGGTTGCATCGGTCCCTTGAATAAGGGCAGTACATTGCTCATTATGTAAAAAAAAAAAAGGGATTTCCTCAGTTAGTTGTATGGTTGCAAACACACTCCAGAACTACAAAAAGCCTAACTTTTTTTATTTTTTTTTTTGTGTGTAGGGTATTTTTTTTTAAATGCATGTCATGAATGAATTACATCAGTCAAATGGCTGATACGTCAGTTACAATGATTGCTCCTTTTACCAATGCTCAAGTATTGTATATACTGTACTGTAAAATATACTGTATATACTGTTTGTATGTACTGTAGTATGTACATTAAATACAAAAGTGTATGGTATACTGCACTAAAAGGTGCAGTTACAGAGATAATATACTACAAACAGTTTTGAAGATTTTCTGATTAGTAGATGCCCCACTGTGGATCAGTGGAAAGCACCTTCACGTTTGCTTTTCGACCCAACTGGAAGACGTGGTGTTTGTGCAACATTCGGCTGACGATCACCATGGTCACATTGCTTAAGCATGTGATTTCCACTATTAATAGCAATAACAAACTTTGTAGTAGGAGCTGAGCATTATGGGTCTTTGGTTTTGTTTTTGAAGCAGAGGTTGAGAGTGCCTCAAGAAGAAGTTACAGAAGTCAAGATTGCTTTTTGTTGTAAAGAAGAACACATCATGGCAGACAACAATGACAGGAAGTTTCTGCTTTAGCAACATTAATGCAGTCTTAGTGCAGGTGCTAGAAGAGGATTCAGTTTATCAGACAATCAGTGTCTGAACTTGTATGGACCAATCACATTTTATTTTTTTTAATTTTTATTTTTTTACTCACTGGGGAGCCCCCATCTAACTAAAGGGTCTGCTTGAAAGCAACAACTAAAACTCAGCCAATACATATTCTGTATATGTAAAAAAATGAATGAACACAGCTTCTGCGTTTTTAAAACCAAAAAAAAAAAAAAAAAAAGCAATCTGATTAGTGAATTCATTCATTCAATCTTTATTTATACAGGTTAGTCTCATTGTGCCTCAAATGGCAAGTTGCTGTAAGTTGCCATCCTTTGCATTTTATTGACTGTTTCCAGTCTCTCTCCTACTGTGTTTTCACTGCTGATAAAGACACCAAGCATTTTTTTTAAATATATATTGCAATTCATTTAACTGAAAAATAGTATATCAAGTGAAAAAAATACATATCTTTATTGCTACCGGTATATGTTGAACTGTACTGACGAAAAGTAGTGAAGTTTCAAATTCGAAATTAAGCATTCTTTCTAATTACATTTGTCCCTCTCTACTTCACAGTTTATTTTTCACCGACTATCTCTATCGTGATTTTTCAAAGTTAAATTGGACAGGACACAGTTGGCTGATTGAAGGATGAACCACAGGATCTGCAAGGAATTTTTATTTAAAATAAAATATTTTAAATTATTTAGCACCTGTGTGCAGCCCACAGCTGCGAAGAAGCCCCCTTCTGCAGCTGATCAGCTGATCTTTGCTCTGCAGCAAAGAAGTGGGCGTGGCCAAGAGCACTGGCAGGAGGCAGAGAGCTGAAATCATGGCATGCTGTGCTCTTTTGAAACTGTATCACTCTCTAAAGTCTATAAACAATCATATTCAGAAAAGTAACATTAAAGAAAATGTATTTGAGATGTTTCTGCCACTGCATCATTCTGTGACCTTTGAACTGCAAGACCAGAAAAATTGGTCATAGATATTTAGATCAGCAATCACAATGCATCTTATTCCCATGAATTTTTCTTCAACTGAGGAATGGATTATGGTGTATTTGTTCCCTTTACATTTCCCAAAAACTGGATACAATTTTAGCCAAATAATACAATACAGTACAATAGTATTTTTCTAAATGTTTTTTTTTCTTTTTTTTACTGAAACAATTTTATAACCACTATACACTCCCCTTCAACATAAATGTCGTCTTCAACATCCAATAATTAAGGCAGTTAGATAACAAACGGTGCAAAAACCCTCAACTCTATCTTGTCAATATACAGGTAATTGTACTTCCCAAAGTCCTGAAGCATGTCAAAGTGATGTTTCGACCAAGTGTCAGCTGCTTCCACAACCCATAAACTTCAAAAGTCAAGAAGGTATGGGTTCATGGGCATGTTCCCTTTGGAGAACAGTCCATGAGTCCAATTAAATTTTGTGGTTATCCATACAAGAACACGGGATGGGTGGAGATCTGGACGGGGTTTGGCCACATGGACCTTGATTGAAGGGGTCCAAAATATTGCATGGGGTCACACCCATATGTGGATATGGCTGGAAGTCCCACACTGTAACAAGATGGACATCCAAGTTCATCATAGGTGTATTGTTTTGGTGGTCGTCGTTCTCTTCAAGGTCTGTCTTGTACTTGCTCATTACTGTTGTGATTCTCACATGAGGGAGATAACATGGGTGGCAGTACAGGACTATTTTCACAATTTTCCAGTTGCTCAGGCACTTTATCTCTTAGTAGAACGTCAGTTACCACCTGTTCCTCTTCTGATTGTGACACTCTTACTTGTCTCTCATCTTGCCTGTTATATGATGCTTTGATTTCAGGGCCTGCCGACTGATCAGTGTGCTCCTCCTCAGCAGGGGAATATACATGTTGGTATGGGCCAGGGCATGGGTAGTAAAATCATTCATCCTCCGAGTCCTCATCACTGTCGTCCTTTTGCTGACTTTTGTTCACTGTCACTTGTCTGTCTTGAAGCTTTCCTCTGCAATCTGGGAACTTTTAGAGGAGCCTGCAAAGGGAGGTGGTCGCAGGGGAGTAAGAGATTGCGGTGTAGTATCCTGCTATCTATCCTCTTCCCTTGTTCCGGTACCACCTCATAGTCTGGAGCATCCTTAGTTAACGCACAACCTTGTGGATGGTGTCCGCTCAATGGCTGCGGAGCTTGCTGGTCCCACATCTTGGGGTCAAGCTTCTGACCAAGACACAGTCTCCAGGTTCCAACTCTGAGCTCTTTAGTTCACGATCATAATTCATTTTGCCTCTTTCAGCTAATTTCCTTGCATTGTTCCTTGTTATCTCATAAGCTTGTTGCATCCCTTCTCTCCATTTTTGCATGTACTCCCTGTGGTCAAGGGTGCTCGTTTCTGGCTTCAAGCAGAAAAGTACATTGACAGGCAGTCTTGGGGTCCTTCCAAAAAGGAGATAAAAGGGAGAAAAGCCAGTGACCTCACATCTTGTGCAGTTAAATGCAAAAAACAACCTATTCAGTGAGTCTTTCCTGCTGGACTTCTCGTTTTCTGTAAGCATCCTCAGCATTTGTATGAGTGTATGATTAAAACGTTCAACTTGGCCGTTAATTTGGGGATGATATGGTGTTGTTCGTGAGCCCAACACTCCAGAGGTTTTTTTCAGTTGTGACATGAGCTGGTTTTCGAATTCACCACCTTGATCGTGGTGAATACGTAAAGGTAATCCAAATCTTAATGCATAGTCATTAAAGAGTTTATCTGCCACAGTTTTTGCTGACTTAGATGTGGTGGCATAAGCTTGGGCAAATCTTGAGAAGTGGTCAATCACAACCAATATATATTAATATCCGCCTGAAGACTTGTCAACATGTAGAAAATCAAGTGACCCTAACTCAAAAGGCTGGGTTGTAACAATATTGGTTAGTGGTGCCCTAGTCTCTCGGCTCAGTTTCTTTTGTTTCAAACATGAGCAGCCTTGAGCCACATAGTGCTCAATGTCATGCTGCATGTAGGGCCAAAAAATCGTTCCCTTACTAGTGAGATAGTCCAGTCAACTCCTTGATGCCCAATGTCATTATGCAGCTCCTTCATAACTGTTGCTTTGTACTTTTCAAGCAAAACAAGTTGTGTCCGTTTGGTTGTCTTTCGGCGCAGGATGCCGTCATCATCCAAAGTGAGTTTTTTCCATTCACAGAGTAGCTTTTTACTTTGGGTACTGAATAATTTCAGCTATTTACTGTCAGGTTTATTATTTAATTGATAACACCCAATCACTGGCCCAATATTTTTATATTCCCTCTGGGTTTGACAAATCTCTTTCAGTGAGAGAGGGGTACACTCTGAACTGCTGATTTCTTTACGTTGAGCAGACAGTGCCATGGACCACACTGCATGGGAATCTGGGTCCTCAACTGATTGTACTACTGCTTGTACTGAATGAGATGACATTTGTTCAGTGCAGTGTTTCATCATGTTGTCAATATCCACTGGCAGCCTTGAGAGACAGTCGGCATCAATGTTTTATTTTCCTGGTCTGTATCGGATGGTGAGGTGAAAGTCTGCCAATTCAGCAACCCACTGACACCCAGTCGCATTTAGTTTTGCTGAGGACAAGACATAAGTGAGCGGGTTATTGTCCGTGTATACAGTGCATAACGAGCCAATCAGATAGTCCCTAAATTTTTTGCAAACAGCCCATTTTAAAGCAAGGAACTCTTAATTTTCCAGAATGTAGGTTGTAGTCCTTTTCAGGTTCAGTGAGAGTTTGGGAGGCGTATGCTATTACACACATTTTTCCTTCCTGTTCCTGATACAAAACTGCCCCCAGGCCCAGGTTGGAAGCATCCATGTATAGGACAAAGGGCTTACTAAAATCAGGAAAGGCAAGAATTGGTGGCTCTACAAAGTGGTCTAACAGTTCCTCTAGCACGCTCTGGTGTTTTTCTGTCCACACAATGGGAAGGTTGGAGGGGGCTCCAGTTTGTTTTCGTTTATTCTGTCTCTTTCTTGTAACATGTTTGTCTCTTTTTTTGAACCTGCGGGAGCTTTCATGAGGTCATAAAGAGGAGCAGCAATTTGAGAAAAACTTTGGATATATAGCTAGTCCCCGACTTACGAACCAGTTCCGTTCCTACTCCCGTTCGTAAGTCGAAAATCGCTGTAAATCGGAAAATATGTCAAAACGGCCCCTCATACATACAGTACTGTATTTTTACAAGCACTTAGCCTATCCTTTAAAAGTGCCTTTTAGGACACCCAAGGACACTTCACAGCAAGAAACATATAGAAATGCCCATGCAAGGATCCGTGTAAAACAGCAGAAAGGACTGAATAAATAAACCAAAAACAAGGAAAAAAGTACCAAGCTGCAGCATGGCAGCCATGTGCCACGCCAGCGTTTGCTCACCGGAAGTTTTAACTGTACCGTTAACAAGTACTTAGCATATCCTAACACAGTACCCTACACAATTATCAAAAAAAAAATCATATGTTTTAGAGCCATAATAAAGGAAAAAAGAGTTAATTTCCTACCGGGAGCTGGTGAGGCCTTCTTCCGCCTGTTAGCATGTTTGCTCGGTGTCCCTCCAACATCTGAGGCTCCCTGTAGTTCATGCGGTCCAGACTGTTTATAGTAAGACCTGTTAGCATGTTAGCTTCGTACATTTGGAGCCATAATGCAGGGAAAAAAGAGTTAATAACCTACTAGTATGCTGGTAAAGCCTTCCTCCGCCTGTTAGCATGTTAGCTCTTGCTCCTCCGGCTACGCTGTTTCTGCTGTCTCTCCTATACTGTGGTAAGTTTCCACTGAGCTGTCCGCTGTTTCTGCTGTCAAACTACTGCTTCTTACCGTCAAACAGGAAGTATAACCGGAACTTGGCTTTTCAAAGTAAAATTTTTCAAAATTATTTTATTTTATTTATTTTTTTATGAGATGCATGATGTAACCTCGAAACGCCGTAAGTCGAGACGACCGTAAGTCGGGGACTACCTGTACTGACGATAATAACTCAAAAGACCCATAATGGCTCAGTTCTCCTATGGTGGCTGGTCGCTTATCTTTTAGGGCCCTAACAGCTATAGTATCCGCAGGGTCAATTTTGCTGCCCTCTGACGAAATGATCCGCCTTAGATAGCGAACCTCTCATCGAAACATTCCACACTTAGCTGGCTTCAACTTTATGCCATGCACTCTCAATCCTCTTAGCACAGTCCTGACATGTTCAACATGGTTTTCAAATGACTACTAAAGACAAGGATATCATCAAGGTATGGAATACAAATTTCATCCCTTGGCCCCTGCAGACATTCTTCCATGCACTGCTGGAAGGCAGCTGGTGCATTCAGTAAACCAAATTGTATTTGAAACCATTCATATAAACCTCAGGGGGTTACAAAAGCAGTAAGTGGCTGACTCTGTTCCGCCATGACCCCTTGATGGTAAGCTTTTCCTTGATCCAACAGTGAAAACCGAGTTGCCTCCCAGGCCATCCATTATGTCCTGAACCCTGGGAATGGGCTGGCGATCTGGTATAGTCTTGCGGTTTAACTCACGGTAATCTATACAAAGGCGTAAGCTTCCATCTTTTTTCTGAGCACACACTACTGGGGAGGCATAGGGTGAATTAGATTTGCGCACCCAACCTTGTGTGATAAGATCATGTAGATAGCTCTTCATTTCTTGATGCAATGGTTTTGGTACAGAGAGATATGTTTTAGCCACAGGTTCAGTGTCTTTCAATGAGATGGACAATCACAGGTTCTCAATATAGCCAATATCATCATCGGAACAGGAAAAGGAGCCTGATTCCTTGATTTGCATCTGTTTGACCACTTCTTTTTCAGGGGGATTAAGATGATCCAGGTCAACTGGAGGATCCCAATCGCAAGCAGGGGTTTGATCCTTTCGTACCTCCACTTTGGTTACTGTTACTGGGGGTGTGGAGCAAGGCCTTTCAAATATGGTTGCTGGGTAAACTGCTTGAACTGTCTGTGCTGTTCCAATAATAGTCCTCCCAGGGAGTACTATGTCATGATCTGTTGGGTTTTGCACATCCACAACAATGAATGGCTTTGCACCTTTCCTCATTTTCATGAGAGTGTCAGTCAACTCTAGGCCCTCTGGCCACTGTGGATTTATAGTAGGTTCAAAGATCAGAATTGTCTCCTCCTTCAAAGGGGGTGTTGAAACACGGCACTCTACTGTTACTGATGCATGTTTTGGGACATGCACTTGACCTCTGGTTGTTTTGACACTATACTCCATGAATCGTTTTTCAGCAACAACTCTAGCCACAAACTCTTCAGCATCATCCATTTCAAGGTCAGAAAAAACTGCTTGGACAACTCTGATTAATCGCTGTTTATTAATATCTTTGCTTTGTTGTAGCTCAGTATGCACTATAAGCCCAATAACATTTGAATCGATGATAGGCAGAGCAAGACTGTTACCTTTAATTACTGGGGTGGGGACAACAACTTCTGCTGTTGAGACTGCATCTGCAGCTAATTTAAAGGTGACCTCTATCCAACCCGCATACGACATGTCTTCGCCATTAGCTGCAATGATATTTAAAGTGTCATTGTTTTCAATGATTTCAGAAATGTTTTTCAAAGTCACATGTGACAGATGTTCTGCTTTCCATTGTTCACTTATTATAGTCACTTGTGAGCCAGAGCCCCACGCCTTAGTTTGCTGACCTTGAAGATGGCAGTCAATCAGGTATTTTTTTTTTCCCAACTAGTGGGGCAAATTTAACTTGTTTTCTCTTTCGTGGTGTTGCTTGGACTGTGCTACATGAGGATGATGAACACTGATTCCTATGAATAACCCAGTGTTCATGTTGACGTCCCTCAGAACAATATAATACAGGTAGTCCTCTGGTTACAACGGTCTCGTCTTACAACATTTCGAGGTTACGACGCATCTCCCTTATTCACGTTACATGGTTACATCGGTTTTACGTCGGTTTTTACGTCAGTTTTTACGTCGGTTTTTACATCAGTTTTACGACGGTTTTACGACGGTTTTACGGCGTTAAACGTAACGTGGCGGCGCAGCGGCAGAAGAATACAGTTACATGGTACAGCAGCGGAGTAATACAGTACTGTACGGAGGAGGACGGCATCACTAGCATCCCAGTAGGCCATTAGCCCTTCATTAGCCCTTCATTATGGCTCCCAAAACGCAAGGAGGACTCTTCTGATGGCAGTGCATCAAGGAAAAGGAAGGCCATCACCATTGACTTATGTCAAAAATCGGTTTACGCGCTTGGTAAAACAGGTACGTCATATGTATTTACGTACATTCCGACTTACGTCAAATTTGGTTTATGACACCGTGTGAGAACGGATCTCCGTCGTAAGTCGAGGACCACCTGTACATTTTTACATGATGAGCATTGTCTTAGTCTCACCTTTATCCAACTGACCCCACAGTGTGCACAGAGTTGGGGCACTGGTGATTAACTGGTTACTCCCTGTCCTGCTGGGGTAACCCTTGCTCATTTAAAGCACTCCATCTGAAATGGCCAGATCTCCCCATCCTGCAACCAGCTGAAAAGTGTTAGCTGCTGCCACACTTAAAACAGTGAATGCAGTTTTCCAAAATTTCTTGCTGGCAGGTGTAGCACCTCCTCCTGGGCCATGGTGGAGCTGTGGAGAGGGAGCGTTGATTTCCATACCTCTGGTTGGTTGGAGGATAATCATGCTGTGCTGAATGGTGTAGTGAATAGTTGTGATATGCTGAAGGGGGTTGCAAGTGTAGCTGCACTGTGCTGGAGGATGACTATGATGTACTGCTGCATTGCATGTCAGTGATGAGTCATGGTAGGCTGATGCTGACTGAGGTGGTGTGCAGTCTTGTCCCGATACTGGATTTGGGTGTTGCCTCGGTAGATAAGAGGGCTGTTGCATGGACACTTTAATAGAAGACACTTCAGCTTTAAGGTCTTTTAAAATAATCATGTTAGCTTTCATCTCCTACAGTTCTGAGATAATATCTGTTTGACTCTTACTTTGACTTGGCTGGCTTATTTTCTCTTTCCTCTCAATAGTGGTGTGGTCAGACTGAGCGGAGTGAATGGTTATAGACCGCAGTAATGTGTTTATTTTTTCTTGTCTTGCCTCTCACTTTCATAGGTGCATGCGATATTTAATTTCTCAAACAAAAGTTAATCAGAACCACCAGTTTGCTCCAGGGATGGCTGGAGATCACGTTTTATGTTTTTTTTTTTTCATTTATCCTTTATTTATCCAGGTTAGTCTCATTGAGCCACGATAACTCATTTTCAAGAGAGACCTGTTAGGGAGCAGATGGTG
>JARVLU010000599.1:27622949-27635164 GCA_031762415.1 Simpsonichthys santanae | reverse complement strand
CCTCGTTGTGTCCCTGGGCAAGACACTTAACCCTGAGTTGCTCCCGGTAGGACTGGCTGGCGCCTTGCATGGCAGCCCACCGCTACCGGTGTATGAATGGGTGGATGGTTGGTACTGTGAAGCACTTTGGGGCCCCTCATGGGGGCTGGAAAGTAAGCTCCATTTACCATTTAAAGCTCCCTGCTACATACTGAGGACCTTTTCACTTAACAGGTTTTCTTCAGAAAATAATCAACATGTCTGCTTTCTCTGGACACAAACAAGCCAGCTCCTGGCTAATGGTGTCTCCAGCAGTAGAAAATGTTTGCTGTGAGGGTGTGGATGATGCTTGTTGCACACACAGATACCTGGTTGACAAGTCTGATAGCATTAGCTATTGTGTCCCTCACATTCCACCTCCAGGCCACTAGATTCACTGAGGTTAGGGTTGATGGCAAACTTCTGCATCTCTGTATCTCTTCCTGAATCTTCTCTGTCTTTCTCTGGATTTTAGGGCTCTTATCTTACTAATTTACATTAGAAAGCAAAACATCAGCAATAATATGGTTGCGTTATTATTGTTCACAGACCATTATCCAGGCTGAGAGATAAAAAGCTTAACTGGTCAACAATATCCTTTACAGCTTACTTACCTCCAACATGCAGACTCCACTGTAGAAAAGGGTAGTCACCCCCCCCCCCCCACACACACACACACACACACACACATCTGGCTTTTCTTTTGTCTGTCTGTGTTGGGGTCAGAGGAGAACATAAACAATGAACAACATTAGCTGAACTGTTTAACCAGCTGATCCGATGGATGAGCACATTTTTACAAGCTTTGTCTGTTACTGACAATCTTTAGTTAGCTTTTGATTTTAGCTAGCTACATAGCCATAAAATAAAACTGCACACTAATATCTTAAAGTTAGCATAACATGGATTCTAGTTTAACTCACCGCGATGCATGTATTAAGCTGCAGTAACTTTAACACAAAAACTTACCAGCTGGAGTCCCAGACACAGCTCCGTCCTTGGAGTTCTTTGATGAAGAGGAGTCCGGTCATGGAGATAATGAATCAGGCTCTAGCACTCACAGGCTGACTTTAACGCTGAGAGGAGGAGGAGGGGAGGCTGCAATCCTCCTCTCTCTCCTTGCAGGCAACACGGAGCAACTTTCCGCTCATATATTGAAGCCATTCGGCACTACATGCGCTGTACATGTGAACCCTGTCTGTGGGCGTAACAGTACCATAGACATACAAGCTGTAAAGCAGCTCTGTACTGCTCTGGGTGTAAACACGCAGTCTGTTTGTCATATCTCTGTGTTTTACTAGCCAGCGTGCTGAAATCATGTGTCACATTACAACCAATACTGAAACTTGACACCGAAAGAAGAGTGACGTTTCAAGCCATACACCGACCGACGCAGTTCAGTCGGTGTCATAAAAGAACCTTGGTTTGGTATACAGCCCTACACCTAGGGACAATTTAAATTTATCAATCAGCCTAACATGTAGGTTGTTCTTATATGGGAGGAAACTGGAGTACACACATGTACAGAGAGAACATTCAAACTCCACCCAGAAAGGTCCCTGGCCGGGATTCAATCCAGCAAACTTCTCACTGAGGCAGCAGCTCTACACCACCGTGCTCTCAAATAAGTTCATATTTTGTTAAAAACTCTACATTCTGTATCACACTGTGCAACTCATAAATCTGAAAAAAAAAAACTTGGCTCTCATCAATGGACACTGCTGCCACTGCACAGAGATACTGCTGCCAGCACAGGCTTAAAAAGTCAACGCTCGTTGGCCTACAAAATAAATGCAGAGATTTGGGAATTTCTTGCAGAATGATTTATATTTCATTCCATCTTCCGTGGATATTTGATGCGCTAAATGGAGATGGCTAACAGGCTGAATATGACCTGAGGGTCAAAAGATTTACATGTGTCGTAAACTAACATTTGATGCAATATAAAAGTAAAAAAGCCAAAAGGGCAAAAGCGTTCAAAGCACAAAATGACAAATAAAAAAGTCTCACTTTTAAAGAAAGGATGTTTGTGTTTATGTACTGGTAAACATCAATGTTTTTTTTTTAATACAACAAAATAGGTTTTTAAGATTTAAACTTCAATTTAGCTTAATTCTTCAGTTTCAAAAAAACTAACAAAAAATATTTGAATCATGGTTGCAGTGAAAAGCTGTTGGTCTTCAATTCTAAAAACTCTCCTCATTCTAGCAGCCTTAATTTGGTCTCCCTTTCTTCATCTCGATTCATTGCTCCTCTCAATTCACACTTTTCCAAAGCAAGTTGTCTCACCTGACAAGAGAAACAGAAGAACGTACCACGGGGTGGACTAAAAGAGTAGTGAAGGAGGAAAGGGGAAAAGGAAGGGGCTGATCGTACAGTTTAATTACTAGCCCTGACTTGTAAAGTGCTCTGGTGGGAAACTACATGACCCAGCTACAAGAGACAGCTCTGCTCCATCCCATTAGAGAGGGAACCAAAGGATCTTCTGCTGCCTGTTTCCTCCTGCTGTCCTACAATCCTTCACTCCTCCTCGATGCCTCTGTCGACTTCTCTTTCATTGCTTTTTATCACTTGGTTTTACTGTTTCTCAACACTCCTAATGTTATCATTTACCTTTCTTTAACAGACACACAAACTAAACTTGGTGTTTCTTTTTTTTTTGTGAGATAAGGGCATGCTGCACATCTCTTGCCTTTGTTGTGGAAATTTGTTGGATTAAGAACAAGAGATTAACAGTAATATAAATAGCTACTGAGCAAAATATTCCTTCTGTGCATGTCACTCGAAGAAGTAAAGAAAGCAGGAACGAGAAAAGGAGGGAGGGACACTGGCACCTAATTACAAGAAGCGCACTTGGCTGCTTTTATCAGTAATTGGACTATATAGCCCTTCATTATAATTTACTTTCTCCCCCAAACTGTGATAATGCAGACAAGCAGAACTGAGTGGGCCTGTTAGTGGCCCAGAAACTGACACCAGTTAATGGTTAATTATAATGACTAAATTAAAGGAGTGACGTTGAGAGGGCTCTGGATAAAGCCCAGGCACTTAATTTAACAGGATCACTATCAGACAAAACTCATGAGTTCAAGATTGAAAATAAGGGAGATAAAAAAATTTAAAGAAAAAAAAGAGAAAAAAAGGAGAATATTTGAGGAAAACAAGAGAATATTTTTGTAGCTCTTGGTTTCAGATCAAGTTCGTGGGTCATGATTGTGTGTCTGAGAATTGAGACACCATTAATTGTTGGTTTCAGACTGTCTGAAACAGCAAAAATATATTTTTCACTCAACAAAATACATCTCATTTTAAGCAATTACTGCTTAAGAAAATGTACCAGTAAAACCTCTGCTTTAACAGCTTCAACACAAGGCCCTTTTAGTTCAGTTTTCATGTCTTTAATGTTCGGGACTGGTTTACACCCAGTTTCTGGGAGGAACAACTATAACCAACTGTGTGATTATTACAGCTAATTCAGTGCACTCAAAGGCACAAGACACTGTGATTTGCAAACAATCATTATCTTACTACTTTTCTCAGTCCAAAGCTAACTTAACAGCAACACGTGACTTTTGGATGTCTGATGATACCTTTAGCTGTCAAAAACTGGAAATAGTTAGCTAAACCAACTTTATAATACTTTTTAGGGCTTTGATGTTTGTAAAAAAAAACTGCATTCATAAGTTTTTCATTATTATTATTATTATTATTATCATTATCCATCCATCCATTATCTTCGTCTTATTCCAAAGTCTGGTCGCGGAGCAGCAGCTTGAGCAGGGAAGTCCAGACATCTCTTTCCACAGCCACTTCTTCCAGCTCTTCTGGAAGGACCCCAAGGTGTTGCTATAGGCCAACCAAGAGACATAGTCCCTCCAGTGTGTTCTGTGTCTTCCCTGGGGTCTGCTGTCTGTTGGACATGCCCCAAGTGCCTCTCAAGGCAGGTGCCCGGGATGCCCAAACAACCTCAACTGGCTTCTTTCAATGTGGATAAGCAATGGTTCTACTCCAAGTCTGTCCCCGATAATTGAACTACTCACCCTATCTCTAATGGACAGTCCAGCTACCCTGCAGAAGAAACTCATTTCAACCACCTTTATCTGCTATTTCATTCTTTTGGTCACTGCCCAGAGTTTGTGACCATAAGTGAGGATAGGAACGTAGGCTGACCAGTAAACAGAGAGCTTTGCCTTACAGCTCTGCTGCTTCTTCACCACAATGGACTGGTACAGAGTCCGCAATACTGCAGCACCAATCCATCTGTCAATCTCATGCTTCATTCTTCCCTCACTCATGAACACAACCGTGAGATACATGAACTCCTCCACTTGAGGCAGAAGCTCACATTTGACCTGAAGAGAACAATCCACCCTTTTCCGACCAAGGACCATGGCCTCAGATTTGGAGGTGCTGATTCTCACCCCAGCTGCTTCACACTCAGCAGAGAACCGCGGCACAATGACACCAACAGGACCACATCATCTGCAAAAAGCACAGATGAAATCATGAGGCATTATTATTATTATTATTATTATTATTATTATTACAAATGTATGATTATTGTTATTATTGCAGTGTTATCCAATTACTAACTATATACTGTAGGCCTGGTATTTGTGTGACAGTTTGTGTCTGCAATAGGCCTGCGTCTGTTTCCGGTTTTGAGGTTTACAGTGATTTTAAAAAGTCATGTGTCAAAAACACATTTTTTTTCTAACAGTTTCTCTAGGGGTATGCAATTGTGATCCTCAAGAGCCTCCATCTTGCATGTTTCACTTGTTTCCCTGCTCCAGCACATTCTGAGTTATCTCTTCATGTTCTGCCTGTTAATCACCCATTGATTTAAAACAGGTGTATTGGAGAAGATGAACATCTAAAACATGCAGAATAGTAGCCCTTGATGACCAGGAAAAAAAATCAGTTTCATTTGGACTTGTTTTTGAATTGTACCGAACCAGTACTAGACCATTACACTCTTACCCAATATGTATTGATCCGTGACTTGGATGTACTTTTAAAACCCTAAATTTCACATCTAACCCAGCAGACTTATTTTAACAAGCACAAAAAGCAGCTAGCTGTAACACTATGGATGAAGTCTGGGGTTATTTTCAACACAAATATCTGCTAAAATAACCTTATAATGCTAAATTGATGGTGATTTAAAAGTTTAAATAATATAGTTTGCATAAGCCACTGAGAAAATGTTAAAAACTGGAGTTGTTTTAAAATAAAATTCAGCTTTGGTCTTGGCTGCATTTGAACTAGCCATTAACTTTTCAGTCCTACCAAATATAAACTTTTTCCTTTCTTTTGTTTGTTTTTGTTTTTATTGAGGCCATTCAAAAAGCCATTTAAAACAGATGAGATACTTGTTTATTAAAACCTTGCCAGGAAACACCTCTTTTAAAAAAGGTGACATTTTCATTTGAGGTTGTCACTAGTTTTTCATAGTTTTCATATACTGAATTTGAAAGTTCATGCTCAATAATCCAGGTAGAAAATCTAACAAAGTTCAGTCAGGTCATCTGGCCTTTTTTTTTTTTTGGCGAAATTTCGTACTTCATCCAAAGGACTTCATAAGTCCAAGGAACCACAACAAACTTAGTTACACAAGCAGCACACTCACATAGTGGACCAACCAATTTGATGGTGATAAGATGGTTTCTGGGACCTGCCCTCTCCACCGTCAACTCCTCTGAGGCAGCCATAGCCAAAGTGGTCCAAACATCTGCTTTTTGTGGGACGCAGTTTGTTGTGTCTCCTCAGACTGATGAAGTCCTTTGGATGAAGGACAAAATGTCTCAACAACAATAAATAAATAAATAAATAAATAAAACATCCAGTTGACCTGACTGAACTTTGTTGGGCATAGACTGAATTGTTATTTTTTGTAAGAATATTCATTCAACTTTATTTCTACAGGTTAGTCTCATTGAGTCACAAGGACTCATTTACAAGAGAGACCTGTTTTAAACAAAAACCACAGATGAGGTACACAACAATAAAACAATCATACAAAAGCATATAAAATGAAAAGTAAATAAAAGAGGTATATATTTTTCTAATTACACTTTGGTTGATATTATACATCTATTAGATTAGTTGACATGAACAATTCCCAGTCCTATTCGAACTATTGTCACAAAAAACTGAACATAAATATCTGAAAAACAAGAAAACAAGGAATATTCAGCAGCTTCAAATGTTATCAGCCCATTAAATGGACATTGTTGGTTGTTATCATCCCCATAGGTTGCCTTCACTTCAGGCTGTCTCTCCTGCGTCCTATAGGTTTAAAGGTATGTTTTTATCGTTGATAATTTGCAGCTTTGCACACATCTAAAACAGGAAGCTTATTTTGATTTAGCTTTATTTAACCATTTTCCTAAACCTAACCTTACACCTGATGCAGAGCACTGACCCTAAACATAAGCCCTGACCCTTAAGCCTTAACCTAACCCTTACCCTATTATCAGCTATAAGAAGGTGCCTTTAAACCTACTAGCAGGTACAGGAGGGACAGTCTGAAGGCAACCTATGGGGATGATATTATCTAATCAAGTCTGGGCTGATAGCATTCAAAACGGGTGGAATATTAATAGTAAATTATTTTAAAGCTTTTTATAATTTGCTTTGCTTGATCAAGAGAGTCAACGCCAATCGTGGTTGTTCTTGTCAAACAAGAACTATAACATAAAAACACAATTTCTTAGATTCGTACAAGTGCATGTTGTTCAGGAAGTTACATTTCTAAACTGTTCAGTTTCAGCACATAACTCCATCCCTGTCACGCTGCACACGAGTGAATTCTGCACACCTATTCCTTACTCTCTCCCAGCATGAGCGCATGCAAATATGACTGAACTCACAGAGTCAATAACAATCTGAACTGTCAGAAGCCTGACAGGATTTCTCGGAACAACCTTGCAGCTGATAGTGCTGCACTCAAACATGACTCACTGTCACACGCCGAACATCAACTAAGATGACATTTGATGTGTATTATCATAATCGTGCGATTACATGTGTATTCCTGATTTTCTCGCTTCAAAATGGGAAGTGTGTGCGAGTGTGTGTGACATGGTTAAACTCTCATATACTTTTTTTTTTTTTTTTGTTTCTCCACACTTCTACTCACTCATCGAGCAAATCCTCTGTTTTGTGTGGCTGTCTTCTTTGGTCCCTCTAGCTTTGCCTCAGCAGAGCAGCTGCCCCACTGATTCCTTCACAAGACATCTTTGCCTCACCATTCTACCAAGGTGATCTTCATCATCATCTTCAGCATCATCACCTTCATCTTCATCATTAAGCTGGATCAGAATCATCATCTTACACTCTTATCAAAAGGCAGCCCTCCTAGTGGCATCCTCTCTCTCACACACACATACACACACATATACAAGCACAGTGGCGGATCATCACTGGCTCTCCTCGAAAATCCCCTGCACCATCAAAGGGAAAGACCTGTCTGTCAGTCATGTAGGTGATTATGGTACTGAGTGACAGGGGACGGGTGACACTAAGCGGCCAGGCTGAATGCACCTCCGTCAGGCCTGGCAGGTCTTGGTGACACCGGGGGCTGGGCTGCATTCCTCACATACGGGGATTAGCCTCGCCAGCTGCCACCTCAGCACCACTCTGCTCTCACTCACACTAACAGCAACATGCACAGGAGGTGAAGAGCAGGCACACACAGCTGAAGGTGCAGGCGGTGCCTCACTGTGTGGACATGAATAGATACACATGTTACTTATGAACCCTGGGCTTCAGTCCCTCTCATATATGAGAAAAAGCCCTGAGCTGTTTAAACGTAGAGGAAAAAGCCAACAGGAAACAATAATTACAACAAAATTCAAGATTCCAAACAGAAGTTTAACTGAAATAAATGGAAACAGATTATTTAAACATGTTTTACTTTGTTCCTGTTATGAATATGCAAGCACCTGTTTCTGAAGACGGGGCTATCAGGGAAGAACAACAAGCTTACAGAGGTATCTCACTGAACTGCAACTGTTGGAGGTTCGTTAGTGCCTCAAATTGTAGGAAAGGTGCGAAACCGAAACTTTGTGTTTCAATCTCACTGAACTCTAAATGCTTGCAGTCAAGTGACAAATGAGCAGGAATGTCCATGTTTTGAGTGGCCAATATTTAAAAATGATGGCCCATTTTTGTGTACAAAGCTTGCAAACTGCATTTGTGTGCCAGTGTAATATTTTGCTTGCCCACCAATCATTTTTCCCAACCATGTTTTTTTCTGTACCCACCTTGGTGGCCACTCCCACGTTTATGATTTAATATGCTGGAGTATACTTTTAAAAAATGATGGGCAGATTTGAGCTTCATTTAAAAAACATTATTATTTATTATCAGCAGCGTGGTTTTAAGACCTGGACTGAGATGTTTTCTGTCAGAGCAGAGCTCCCTGCAGCTGTTAACGTGCAGCACCAGCACTCCTGAGAAGTGTTGGAGACTCCCACCTTGACTCTGTGACTGTTTAAAGAGAAAAGCTGTTGTACAAAGTTTATGACCAAGTTTGACCCAAGCAACAGGGTGGCACTTTTGTGACTTGTGCACAAATTTGTGAACTTTGCAGAAGTCTCACGGCATTCTGTAGACCACTACATATTCAACAACTACCACACTTTCTGCCGTGCACGTCGCACCACCGTATGTCACATCAGTCCAAATATGTTTAAGAATTTGGAAAAAAAAAAAGTTGCTTTGCCATATAAGTTGCACCTGTCACCGCAGACCACAAGGAACCGTGGGCCGGTGTTGTGCCAAAAATTGATTGACTACCAAATGGTGGGTGCGAGAACGTGCATGGGAGGACTTTAACAAGAATTTATCAAGATTAACACTTAAAACTACTATTTGTTTGCTCAAAATTATAGCAAAGGTGTGTTTCAGTCTAACTTTTCTTTGATAAATGCACTTTAATGGTCAAATCAGCTGCATTTCAAAAATCATTTTGCAACTGCGGGAGCGCGCAGAGGGAGGATTTCTTTGAAATTTAACAAGATAACCACCTGAAAACAATTATTTGTTTGCTCAAAATTATAATAAAGATGTGTCTCAGTTGAACTTTTAGTTAATAAATGCACTTTAATGGTCAAATCAGCTGCATTTCACCTGGGTGGTGCAGCAAAATGCAGCTGATTTGACAGTTGCTCCAGGAGTTCCAGAGCAACACTTTTACCTATTAATGAGACACTTGGCTTGCCATATTACTTGAGTGCCCTATTGCAGTTTAAAATGGTTATGTTCAATATTTTCCATGTCAGAATGAATAAAATCATCAGATCTTTGCCCTCCCAACTCTGCATCAAAAACCCAACTCAACAGAACACCTGTAGTTTAATAAACTGGAAACAGTTTCCCCAATCCTGTTTTTTTTAATAGATCTGTTACTTTACGTGTGCCATCATTATTTGTTCAGTTATGCATTTATTTATAGATTGTGTAAACAAGTTTGATTGTACTTTAAATAAAGTATTAATAATTAAAATAAACAAATGTTCATTTAGCAGTTACACAGTTACTTGTGTCAGAAGCTGTACCTAAAATGTAGTAGCTCCAAAAATATAGCAGTTTATGCTGCTGTGTGTCTTTCAACTGAAGGACAATTATATTATTAATGTTAGCTGTTGGTTTTTTTTTTTTTTTTTTTTTTTTTTTTTTTTTTTTTCAGATGATTTGAGAGTACAGTTCAGTACTTTCTTTACTTTTACTATTGTTATTTAGGTTTTGTTCTGGACATTTTACAAAGTACATTTTTCTTTATTTTTCTTTTGTTTTGTTTTCTTAAAACAACTGAGTGTAAAATGCCAATAGAAGCCGTAAGTCTTGTGATTTATTTATTTACATTACTCCCTATATTTGAGTTCTGAAGTTGTCGTTGTAAAATGTGAAACATGACCAGGTACATAAACATTTTCCTGTCGATATTTTTAGTGTAATAAATTATACTCTCAATGTTTTTATTACATTTTTTCTTCTCGGGTGTGGATCAAAGTTACATCCATACAGTATTTGTTAGTCA
Organism: Simpsonichthys santanae; assembly: GCA_031762415.1. Lineage (NCBI taxonomy): Eukaryota > Metazoa > Chordata > Actinopteri > Cyprinodontiformes > Rivulidae > Simpsonichthys > Simpsonichthys santanae. Next base: position 27,625,101 of record JARVLU010000599.1, on the reverse strand, counting down.
TTGATGATCACACTAACTGTCAGCCACATAGTATTAGTAGTTTCAGTTTCCATGCTTCTGTCTACATTTAGCTCAGAAAAAGAATAAACCATTGTTTCCTAAATATAACTTGAACTATATAGTGTATATGTTTTTTTCTTAGAGTGTGGTGGATGACATTTTATTTCAATGTTACATTATCTGTGTCAGTGACGTGTAGATGCCACTCACAGGAACACCGAAGAGTCTGAGGACTGGGAACGGACCTGATGAAGGTTTTCTGTCTTTGCTGTCACGAGTTGCCTCCACAAGGACGACACATTCCACTCAGCGCCATCACCAAGCCTCATTTCACCTCTCAATGAGACTCATTGTAATGAGAAAGACTGAAACCCAGATTACTCTCAACCCAACACACACACACACAAACACACAGACACTGTTACTCCAGACACATCCCTTACCTCATTAACACCCACATCATATGTAACCCACTGCTTTTTTTACCCCTCCTATTCCCCCGTCGGTGACCTCTCTAACCTGACAAACTGAGCACCTTGAGCTTATTCAGCAAAGTCAAATGCCGCCCTCGTTCTCCTTGCTAGACACTCTTCAGCTCCTGTGCGCTCACATTCACGCCTTGCCTTCATGCCTCTTGAAAACGGAATTGTCTGGAAATCTGATTCTGCCCTCCCAATGGGATGATTGAAAACTTCTGCTAAAAGATCACCCCCCCGCCCCCCAAAAAAATAATAAAATAAATAAATAAATAAAATGAAATAAAAAAGTAAAATAGTGTGAACGATTGACCACTAGACTTTTAGTAAATGTTCAAACTCGAGCCATGCCTGTTGATTCTTGGCCTAAATAATCCATGAGCATCTGAATGAGATAAATGCAGCTGTGGGTCGTTTATTCAAGTCTTTTATTTCGGGCTTTAACTGGTCGCTTCCCAAACAGAAACAGCAAGCTCAGCACAGTTGCACACTGTCCCCCGCCCCACCCCAGAGGATATGTAGCCCCCAGTTGGATGCAGCAGTAGAAGTGAGGTTCACAAATTGCTTGAAGCAGTGAGCGGTGTGGCAGCATGCATGGCAGCAGCAGTGCAGTCCACGCTCTTTGCTTCGCTACACCGCCATTATCTAAAGGCTGACTTTGATTTATTGAATATCAACGTAAAGGTTCATTCTGTGCCTGGCTACAGGTTTATTACAAAAACAATCATTTTGGCATGTTACTACTAGAATTTAAAACAATTGAGTGATTTTTGTAACAGAATTATATTCAGTTTCATCAACATAAGATTATCAACGGCTACATGTTAAATGTATCGGCCAAACCACTGACATTTATAATCTAATGCAGTTTATATGTGCATTGCTCATCAGCTTAATTAAAAAAACAAGTATAAAAGCCAGAATAATTATAGTTTAATCCCTTTTCACACTGGATGTTGCTCTCCACAGCTGACAATAATGATTAGAACATGGTTGAACTGCAGCAACTTTGAAAAGCCCCTTTAGTTTGGATCCTTCATGACTCCTCTCTTACTTGCCAAACTTTTTTTTTTCTTCTTTTTTTCAGCAGCCCTGATATGTTTTTCTGAACCCTCAACACATTCTATACAGTAGCAGCATGCAGTTATAGCGTTTATTGAAGCTTCCCAAATCTGTTTTGAACTTAGATTGTCAATTTCAATAGAATTCATATTTTGTCTGCTCGTGTTTTTCCACATTTACAGAACATTAGTCCCTTGGTACTTTGCAATTCATTTTTTGCGGACTCACTCTATCGCAATTTAAAAAAATAAAAATAAAATAAATTGGACAGGACACACAATTGGCTGATTGATGGACTATCGGCATGAAATTTTCATTTTAAATAAATTATTTATTATTATGTTGACCCTGTGTGCATCTTACTGCCGAATTAGCTTCCTCCTGCAGCTGATCAGGTGATCTCTGCTCTGCAGCAAAGTGGGCGTGGCCAAGAGCAGCAGTTGGCAGAGAGCAGCAGGAGACAGAGAGCTGAAATCATGACATGCTCTTTTAGAGCATTTAGAGTTTAGAAACATTGTTTAGAATTTTACAAGAGTGTGGGAAAGGTTTAAACACCTTATGTATATATTTACATACACACACACACACACATACATACATACATACATATACAG
>JARVLU010000599.1:27492781-27504610 GCA_031762415.1 Simpsonichthys santanae | reverse complement strand
TAAGAGAGAGTAAATATAATTTATGAGGTTTGTTAATATTTGAACAAGATAACAAGAAAAGTAAAGTAAAATCTAGATGTATTTCAGTAATTGGCGTGAAACTGGAATGAATTGAATGATGATCTCAAATGATGTGCTTTTTTGGTGAGCTTTAAACGAGCCTTAAAATGTAAAATTATAAAAACTTATGGAGATGTTATGTAGATGTATATATGTATTGTGTAACCATGTATGTATGTAATGTGAGTATGTGCATGTATCATATACATGCATATTTAAATATACAGTAAATGTTTGTAAGTGCACTTATATGTGGACAGTAGATATATGTCATTATGTAGACTGCTGAGTTTATGAATAAGGTAGATAAGTATAAGCCTTGGCTTCAGCCTATTCTTTTTTTGATAAATGATTGATTTACCATTTTATATTGTTTTCCTTTTGTTTGTAATGTTTTTAATTGACCAAATTTACCAAAATAAAGTTGAGTTGAGTTGGGGGGAAGAAAAAAAAGTTGAGTATTTAGTTTAATTGAAAATTGAAATTGTGAATTGTGGATTCAATCAACACTAACACTTTGGTACAAACCATCCATTATCATCTTTACTCACTTATTCCATTTTCGGGTCACCAGGGTCACTGGTGCCCATATTCAGCAGTCTCTGTGTGAGAGGTGGGGGACATCCTGGTCTAAAGTCCATCATAGAGCCACATAGAGACAAATGAGACAGAGAGGCAGTAGCTCTACCAAGTGTTCCACCATGCCACCCTTGATACAAACTAAAGACCATTATTGCAAAAAAAAAAAAAAAAAAAAAAAACGAAAAATATAAACTGCACCTAAATCTGGCAGCATTTCCAGCTCCATAATATATGAGCTGAAGAGCCCAGCTTTCCATGTTAAACAGACATCACTCTAATGCAGATTTAAAAGCTTGTCAAGGAAAGCAGTTATTTATGGCCATTGGTAAGCCAACCATTTCCAACGCCAATGGAGAGAAGCATTTAACCTGCATAAGGAGCACAAGAGATAGGCCCCAGAGCACACTGAGCAGAAGTGTGTGTCATTAATCCAGATGGGTTTACATCTGGAGGAAAGCTAAACCAGCCCAAATGCATGCGTGTCAAGCTATTAAAATTGCATGCTACTAAATCTGTAACAGTCATCAGTCTTTGCTTTTGTCTTCTGTCTGTTTACTGGCTGAACTGATCCAAACAGTTCTGGCTTGTACTCATGAAACTTTTGCACACACAGCCTGAATAGCTGAGCCTATTAACTTCCAATTTCCTATAAATGGCAATATTTTTATGCTCCTAATCAATTTCCTCAACAGAAGGAGACACCCTTTGTAGACATTCTTCCAACCCTCGGGGCAGCCTGTGTTCCTAATATGTCAACTGAGGAAAAAAGTAAGATTAAAATAATCCCATCCATCCATCCATTATCATACCCACTACTTCCTTTTCAGGTCACGGAGGTCACTGGTGCCCATGTCCAGCAGTCACTGTGCGAGAAGCAGGGGACACCCTAGGCAGGTCTCCAGTCCATCACAGGGACACATAAAGAGAAACAAAACAAACATTCACTCTCTCACTCACACCTAGGGACAATTTAGAGTTACCAGTCAGTCTAACATGCATGTTTTTGGTCCGTGGGAGGAAACTGGAGTACCGGAGAAAACCCAAGCATGCATGGAGAGAACATGCAAACGCCACCCAGAAAGGCCCACAGCAGGGATTTGAACTGGGGTGACCTGTGCGCTGAGTGGTGGCACCTCTACCAACTGCACCACCATGCTGCAAATAATCCCATCAACAAAAAAATAAAAAAAAAAACATGTTGCAAAAATATATCAGTCAGAATGTATGTTTTACACTTTTCTTTCCATCATTTCACTTTAACTGCACTACAATCACATTAAAATGCATGCTCATAAAGTAGCAGTGGGATGATATGCCATTATATTGCATATCATCTGCTTTTTAAAAGAATCAAACTAACCAACCTCTACAAGCAATGACTTACATCGCTGACCATATTTTCTTAAAGTTCACTCATTATTAATCTTTCCCTCTAAACACTTTATTTTTACAATATTCGAGTGCTCAATAAAAAAAGGAAATAAAACCAAGTGAAATTTCAGCTGATTCCATCCACCTTTGCCAAAAAATCAAGCAACCTGTTGTGAAGATTGTTATAATGGAGAATGTCCAGACAGCTCAGTGACTGAGCTGACCATCTGTAAACATTTATTGTCTTCTAAAGTTTTCTGCCTTCGGTCTTTTATCCCAGGGGCCCACAGTGATGAAAATGGTGCTGTCCACCGCAGACTTATGAATCAGCTACAGCACCCCACACATACAGTACAGCGAAGGTGGAGCCTATGAAGGAAAAAAAAAAGATTTCTCTTAAGACATGCCACAGTTCTTATCCAGTCCAGTTCGCTACATGTGATTTTATATTTCAGTTATTGGGCAAGTATGTGATTTCCATTCTCATTTCCCATTAATAATGTAAAAAAAAGAATACTATACATACTACAAAAAGCAAAACTACAGTAAACCTTTTACAGAGGACGTCTGCAAAACATATTTCTAAGTTTTTGTTTGTCTTTCTTCTTCCGGCTGCTGCCTTCTTTAGGGATTGCCACAGCAAACTAAGTCACACAAAGACTTGGCAATTATTTTTTTACACCGGCTGCCCTTCCTGACACAACCACAGACCAAGAGCTACCACAGCCCTCTGTGTGGAGCAGAGCTGGTATCTAGGGTGCTTGGAGGAGCAGATGGTGGGGGTTAAGGGCCTTGCTCAAGGGCCCAGAGTGGGACAAATGAGAGTGGGGGCAGGTGTGGGTGCTTCACATGTCCCACCCACATTTTTGATGTTGTCGGTACCCGGAGTTGAACCGGCGATCCACCGATCACAGGCCCACTTTCTCTAAGCTCTGTGCCACCACTCCTTAAAACATATTTCTAAGTAACCTATGCTTATCACATATTGTAATTTTAGATACACACCCTCACAGATCTGGAATAGTGTAGATGGTTAACTCAATGTCAAACAGCCAGTCTTTAAAAAAGATGTCTTGATGCACTATATCAACAAAACAGTTTCAGTATCATGGACAGCCTTTGAGGTGCTGGAGAAGAACACATAACAGTAGGAGAGCTGGGAGCAAACAAGGCCTCACTGATTGCCCAGTGATCAAACCACAAACCATGTTCACTGCAGCAGACTTACTGATTAGATCATTAAGTTAGGTTTTATGGTATGCTTACTGTGGATCAGGTTACTACAACTAAGTTGCACTTCCCAGGTGATTCCAATGATTGTGTTCCTATGAGGCAGACTGGAGAGCTTCCCCCACCTTTTATCAACAATAATCAACATATCTGACTGTTTCCACCTTTGGAAGAACAACAGCCAGTGTCAGTCAATCCAAATCAGGTGTTGGGTATCTGGTGCACTTATAGTGTGTGTCCAACGAACATACATGTATAATCAAATGCAGGCTTTCTTCTATGTCATATCAGCAAAATTAGGAAAGTCTGTGCTAAACCTCACAGCATCCTTTAAAATAAAATAAGTAGAAATGAGGATTCTAGGGTTTTGTTAATTAGTCATGCATGACCCTGGTGACCCAATGATGAGATATGGAAACAAAAAATATTTCACGCAAACATATATTTTAACTGTTGGGGTAAAAATCCAGTTTTGCTCTCACTAATGAGCTTGCTTTTGTCATTAACAAAATCCCAAAATACAGTCGAGCTGCAAATATTTTATAAGAAAAGCCTGCCTCAGAGAAGTTGACAGGGGAGAGGGCAGACCTGGAGACCATCTTATCACCAACAGTTTTTTTTTTTAAACCACAATGGGAGTGTGCTGTTTGTGGTGGGACTCAGTTTGTTGGTGGCTCCTCAGATTGAAGAAGTCCTTTGGAAGAAGGATGAAACGTCTTGGCCAAAAAAGTAAGCGTCCAGATGACCCGACTGAACACTGTTGGATTGTTATCTGGATTAATGAGCATGGACTTTGGTGTTTAATAAAAATAAAATAAAATAACATTAAATGTGAGCTTGAAAAAAAAACTATTTTATACTTTGTATAAAGATTAAAACAATGTTATTTTTAATCAAAATATTTCAGTCGGTAAACTGTTGACTCAAACAGAGCATAATCAATGGTTGCACAACAAGAATAAAACTTAGTGTTGTGTTTTTGCTTGCTTCTTTTCTGACTATACACTATATATTTTGTCAGTAAGCAACTATAAAGGGGCATACATATAAACTTACAGGTAGTTCCTTCCCATCTCTTTACCAGGCTCAGAAGTTCAGGATCTGGAGTCTTTTTCAATACTAGGTCATTATGTTTGCATCCTTTTTATCATTTGCATATAGACAGTCTCTCCAACTATCTGTAGCCACAACAGCATGCTCTCCACAATTTGTTTTTATATTGAGCATGTACACAGGGAGAGGCACAAACAAACGTGCATGCAGTCACACAGTGAAAGGCAGAAACAGTAATTTGCTTGTGACCTTCAAAACTTCTTCTGTTTTTCTTTCTTCTGTCCCATAAAAATGAATCAGAAAAAGCAAAAAATAAAAGCAAATGCGCACGTCTGTAACGCACTCCTTTCACACAACCCCTCTGGACAAGGTGAATGGGAATTACCTGGAGGACCTTGCCAGAAACCTTCAGGCTGACACTGTTGCCCTATGCCGCTTCAATAAGTGTGTGCTTTTGTGGATCTTCCCGTGTGCGTATGTGGTGTGAAAGTAAAAGAATTTATGTGATGAACATGAGTGTCCTTTGAAATGTAATAGTGCATTTGAAAATCTGCTACACAAAGCACATTCTAAAAGGCAAGTCCATTTAGGCAAACAGTCAACAGAGTCCATACAGGTCAGAAGAGCTTTTTAAAAAACATCACCTGCCTTTTTCTGCCTCCTCTAGACAGCGGTGGGGGCAGTTGAAGGTTGACCCATGTCTTTCCTTGCACCCCCATCCTCTTTTCTGTCCACTGCTGAAACAGCGGGGTAGGGATACTATCATGCAAAAGTATTACCTGTTTGAAAATGATAAATGTGACATTGGGAGAAAGTTTAAGTTGTTTTGTTTACAGTCACAGGCAATGTTCTTGTGATCTCCGCGACCCCCAAAACCTTCCACTAAACTTGTTATAGACTTGATGACCTTCCAGCAGGTAAAAACAAATTACAACACAATGCTGTCTTTAAGTCTGATCTGCAAACAGAGGTGGTCTCAAGGACAAGTTGTCTTCAGGCTAGTCTACAAACTCACACAGATATATCCACAGGCACTCCCATTAAGCCTACAAACCATGGAACAGATATTCTTTTTGCAGTGCTTCGTCCACTCTAGATTTCCATTCACAGTTTTTCATGTAAAACTAAGAGATTCAGAAACTGAGTACTATCACACAATTTTAGTTCAAATTGCAACTGTATTACAGTACTGCAAATGAGAAAATAACTATAGAAATTAACCAGTTTTGCAACCACACAAATATTTTTGAGCACTCCCGCCGTCTGCCTGCACCAGTGAACCCAATCTCAGTATCACTAAAGAAAGTAGAGTACAGTACAGTAGATACATACCAAATGCTCAATATGACAATGCAACAAGGATGCTCAATATTTCACGTATTGCAATGTCTGAAGGTGATGAGCCACATCTTTGTACTTTGTTTGCATCTTAGGTTCGTAGTGTACAACAATTCACAGCATTTGCCTGAATGTTTATCATCTTAATAAATCTGTCAGAATGTCTGACATCTTACAGGATTGATTTATTTATTTATTTATTTTATTTTATTTTATTTTTTGCATTTCACAGTGTCTAAGTTCTAAGCAGGAAATGTGACATTAATGTATTTTAGCTTTTTAACCTCAGATCCTCTAGAGGGCATGGGAATTTGCCCAATTAGTATTCATGTTTGGTGTACTTGGATCAGTTATTCAACTAGAAACACTAGGGGTGGAGGGTGCTCCATGTCTGGTATTGGGGGTCCCAATACCATACTCAAGTAACTGAATGGATATGGGCCACTCAGTCACAATACAAACTGTACAAGAGTCTGGTTTGTGCTGCCAGCAGTAAGTCTAACCCCTATAGGGTGGGAGTCAGCCATCTCATTGTCACAGATTCTACTAGTAACTTTTGTGGACATAATTTCTTGGTGCAGCCAGAAGACAGAGTGAGTCTAGTTTGGTGACCTCAGGGTTCTGTCTATGTTGTGTTTGCATGCGGTCATGTAAGCATCACTGTGTTGTGACCTCCAGGTCTCACTGTAACAGTTTGGAGCTGAGTGTAAAGTGGCTGGGATGCAGCTCAGCACCATGGAACTCAGTCGGACAAGGGTGGGCTGCCTTTGCTGGTTTGAGAGCTGCCTCAAGTGGACAAGTTTATTGCAGCTTTTCGTTCATGAATGAGTGAAAAATGGGGAGTGAGATCAGCAGATTGTAGACTTTGTGCCGGGAGAGAGCTGCAAGCTGAGCTGCAAATCAAAAAACCTGTCGATCTTCTTTCCTACCCTGACCTACCGTATGGTTATGAATTCTGGGAGGTGACCAAAAGCATGAGATCACAGGTACAGACAGTCAGAATGAGCTTTCTACAAAAGACAGCTGGACTCTTCCTTAGAGAGTAGGTGAGGAGTTCAGTTGTCAGGAAGAGATCTGGAATGGAGCCGCTGCTCCTCCACATCAAAAGGAGCCAATTGAGGTTGTTCAAGCATCTGGTAAGGACGCCCCTTAGATGACTCCCTAGGGAAGGTTTATAGACATGTTTACTTGGAAGAAGACCCCAGGGAAGACCCAGGACATGCTGGAGAGACCATGTTTCGCAGCGTACCTGGGACACCTTGGAATCCTCCTGGAAAAGTTGTAAGGTGTCTGCGTCTTCCTGTTTAGGCTGCTGCCACCATGACCTGACTCCAGAACAAGTGGTAGATGATGAATAAGTAGATGAATACTGGTTTTATTGTTGCTGATTCACTACTGTTAGCTTTATAATTTATGCTGTGCACAACATTTTGTTGTCAGTTGTTGTTGTTATGTGTGGTCGTAAATAAAATTGGACCTAATATTAAATGAATAAACAAAAAAGGATAAAGTCTAAAAATAATTTTAAGAAACATGCGCAGGGTTGACATGCAAACTGATCTGAATCAAAGACCTTTTTCTGTAAGGAAATGAGGATTCCATCGTATTACTGTGCTGCCTTCCTGCAAAATCATGGTTTACAGTTTAGACTGCAAAATAAGTGAGAATGAGACAAAGGGTGTCTGTTTTCCACCTCTACCATCACCTCCACCTGAGGTAAAGACAAAACATGTAATAATTACAAGAGTGAAACACAAAGAATAGATGCTTGTGGTGCAGGAAGAACAGAGCAGCAGCTATCACACTGGCAGATAAATTCAATGCACAATTATTCATCCGAGGACTATGGCATGTAGATTAATGAGTTTGATAACCTGGAGCTTTGCGCTGAGCTCCAGCCCGCTGTCGTCATCATCCTTGCATCGCTTTCTATTTCTTTTTCTCTCTGTCTCTTTCTCTTGCTCACCACTGGTAGGGGAAAATCATCTGGAGGGGATCATCTGTGTTGAACATATTTATACAAACAGAAAGATGAGGAAAGGTGGTGATATTCTTAGAAGAGAGGATGAGGTTTTTTTTTTTTTTACATAGTAAAAAAAGTTATGTATATAATAAGATGTTATTTCTTATTATTGGATTTACACATGTAAATAATCTCTTCTATTTGTTAACATGTACTCTTTGAGGTTTTCATTTTAGTTTCAATACTTTTTTGGTAGCGTAGTGTTTTAGCCAGCAGTATGCATCATCCAACTGCTGGACATGGTAAAGACATATGGGAGCAATGAAAAAATAAATAGGTCATTTTTGCTAACATAATTTACCTTTATTAAAGCTTATTGAGAACAGAAAAGGCTTTGGTGAAATGGAAATTGTGAATCTGCTAGATTTTTGCTGTTTTGTGTTCTTTTTAGGAAAAACGAGGAGTTTTGAAGAGTCATCTCATAAAAAACCTATTACAGGAAGAAATAAAATAAAAGAAACATGAGCTTTATATGGGGAAATCAGATGTTACGTCGCACAAACAAAACCCTTTTTGAACTAATGTGACATGTAAAACACATTTTGCACGTTTCCCACGTGAATTTGGAACAACAAACAAAAACTGATGTAAAAAAAATTGCATATGCTCACAAATAAAAACATATTAAAGTGAAGACCAAAAATTCCTTGAAGGACATCATACTGCTCAGCATCTTTCATACCAGCGTTATAGACTATAAGATCAACTGAATATAAGTTAGAATGGAAAAAATAAACATTTGACCATATGTCATAATTGGCTAAATCTATTGTGGTATTGCAAGATCTTAAGAGATGTGCTCAGAGTAAGTAAAGTGTGTGACTCACATCTGCAATCACACACAGATTTGCTTAAATCAACTGTCACTTTTGTGTTGGTTCGTCTTGATAAGCTGCAGTGGTCATTTAGAATGTGGGTGACTCCAGAAGTTAACAATTCGTAGATGTACATCAAATGATTCATTTCTGAACGTTTCAGTAAAATCTGTCCATTAGTTCATGAGATACTTTACTAAAAAACAGACAAACAAGCACATGCACCCAGACACAGGCAAAACATAGTGTTTTTTTTTTTTAGCTTTGCATGCAGGACATCAACAACATGTGAACACATATTTTGCTCATTTATCATGTTATTTAAAATTCAACATGTTGTGATGATCCATTTATATTTTCTCATATGCCATCACATGTCAAAAAAAATAATTTATGTTATTTTTAGGGGTAAGAGAACATTTTTTGTGTATTTAGACAAAATGTATTAATGGAAATGTATTCAAAATGACTGTATTTAAAGGAGTCTAATACAAAAGGTTACTTTATTGTTCTCTGTACGCTTCCATTTTTCTGTTAAACCATTGATGCTTTTTCAGCTGAAAATACGTGTGGACAATAATGGCTCAAAGTATATTCTCTCCTTTTTCTTTAATTAACAAAAATTAAAATACTGTACATGTTTCACTCCAATGTTAAAAAAAAGTAATTCTGTTACAATTGGTGTGGAAACGTCATTGAACTGTTACATGTGGGCGCTAACTGATTTACTTGTGTTGATGTGGCCTGTGATGATCAAATTAAATGTTGGAAAATACAAAATGTGAAAATATTTTATGTTTAAAATTACTTTTTGCTAATGGTCAATATTTATTTTATTATTCTTTGTAACAACTGCATTTCAGCAGTTAAATTAAAGGACATTAAATTAATCAGTATGTACCGGTATGTACTTTTGCACACAATGCTGCATTCAAACACACACCTCTTGTCAAACACACACACCGTTTTAAGAGGTAAAGTGCATTCTCATCAGAGTGGCAGGCAGACATCCTGAATAAAATGGAGTGGCATTAATATTAATACCAGTAAAGTGCCTTTATAATCAGACAGTGGACTGTCAGCTGGGGAGTCTGACAAGCCTGTCACAAAGCACACACACGCAACAAAATGCTGCTGACTGTGAAACACTTGCATTTAACCACACATAAAACATGCATTCAAATCCCACTTGGAGACTCTGCACCCTGCATTACTTCAGCGTTACTGTACAAAACTATATGTATACGGGCAGACATATAAGCACAGGAATGTTATGCAAAATATTTGTTAGTGAATATTTAAGTGCACTTTTTAACAATTTATATGACAAAAAAATGAATAATAATAAAAATAAAATAATAAATAAATAAAGCATTCAGCACCCTGAAGGAATGATCTGATTTTGTGACATTTGATCCACATGCAGACCAGCAATGTTTTTTTTTTGTTTTTTTTTTTTTTTAAGATTTGATATGCATGGAGTCTGCATGCCTAATATAGGCAGTTTTAAGTTGTAGCATCATGAGTTGAGTGGTAGTGTTATCAGGCAATTGCTGTGGTGTCCAAAAGTCAGTCAAAACAATGATTAAATGTCTCCAGATACATAGTCTGCTTTATAGATCCATTAGACAAATAACTCTGACAATCAGTCTTTCCACATATCAGTAGCAAAAATTTAAAAAAGCAGTTAGAAAATGTGGCAAGCAATTTTATCACTGCCATTGCCCATTTTAAAAATTTTTACAGAAATTTATCTCATAGCCATTTTTATTTTATTTAAATGGTGTCCTCCCAATCCTCTACATCGTCAACAACAGTACATTTTTGACAACTGTGCCATGAGACCTGAAACGCTCTGCCTCAGGTCCTCTGCACATGTATGATTAATGTAAAAGAAACTGTTTTGACTGATGTGCTTTAGATGAACAAACGTGACATTTTAAATAGTGTATGCTTTTAAATGACAAGCAGAAGTAGCAGCTAGGTGCCACTAATCCAATGCACTTTATTAACTGGTCATCAGAAAGTGTGAGTGCCTGTAAAAGTAGTGATATTAGCTCTAGGATTATTCCATGGGCTGCAAGCACACAGCAGCTCAGAGATAACCTGGTACTGGTCTAATCATGCACCAGCAGTTGTGCAGTCAACCATGAGGTGTGAGTTGTGTACCAAAGTGTATTAGAGTTAAATGTGAGGTCATCAGGTCATGCAACAGAACAATGATCCGAAGTACAGCAACAAGTAGGCAGAGGTAGGTATAAGGAATCTGCAACAAATGGCTTCTTTTTATACCCAAAAAATTACAATAACAAAGTGAACAAAGTTGTAATATTATGATTTAGTGGAGGTACAAAGTGATCTTGAATCATCCAGGGTATAACCTTTTTTTCAACTGCTCCAGATCCCTGTGATGGGTCCAGAGCATCCATCCATCCATTTTCTTCTGTTTATCCAGGGTCGGGTCGTGAGGGTAGCAGCCTATGTATGGAGACTCAGAATTCCCTCTCCCCATCCACTTGGGCCAGCTCCTCCAGGGGAATCCCGAGGCGTTCCCAGGCCAGCTGAGAAACATAGTCCCTCCAGCGTGTCCTGTGTCTTCCTCTGGGTCTCCTCCCAGTGGGATGTGTCCAGAATACCTCACCAGGGAGGCGTCCAGGACGCATCTTAACCAGATGTCCGAACCACCTCAACTGGCTCCTCTTGACATGGCGAAGCAGCGGCTCTACTCTGAGTCCCTTCCGGATGACTGAGCTTCTCACCCTATCTCTAAGTGGGAAGCCAGACACCCTGTGGAGAAAACTCATTTCAGCCGCCTGTATCCGTGATCTCATTCTTTCAGTCACAGCCCAAAGCTCATGATCATAGAAAAAGGTAGGAACGTAGATTGACCAGTAAATTGAGAGCTTCACTTTTTGACTCGGCTCTCTCTTCACCACGACAGACCGGTACAGCACCCACTTCACTGCAGATGCTGCACCTATCTGCCTATTGATCTCTTGCTCCATTTTTCCCTCGTTCGTGAACAAGACCCCAAGATACTTAAACTCCTCCACTTGGGGCAGGATCTCCTGCCCAACCCAGAGAAGGCACTCTACCCTTTTCCAGTTCAAGACCATGACCTTGGATTTGGAGGAACTGATCCTCATCCCGGCCGCGTCGCACTCTGCAGCGAATCACTCCAGCGAAAGCTGTAGATCACGACCTGATGAAGCCAATGGGACCACATCATCTGTGAAAAGCAGAGATGTGATCCTAAGGCCACCAAAACGGATCAACACCGTGGCTGCGCCTAGAAATTCTGTCCATAAAAGTTATGAACAGAATCAGTGACAAAGGGCAACCTTGGCGGAGTCCAAC
>JARVLU010000599.1:27445157-27457460 GCA_031762415.1 Simpsonichthys santanae | reverse complement strand
TTTTTTTTTTGCAATTTTCACACTGTGTCCCATCCAGGACACTGTGCGAGATTTGATTTTCTTTCATACCTACACTCTCCCTTGTGTTTCTTTTTCCTTGTCTGGAAAAAAGGGTTGCGCCTCTCAAAGCCGCAGCCTCAGTCACCTCCGTCTCCCCATGTCTGTTTGTTATGTTTCTCTTGGCTGGACTGAAATGCAATTTTGTTGCGCTTTGGTGCAATGACAATAAAGCTGAGTCAGGTGATCAAACACACTGAGTAACTCATCACCTGTGACGACCTCTACAAAAACAGAGGTTTTCACAGTTTGTTGGTCTGAATGTTTTGAAGGGTTGGCAGGAGAAGGTTGTTTCTTCTTTTAAAAAAGATCTTGGCAGCACAATTTGGAGTTTAGAAAGCTGCAAATAAATGGGCAACAAGATGTCTAGAACAATGTTCTCTGGACAGATCAAACCAAAGTGAACCATATTGCACATGGCTATGTTTGGAGAAAACCCCACACATCAGCAGAAACAGCTCGTACTGTCAGTCACTGTGGTGGGTAGTGGTGATTTGAGCTTCAACAAAAAAGGTTAAATTACTTCATCTGGACCAGTTTCTTTAAGGGAGAAATGTTTCATCTTCCATCCAGAGGACTTCATCAGTCTGCGACCTGCCAAGCAGATCTGTCCCATAAGTAGCCTTCACTGCTGTGTTTCGAGTCAACCTCCTGTTGGAATCTCACAAGCAGGCTTTTAACACATGCAAAAGGACGCATCTGTTTAAAACAATCAATCATCATGTACAACAATCAAATGTTTAGGTCCACTTGCTACTCACGGAAACAACCTGAAGATCTCAAGGCCAAAATGGTTCAGAAAAAAAGGTTTGTAGGCTCAATCATCCAGGTAGATAACAACTACAAAGGTTAAATCATTTCATCTGGACCGGTTTTGCAGCCATAAGACCTGGGCACCGTGCATTAAGCCAACCATGAACTCTTATGTAGACCAAAGGATTCTAGAGTCAGTTGTGAGGCCATCTGTTTGACAGCCGAAGCTTGGACCAAACTGGACCATAATGCAACAGAACAATGAAGGTGTTGGTCCAGTCAAAGTCTAGACCTCAACCTGACTGGAAAACATTAGAGTGCTGGGCATTAATAGATGCCATCAAACCTCAATAAACTGAAGCGATGTTGTAAACAAGAAGAGCCAAAGTTCATCCACAATGACGTGAGTCTGATAAAGTCAAGAAACACTGACTACTTCAAGTTATTGCTTCTAACAGTGGTTCTACATGCAAAACCATCACACAGTGACTTTGTTTTGTTTGTAATGTCCACACACCGACTTTTCATTGTGTATTTGTTCGTGTTCATTAAATAATGTGATGAAATCTGTTTTGTGCAACTGTACACGTGCGGTCTGATTTGAATCGTTTTAATACACCCTAATATGTAAAGCCCTAGAATTAAAAGATGCACTTAATTTTTCCCATGATTCCAGCTTCCAGCTCTAGAGGCTTTTCTGCTTTTTCGGCTTCATTATAAGTTTCTAGATTAGTCCAAAATGATTTAAATGAACCAGCAGAGACACTTGGAATTGTTTTTCAGTCTGATTTAGGCTGCACACATGAAGCAAGGCTTCTCGGTGGGGTGAGTTGGATGCTCTCTTTCATCTCAGCACTCTTAATAAACTCAAAGTTTTTCATGAGGTGTCCTTCATGTTTCACTGTGCTTCATCACTTGGCTGATTTTATTTTGTCAGTGCTGTGTCCCTCTTCAGTCTTGTTTCTGAGCCCGCTGTTAGAGTAATGTGGCCTGTCTGGACTTTGATCACAGACGCTGTCATCTCACCTTCAAGCACTTCATACCCCGGAGTCTTTCAGTTTATCAGCGTGAGCTCTTGTCTTCTTTTCGTATCACTCGTGGAAGCAGAGATTCTACTGAGGAGACAACACATGTATATTTATTTCTCAGTTCTTGATTGAGCTTTGATTAGTCCTCCCCAAACGCAAAGAGGTGGTGCTGGAAAGAGGGATGTTCTTTTCTTTCATCTTTTCTGTCTTTTGACTCCTGAAGCTGGACCTTTAGCACTTTGTTTTCTTGTATGATGACAGACAACATCACCTGGATGGTTTTATTTTTGCCCAGGAGCTGCAGTGTGGTGTTTCCAGCTCTCTTCAGGGATCATGTTTGTCCCTGCCCTTCATTTATCAAGCATCACCTTCACCCGAGCCCCTATTGTCTTTGTGTTCTTCCTTTCTCTGTCATATTTCAGTGTAAAGTCATTTCTTATCATTGCTTTATTGATCAATCATATACCTTGGTGCCTTTCACAAGGTTTGAGCAAATAAAAAAATATACAGTATACAGTATACATGATCAATAGTAATGAACACAATATATTCACTGGTATTTTCTCTTATAATTCCTTCAAAGAAAACTACAGCATTTCTGTACTTTAACTTATAAAATTAGCATATTTCCTATTTTTTTTGCTACTCTTCCAAGAGTAAATATGTTTATAATGTGCAAAACTGGTTTCTAAAGTAATTTAAAGAAAATCAGACATTAGGGTGGTACAGTTGGTAGAGCTGTCGCCTCTCAGTGAGAATGTTGTCGGGTCGAATCCTGACGGGGGCCTTTCTGGGTTGAGTTTGCATGCAGCTTAATGTTGTCATTGTTTGGAAAACAAACAAACAAACAAAAAAAAAACAACAACAAGAGTTAGATTAAAGATATGTGTCAAATGAAAGATGTCTATTCATTGTATGTTTTGATTGATCCTGAAGATGACAAAAAAATATGTAAATGTTTTATGAAAATGAATCTCATTCATCAATTCTAAGATTCAATGCAAAGATTCACAACTGGTTGTAACTCCTGTACCCATCACTGCACTCTGTCCTACTTAGCTTCTCTCCAGTGGCTCCCTGTCAAATCCAAAATTGAATTCAAAATCTTACTTCTAACCTACAAAGCTCTCAACAACCTAGCTCCATCTTACATTCAAGATCATATTATTCCATATTTCCCTAACAGAGCACTTGGCTCTCAGACTGCAGGTTTACTCGCGGCCCCCAGAGTTTCCAAAAGCAGAAAAGGGAAGAAGATCTTTAAGTTATCAGGCTCCTGTCTTGTGGAACCAACTTCCAGTTTGAAGACTGGGATCAAGACTTTTCTTTTTGACAAATCCTATAGATAGGGTTGGCTTCTAATGCTGCCTTAAGCATATAATTGAATAGTTTTCATTTGATAATATTTCTATCTTAACATGAGATTCTTGACCTGCCATTGTGTATCTGTTCCTCTCAAACCCAGCCGGTTGAGGCATGGCCGCTTGTCCTGAACCTGGTTCTGCTAAAGGTTTCTTCTTCATGAGGAAGTTTGTCCCTTCCAAGCAGTCTGCTCCTCAGATAAACAGTGTTAAATTATTATTTTGTATGAATGTTTCTGTTCAGTGCCTTGGGATGACTTCTGTTTGTGACTTGGAGCTATATAAATACACATATACTGTACATATATAAATAAACTGAATTGTATTGGTCAGTTGGTCATAATTTTCTACACGTAGGCTCTCACACTGGTTCTTCTTAATCTATAAATCACTCCTTGGTCTACTATCTTCTTATATCTCCTCCCACATGTCACGTCATCATTGCAGTTACAACATGTGCTCTGAGGACATCATTACCTGCAGCGTTCCCTCAGTGCAGACTAAACTAGGCAAAAAGGCCTTTTCCTCATCTGCTCCTGCAACCTGGAACACCTTGCAACAGGAACTGAAGCTGTTCACATTAATTTCTTTAGTGGGGTTTAAACATTATCAAATGTTTAAAATAAGATAAGGTCAATAGAAACATCAAAGTAAATATATTCTTGTTTTTAGTATTCTACCTTGTTTTATGACACCTTGCTTTATTGTTTTATAACACTACTTTATTTTAATCGCATTTTATTGTAGTTTATCGTTGTCTGTACTTTAAATGTTGTCTTTCTAAACTAGGTCTCTCTTGTAAATGAGTCTTCACAGCTCATTGAGACTAACCTGCATAAATAAAGGTTGAATGAATTAATGAAAAATTCGTGTGTGCCTGGATTCTAGCCTGAAGACTTCACACAAATGAAGAAACAAACCAAATTACAAGACTTTGGACTTCTGCAAGCCAGGAGAGTAATTGCATTCAGCTAGAAAAGCGTAGAGGTTCACTCTCAAAAGAACATTCAGCATGTAGGTCTGGAATAAGTCAATTATTTTGCCAAATGAAAACCAAATACTTTGTTCAACTTTGGGAACCATATGAACAATATAGAAGGTGGAATGTAAACTACTTTTGTAAATATGTATATTCTGATCTGCATTTCATGGATGCATAATTGATTTTTATGGCTGTTTATTGTTGTGTGTACCTTATCTGTGTTATGTCTAAAACAAACAGGTACCCGATATCTCTTGAAAATGAGTTCTCGTGACTCAATGAGACTAACCTGTAAATAAAGGTTGAATGAATGAATGAATAAACAAATGAAACAATTACTGTGTGTATGAGAGTGTGATGACATTCTGATTGTTGGTTAAATTGTGATCTTTGTTCTCAAGATCTATGTCAAGATGTCTGTGATGTAATACAACAAAAAGCAATAATTGAAACAATAAATAAATCTGACACTCTTTCTCAACGTCCTATAAAAATATGTCGCCAGTGTCCTTTGGAGTTTCAGACACAAAGTTCTAACTAATGTCCCTCAGAGATCAAAGAAGTATTATTCTATTCTATTCTATTCTATTCTATTCTATTCTATTCTATTCTATTCTATTATTCTCTACAGCTGTCAAAGAGTAGCTAAGACATAAAATAAGAAAACTTTGAAACACCAGACTTTTGCTCTTTATATGCTATATTTTTTTCCTATAATTATTTTGCACTGTAACTATCAAAAATTGGCCTGTTTATTGCGTTTTGTTTTTTATCATTTTATTTAATGGAAACAACAGAAGAGCTGACACGAGAAACTTTAAAGAATAAGCTGATTTTAAAAGGACATAAAAGAAAAATGGCCCACATGATACTTACATGTATGTAACTTGTTTTTTAAAAATAAAATTTCCAAGATCGTCCTCTATGATGGATGGGTTTCTTTTTAGCTCTCACTTTACGCTCTTACTGCTTGGTCAGAATTATTCAGATGTAATCTACTTGCTAATAAAGCTTAAGACTTATTGATTTTGTCATTAATGTTACGAAATCGTTTTAATTTCAAAGCTTTTTTTTCTATTCAAATAGCGTGTCGAGTTGATTCCTCACGTCATTGTTTTTTACGAGCAGCACATGAAGGCATCTTTTGCCCGCGTTAGTCACCTGACCTAAACTTGGAGTCACGTGACCAATATTCCATCCTCGCCATTTTGCAATGTGGAAAGGAGGGAGGCCACTTTTTATGGCGAAGGAATAAAACAAAGCAGTTTATGCGCTGAGGACAAAGAGCGTCGAGCCCTTCTGTGTCAGTGAGTGTATTTCAGCTTCCACACTGCCACGCGCTCCTTCGTCTCGTAAAGATAACCGAAATGTCCTTGTACATTTGTTAACAGCACTCTGGACACACTGGTGGTGCGTGTGCTTGAAAAGCAAGCTGTGAAGCTAAAGAGTGTGTCCTTTTGTTGAACTTTAATTTTTAATGAGAATAAATAAAAAGTTCAACTTGTGTTCAGAGTGTTTTAGCTAGCTAGCTAGCATCCGCCGTTTATTTACTGTTGGGTCAGAGTCTGGGAGAGTTGAGTGCAACTTCACGCCAGCGGCTGCCGGTGAAATATTTTTAGATCCTGACATAACAGGTGTTCTTCTGAGGCAGGCCAAAGCCCACGTGGTGGTGTATAGAAACCGAGCTAATTTATTTAGCACGACGTGTTTCAGTGAATTAGCTTGGGGTGTTTGACAGCTAGCTGCTTTGAATAATAATAAAAAAAGATGCACGTGTTGATTTTATATTACGTCATATGCCCTTAATTTATTTAGCTACACCTCACTGAACTTTCACTGACCGTCTGTGGTATTCTTCCCTAAAATAAAAACTGTCTTGGGTTTAATTCTGGATGTACAGAAGCAGAAGTGGAAGAAAGAGGAAGGAGACATGCGGTCAGAAAAGGAGAACTGGGGATGTGTTGGATAAGTGAAGATAAAAGGAGTTGTGACTTCACACGAGGGAGACCATTTCCTTTCAGTTTGTCAACAGATGCACATGGTGTGTGTGTTTGTTTGAGCATTGAGCAGAGCTTATCATGAATGGATTAAACTGTCTCACTTATCATAGTGGTTCGTTTGTTTCTGCTTTCACTCAGATACACAGTGCATCCAAAAAGAATCAACAGTGCTTCACTTTTTCCACATTTTGTTATGTTGCAGCCTTATTTCAAATTGTATTAATTTAATCTATTTCATTGTAGTTCTATAAACACAATGCTCCATTGTGACAAGGTGAACAAAGATATAGTTTTTTTTTTTTTTGCAAATTGATTAAAAAATAGAAAATAAATCACATTTATTTATTGCATGTTCATAGCATTTATTTAATACTTTGTTGATCCACCTTTGCAAAAATTACAGCGTGAAGTATTTTGGAATAAGATGCTTCAAGCTTAGCACACCTCTCAGTTGTTCCATTCTTCTTTGCAGTACTTCTCAAGCTCCATCAGGTTGGATGGGAGACATCTGTGCAGCCATTTTCAGATATCTCCAGAGATGTTCAATCAGATTCAAATCTGTACTGTGCTTTGGGTCGTTGTCCTGCTGAAAAATGAACTGTCGCCTCAGTCTGAGGTGAAGAGTGCTCTGGAGCAGGTTTTCATCCAGGATGTCTCTGTAGATTGCTGCATTCATCTTTCCGTCTATCCTGACTTGTCTGTCAGTTCATGGTGCTGAAAGACATCCCCATAGCATGATGCTGCCACCACCATGCTTCACTGTTGGGATGTATTGGCCTGGTGATGAGCAGTGTCTGGTTTCCTCCAAACATGAGGCCTGACCTTCACACAAATGAGTTCAATCTTTGTCTCATTAGACCAGAGAATTTTATTTCTCATGGTCTGAGAGTCCTTCAGGTGCCTTTTGTGAAACTCCAGATGTGCTGCCATGTGCTTTTTATTAAGCAGTAGCTTTCATCAGTCCACTCTGTCATACAGGCCTGACTGGTGGATTACTGCAGAGATGGGTGTCCTTCTGGAACGTTCTTCTCTCTCCACAGGGGAATGCTTGAGCTCTGACAGAGTGACCATTGTGATCTTGGTCACCTCTCTGACTAAGACCTTTCTCTCTGATCGCCCAGTTTAGACAGCCAGCCAGCTCTAGGAAGAGTCCTGGTGGTTCCAAACTTTCCTCCATTTATGAATGATGGTGGCCACTGAGCTCAGTGGGAAATCCAAAGCAGCAGAAATGTTTCTGTGTCCTTCCCCAGATTTGTGCCTCAACTCAATCGTGTCTTGGAGGTCTACAGACAATTCCTTTGACTTCATTTTTAGCGTTTGTGCTCTGACATGCACTGTCAACTGTGAGACCTTTTAAAAATAGGTGTGTGCCTTTCCAAATCAAGTCCAATCAACTGAATTTACCACCGGTGGCCTCCATTTAAGTTGTAGAAACATCTCAAGGATGATCAGTGGAAACTTTGCATCTGAGTTCAATTTTGAGACTCATGGCAAAGGCTGTGAATACTAACCTAAATGTGATTTCTTACCACAAACTGTTTTTTTCCACCATGGAGTGTTCTGTTTGTGGGACTCAGTTTGTTTGGTGGCTCCTCAGACTGAAGAAATCCTTTGGATGAAGGACAAAACATCTCAGCAAAAAGGAAGAAACTGTCCAGATGACCTGACTGAGCATTGTTGAATTTTTACCTGGATTATTGAGCATGAACTTTGGTGTATGTGATTTCTTAGTTTTCAATTTTTAATGCATTTGCAAAAATCAAAAAAAAAAAAAAAAAATCTCACATTGTCATAATGGGGGTATTTTTTGTAGAATTTTTGAAGAACAAAAATAACTGAATACAATTTGAAATAAGGCTGTGATATAACAAAATGTGGGCAAAGCGAAACTCTGTGAATCTTTCAGGATGTACTGTACTAGGACTGGGCAATATCTCGATATTTTAAAAATATCAAGATTTTTTTTTTCGTTATATAAGTTGAGACTGTCTTGATATAAACTACAGTATGTAGTTTTATACTTGGAAATCCTGCTGTCTCTTTCTCCCAGGCGCCCCCCTCCTTCTATCTCCTCCACACAAACACACTGCTGTGCTCCCCCTCCCCTTCCTGCTTCTGCAGTATGGGCGGACACTAGAGGAGACGAGTCGTTAATAAAAACAACAGCTGTCTGAGCATGTGTGAAGCTACAGCTAGACGACAGACTTGTCTTCTTATTTGAAATATTTCAGAGCTCATGTAGCCGTGCTGTGTGCCTTTAGAGGAACACAGAGAAGAAGCGCGACATTAATAAATCAGCAGTTTATCATATCACTAAAGATACGGTCCTTAGCGGCTAGCAAGATGGCTAACACTTTAGCCATCTTCTTCCACAGCTGAGACTGACCGTGTCTTTAGCGATATGATAAACTGCTGATTTATTAATGTCGCCACCTCTCACTGCTCCTCTCATAAAGCTCATCCCGGCTAAATAAGCTCTGACCCGTGAGGAAGCAGACTAAAAACACTTGGCGCTGCTGTTACACACGCATCATCAGATGCAATGAGGGGTTCAGTGTCTTGCATTGAACCCCCAGCTTTCCCGTTGGAGGAGACTGCTCTAGCCTCTCAGCCACAGCAGCCCTCATCTGAAGAGGATTATTATTTATTATATGTAAATAAATGTCTAAAAAAAATTAATGTATGTAAATAGTTTATTTTTTAGACATTTATTTTGTAGAGTTACAGCTGTTTGTTAATAAATGTTGTTTGACAACTGGGACAAAGCTTTGACTCAGAAATATATTTTTGTTATTATTTTATGGAAAGAAAAAATATATTGATGTATATCGCGATTTATCCTAAATATCAAGATATTAATTTTGGTTCATATCGCCCAGCCCTACACTGTACCTTTCATTCACTAAACCCTGTCAAATACAGACCTGTAAATCAAAATACTGGTACATAGAACAGTATGATTTTATTTTCTTATAATCACAGCATAAACTGTACTTTATTTTCTGATATGGTAGCTGACTCTGTCTTTTATCCATTCTTCTGTCTGACAGGTCATGGATGAGAACAGCAGTGTTGCTGTCCTTATCACAAAGCCCTCCTCTCAATCCGCTTCTTCCTCTGTACTGAGATCTCACTGTCAAACCCAAACTCAGCAAAGTATAGCCCAGGATGTCCCAGGAAACATCCAGCAGAAGCAAGCTGATGACTCTCTCATTCAGGTCATTGAGAAGCTCAGCAAGATAGTTGAGAAGCGCCCCCAGCGGCGCTGCACACTGGGGGCACAGAAACGAGGACTTAGTTCAACCTCCTCTTCCAAGGGAAAAGGAGGTGAGGAGGGTCTAAGTTGGGAAGGCTCTCATTACAAGAAAATGAGGAAGGGCTGTAATGAGGAGGTGAGAGCAGATGGCAGCAAGGCTGACTGCCCTCTTTCTTCACCCATGTCAGGCGATGATAACAACAATAACATCACCTCTACTCTATCCAACACTGAAAATTTCACCAGCACTGACCACAAGTGGACAGTGACGTGCTATCAGTGCAGCCTGTGCCCATATCTTTCCCAGACACTGCCGCAGCTCAGAGAACACCTGAAGCAACACAACGAGCAGCACAGTGATCTTATCCTTATGTGCTCCGAGTGTCACTTTACCTCCAGAGACCAGGCGCAGCTAGAGGCGCACGTCAGGCTGCACTTTGATGATCAGAGCAACACAAATAGGAATTCAGTTCATTCAGATCCACTCACCATACAGGAGGGAGTTATTTTTAAAAAGGATGATGATTACACAGATTTGTGTGGCGTAAGACCCGAGGAGATAAAAAGTTCAGTGGATAGTTCCAAAGAGCTCTCACAGAAGAAGAAATGGTATAGCTATGAGGAGTATGGTTTGTACCGGTGCTTGATCTGCAGTTACGTGTGCAGCCAGCAGCGAATGCTCAAAACCCATGCCTGGAAGCACGCTGGTCTTGTTGACTGCTCCTATCCCATTTTTGAGGAAGAGGAAGGGGCTTCAACAAGAAGAGAGGTGCAAGCTTCTGCTAACAGTGTGATGCTCAGAGAAGATTTAGTTCTTTCTCCGGTTCTTCAAGAGAAAAGCCAACAAAAACGTCCATCTGCATTCAAACTCCAATTCTACGTGCCTGTGACTGTTGAAAACAAACAAGATGCATTTAGCCATTCAGTTTCTGATCCTGAGGAAAATCAAAAAATTGTAGAAGAAGAGGAGGAGAATGGATATTCTGTCAAAGATGTGAGTTCTGAAGAGCCGATGGTGGAGGTGCAGGTTACAACTGAGGCAGACGTTGATGTGGACATCAGTGGTTGTCATGAGAGTTCCTCTGTTACCGACAGCCTGCTGTCTTCGGCTCAGAAGATTATTAACAGCAGTCGACATAGTGCAGGCCATATCAATGTGATTGTGGAGCGTCTTCCTTCAGCTGAGGATTCAGTTATGGTGACCAAACCACTTCTTCTAGGCTCAGATGAGGACAGGGACAAGACTTTATTGGATGTAAATGAGGAAGAGCAGGACCCTTTACAAAGTGTGGAAGAGGAGGTGGTCCTTGGCTGTAGTCCAGGTAAATCTACAAACAGTCAACCATTAGAAGGTGATGATGCATCCTCTGTCAGTAAAGATAGTGATCCTCCAAGAGATGAAAACATTCCTCCAGCTGTTCGCAAGCGGACACATTCCGAATCACTCCGTCTGCACTCTTTGGCTGCAGAGGCACTTGTGGCTATGCCTATGAGGATGCCTGAGTTACATGTCTCCAGCACTAAAGTAAGTCTTAAGACCATCTCACCTCAGGTGCAAAGCCCACACATTAGCCAGAGACTTCTTGAGGTGACTAAAAGTGGACAAAAGACTTCAGACATGGAGACAACCACAGCTCTACTGGACTTGGAGCTTTGCAGTAGTGGTAGAGAGGGGGATTTGAAAGCCCTGGGCATTGGGGAAGGAGATGAGGAAAGCCCCACCACTAAAGCTGGCATAAGCCTTTCTCTGCTCACT
Source organism: Simpsonichthys santanae (assembly GCA_031762415.1). Taxonomy (NCBI): domain Eukaryota; kingdom Metazoa; phylum Chordata; class Actinopteri; order Cyprinodontiformes; family Rivulidae; genus Simpsonichthys; species Simpsonichthys santanae. The sequence continues at coordinate 27,446,267 of JARVLU010000599.1, read as the reverse complement.
GTTATTGAAAGACTCAGAGAGCGCTCGGATCAAAATGCTTCAGATGAAGACATCTTGAAGGAGCTTCAAGATAATGCACAGATCCAGAATGGCACTGTAGATGAAGCGATTACTGGGACCGGAGCAGAGACTTACACGTGTACCATTTCAGAGATGGATGGGTTGGTTAGCTCAACTGATGGGAGTTTGGTGGATTACATCCCTGGCAGTGAAAGACCTTATCAATGCCGTCTGTGTCAATACAGCAGCAGCAATAAAGGTTACATTAAACAGCACCTGCGAGTGCACAAGCAGAGAGTGCCGTATCAGTGTCCCTTCTGTGAGCACAAAGCCTCAGACAGTAAGGACTTGGAAAAACACATGATCTACCACTGCAAGACCAGGATGTACCAGTGCAAACAGTGTCCAGAAGCCTTCCATTACAAGGTGAGCAACCTTTTACTGCTGCTTCTACCAGTTCAGCCACAAGTGCTTATAATGTGCAAGAGGGCTAGGACACAATGTAGATTAGACTAAATGTTGCCACGCAGCTCCTCGGATGAAGAGCGAAACGTCTTCTGTTACAAATAAAGTCCAGTTGTTTTTGTACTAAACTTTTTTTAAAATTATTTTATCATGTCCTGGATGACTGAGAATCTTCACCAGCATGTTGCTACACTTCTTTGTGCAACGCAAAGTCAATATGTTTACTTGTTGATTTTTCTTCATTTTATAAGCTAAGGCCCTACTCAGTATTTTTTATTTATTTTTTGTTTTGTTTTTGTTTTGTTTTCATGGCCCCCTGTTGAGGCACTAATTTAATGAAAGTGAGTTGAAGTTGACCAAACAAAGATGGGACATGATTGGCTGATATGGACATCTTCGCTATTGCTGATACTGACTGATGCTGTGTGTGTGTGTGTGTGTGTGTGTGTGTGTGTGTGTGTGGACACACACACACACACACACACACACACACACACACACACACAGGACACATTTATCACACACACATTTATCACACAGGACAATGGCCTGTCCCGCTCAGCCACCTACGAGATAATAGGGCTTGGCCATATCTTATAGTTCACGATAATACCGGTAAAAAAAAGCTTGCTCGGGCAAAAAAAA
>JARVLU010000599.1:27430774-27442115 GCA_031762415.1 Simpsonichthys santanae | reverse complement strand
ACCTAAAAATATATTTTTGTTGGCTGATATTATAGCAGAAGTGTGTCTGAGCTGAACATTACCTTTAGAAATGTTCAGATCAGCTTTATTTAAATATTTTCGCGACGTTGCCACGTGCACGCGCACGCAACAGGCGGGCGTGCAACTTGTTGTATCTCTGCTCTGCTGTGACAGGCAGCCTCAGAAAGAGAAAGGAGGGGGTAGGGTCTCTCTTTCCACATTGCCAATCGTGTGTTGTGTACAATCTTACATTGAAGACCTGCGAAAGAGTGAGTGCATGAAAGTTGAACAGCAAAGTATCGAGGGACTACCGTATATAAAGAAGTAGTGTAAATGTAAACTTCAGTAAATTATTACTTTTGCTCAAGCCAAACTTTTAGCTTTTGTGTTGTTTTTGCTTTCTCTCTCTTCCATCGGTCTATGTTCTACATCTTATTCATGGGTGTGTCATGGGGCAACAGATCCAGGAAGAAAACCCAACATTTCTCTCCCCAGCAACTCTCTCCAGCTCCTCCTGGGGGTTCCCAAAGCATTCCCATACCAGAGAGGATATTTAATCCCTCCAGCCAGTTTTGGCTTTTTGTACCCCTCCCAATGTACCGGAAAGCTGTTTAGAAGTTCTCTGAGACAGTTAGGTCCTAAAAAGCCTCGTCCTTCAGCTTGACGGCCTCAATTGTCGCTGGTGTCCACCAGCAGGTCCTTTGGTTGCTACAACCTGTAGCTTCATCACGTTTCCAGTTCACCCTTACCATTTGTTTGGGTTTACTGGGTCTGTCTGGCATCCCCCCCTGCCACCAGCTCCAATTCACCACTAGTGGATGATGAGTTGACTGTTCTGCTCATCTCTTTACATGAGTGTGCAAGAAAAAAGGCCACATCATGTCTGTTGATATTAGTACAAAATCAATCATCAGCTTGTGGTCTAAGGTGGGCTGGTACAAAAAAAAAAAAAAAAAACACTTATGGACCAGAGGTTGAACGAGTACCGGTACATAATTTTAAAATTCTACATTAACGTAATAAAACTCGAGTTGAACTCGAGTAGTTGATGACGTCATAGCATCTCCAGATGCAAAAATAAATAAATAAAACCGCAAAAAAAGTAATTTATTATTTACCAAAAAAAAAAACTAGCAAAACATTGTGAGCATATATTATGCTCCTCCCATTTATCATATGCAAATAAGTCACAGGAAAACCAAAACTATTGGTTATTATTTTTAAATAACAGAATACCACTTGTGTTCAGATCATGAACGTCATTCCTCGCAATCACTCTTTAGAAAACTCATTTCCCATATGGGCATTGAATTCACACAGGAAAACAGCAGAATGCACAGATGCACCTTTTCAGGGAACTATCCAGAGACTCCAAGCAGGCTTGTAATGTGAACTGCTGTTTGGTGCATGTGCATAAACAACCATCAGAACCTTCCCTCCTGCAGCACAAAGCTTTTAACACAGACGTGCTCTGCCAGGCCCGTATGGGTTTCCCCACACTCGCCCAAAGGGTGGGTGCCAGACTCAGTTCAGCCAGGAGATAGCAAGCCAGGGACCCTTCTTTGCCTGCCTCCCAGCTCACTTCACACCCACCCTCAATGATCCTCCTCACAGATGGTTGGCCCACATGAAGGAGGCCTCCTGGCTTGACCACCAGGCATTCGCCGGTGAGTTACCCCCTCAGGCCTGCCTCCAGGGCCATGCACCATTTTGTCTATTATGTAACATCTTGATGTTTGGATATGATATATATATATATATATATAAATATTTATACATTTTACCTTTGACCAGTTTGAAACGTGCATAAAAAGACAGATGGTAAAGCTGTAAACTTTTTTTTTTTCTTCTTCAGTTTTTCAGCCATTTCTTTTGTCTGTTTTCACATCTCTAAAACTACAATTTTTCTCAGATCGGAGTAGCTTTTCAGTGGTGACCTGTCTGACACGTTCATGTTCACAGTGTGTGCCTTCGCTACGTTTCTGAGTTTGAATACTTATTCCTAGATTATAAAGCAAGATAAATTTGTCCAAGCATTTCTTTTTAAGCACATTTGGCTTAGTTTAACACTATACTTGTTATTTATTTAAATGTGAAAGGTCAAGTCTTGGCACAGTCATCAGTTTATAACTGGACTCCACTTCTACCACTATGTTTAACTTTTGCCCTTTTAATGAGTTTGATATATACTCACTTGTTTCATTTGGTATTAATTTTCCATAATGGATTAAAATTCAGCAAGGGCAACTTGGCCTGATCTATCTTGATGTATTCATTTTCAAGATACTGTACTTTAGATGCCTATCAGAACTCATTTAAATCTAATTTGTTTTTATTAAAATATTGATTGTGTCCAATTTATAAACTGAAACTCAAAAGGTTGTCATTTAGAACTTTTTTTTTTTGTAATTTTGTTTAATGACCAAATATGAATTAAAATTACACAGCTGATCAGATTAGAACATAAATTATTTAAATTTCAAACATTTAATGTAATTTTGTTATTTTAAATGTTTATTTTAAACATTTTGCATTGAAGTTCTGTGGAAAGATTATGAAAAATAATATCTTACCTGTCGTAGATGACTCTTTGAATGGCCTCTTTTTGGGAAAATTTGATTTAAATTGTGACATTACTGAAGTGTGAACCCCTAAAGATTTTGTAGTTTGGAGTTTTCAAATAGAATTAGTATTTTTGTACAACTATCAAAAATGCAAATTATACAAAATTGGTAGATACAGTACTTTAAATAATGTGTTGTTGCTCTTTGTTTTGTGTAGACCCTTTTTTAAAGCTTCATTTTGACACATTAGAGATTTGATTTTTTTTCTGCTACAAATTAAAGCTTGAGTGGCATAGCTAATTAAGAGTAAATATCTTGTCAGTTACATAATTTTATTTTTATATTTCTATTTATGTATGAATTTCTCTGAAATTCCAGTATGTGTAATGTGCTGTAATGTTACAATTGTCCTTTAGATGGCAGTAAATGCCTGTAAAATCTCAAATCATCTCTGAAAGTTTACAGTGAGAGTAAGGTCACTCAGTAGACTCAGTGTTAACTAGAAGAACATTTAGGGGTGTTCGTCAGACACTCACGCTCAAACAAATCAGATGTTCAAAAAGATCAACAACAGTTGGCTGGTATAGATACAAATATTTAAAATGAAGCCAGGAAGAATAAAAATACTACAACTGTCTAAAATGTGGTTTGTACATATGTAATCTTATATGTTATAAGATTAGTTAAACTGCTGAGAGGATGATTGTCAAACTAAATTCTGGAGTCATTTGTTTTTTTTCTCAAACAGCTTAGTTGTTTCCAGTTATTTAAATGCCAAAATTCAACTATGTCTTTTATCACATATGAAAATAAAGTTTATATTTCTGTCTTACTGACAACAAAATACAATTAAAGGCTTGATGGGCATTATTCTGTGCAAAAACTATTCAGCATGGTTATCTAATTTAATATTATTTGATGCAAACTCATACAAATATGAATTTTCAGCTCAAGGAGACTTTCTTTTTTATTAATAAAAATTGTTGAAGAGGGAATTCAACTGAGGTGCAAACAAACTATACACAGTTTGTAAAAGGAAAACATTTGAATGATTAAAGGCTTTATCAAATAAAGGAAGGCTACAGGAAGTGAACTTCACCAGTCTAGGGATGCACCAATCCACTTTTTTTCACTTCCGATACCCGTACCGACATCCAAGGTTTAGTATCGATCCGATATCGATCTGATGTAGGAAAACTGCTTGATTAACTTAAAACATTAGTTTTTGTTGTTGTTGTTGTTGTTGTTGTTGTTGTTGTTGTTGTTGTTGTTGTTGTTGTTGTTGTTGTTGTTGTGTTGTATTTTTACGCAGACATAAATGTACTAAATTACAAATTCACTGAAAACTGCACCACTACGACACACTTCAACACATCAATAGCTTCATAAGCTTTGTCAAACATGTGAAAACAACACAATTTTTTCAGTCAGTGCAATTATGTGTATAACAGCCAATGTAAAATAAATAGTAATAAATATACTGAAACTGATGAAAGCAATAGGTTAACAACTTTGGTTAAACATGGAAAAAATACACTTAAAGCAAACCTTTCAAATGGTTCAGGAATTCTAAATACAGTATAATGTAAAATAAATAATAAAGGAGCTGAAATAAGAGGAGAAAAAAAACAGCTTCACTGGCATTGTTGGGTTTTAAAATAAACAGCAATCAGCTCCTGTCCTTATGGATCGGTCACATTGTCAACAAAATCTGATAAAGAATTCTTCAGATATTGGTACAGATACTGATACTAATACCTGATCGGTGCATCTCTATAGTCACACAAAATGACAATCACATGTGGGGTGGGGGGGAGTATTTACATTTAGCTTTACCAAAATTAAAAGCAACTCATAAACACCACCTCTCCAGGCGATGATGCGTCTTGTCTGCTGGGTGTTCCTGTTCACCGTCTCCTGATGACATAGTTCTGCATCTGTTTGATAAGCTGCAGTAATTAAATAAGAATAGTAGAGTCCGAAGCCCCAACAGGCTGATGTGATAATATCTGGATAGAGAAAAAATAAGGACACTCAACTGCTCTGCAGCTCATATGGAAGAGTTTTTCATCTGCTGCTAACATCGGCGTAATTGGCAAAGTGTCGTAATGCCCATTATCATTTTGTTACAGATAAAGAAGCTCACTAAAATTCATTTGTCTCAACCATTGAATCACACAAACATGTCTGAATTAAATAGCTCTCTGTGCATTGCTGTTCTGATTTTAATCAACCACAGTTATTTTAGTGTGCAATGCCCTGGTAGATGGTAAGACACAACCAGAGAGCTAATGACCATCATTTTAACCTTCACACGGAACTAAATTGATGCAACGTCTGACACACTGTTCCAAGTTCTTGGTATTGATTTATAATATTTTTTCTTCAAATCTGACTGTTTTATCTCTAAGGATGCTCCAATTATGTTATGGTGGTTCCAGTGTTCAGTTTTCCATTCATTTGTTAGTAGTTGCTATGCAGTAAACATTTTGTTTCATTTTAGCTCCTGTAGATTAAAATTTCTGCTTCATCTGTTCTGTTTTCATCATATTCAGATGATCATGAGTGGCTTTTACAGTCAGCTGAATTGATTGTTCAGCTTCAGATGTGTTCTGTACGTTGCTGCCAGTTAGCTTAGCTCAGCATGGAAAACAGCTGAATTACACACATTTATTAGTTTTATGTGAATATAACCCCCTGCTTCAAAGTACTGTTATTACTTTTTTCTGCAGACATTCAACGTGTCAGCCTCATGCACAAATAAATATCACCTTCTGCAACAATTTCAACACTGTTGACGTTGAGTTTACTGCTGTCTTATTCACAAACAGACATGTACTGCAGCAGAGGGCTGTTTTAACACGTGATCAGATGTTCAGAAGACTCGCAGATTAATTTTAAATAAGCTTTCTTCTCCATGGTTTTAACTATAAAAATAAGTTGCATCAGTGTAGAGCTTTAAAAAAAAATCGCTTTATTTATTTATTTTTATTTTTAACAGTCCGTTAACCAAAAGTTCAAGACTGAACTGTACTAAGTGACTGCGTTGCAGCTGAACCTTTTTATTTTGTATGTGTTTATATAATGCTGTATGCAGCTGCACCATGGGTGCAGTAGAGAATAATGTGGTGTTGTGTCTAATGTAGAGTTTGTGTGATGCTGATGCTTCTCTTCTGATAAACAGCAGCGCAGATGTGCCCTCAGGTGAAGTTAGATTGTTTTTTTAGTTGATATCAGAGCTGTAGCAGAAATGCACTTAAACCTCAACCATGCTAGCTTTCATTAGGCTTAAACATGCAGCTAAATGATCAATTTAGCTCCTTTCATCGTCTTACACAGCTGCAATGAGCTTGGCATGGAAATCAGACTGTGTAGCCATGTGTTTTTGGAAAACTTAATCGAAATATATCAGTAAGCATTGATGCAGTTTAAGATGTGTTTTTAAAAGAATTGTTTAGTTCTTTTTTAATTTCCTTTATTTTTTATTCCAAGAACAAGTACACAAACAATCAGAATAGCTGTGTGTGTTTGAAGTACCGTCACTTTGCACAGATCAACTTTGATAAACAGCAGTAAACAGTTTAGAGGAGATATGGTTTTGGATTGCTTCTGGCAGTCGGCACTTCTTGGAGTCGTGCACTGTTTGCCTTGCTGCTGCTACAAGGCAAGAAATAATTACCCCTAAATATACCCAGTGTTAATGGAAACTGTGAGTACAAGCAAATACAATAGTTTAATAATAAAAATAATGTTGTCTTAGTTGAAAAACAAAAGGAATTCAAACACTTGCATTCCGTTTTCTACTTCTGCTTTGAGCTCATCCATCACTCAGCCAATTGTGTGTCATGGCCAATCTTATTTTGATAAACAAACCACGAAGTAGCGAGGGACTACTGTATATATTAGATTCTTATACTGTATACTGTTTCTTTTTATACTTATATTTTTACTAATTGCTAGTTACTAAATGGCTTTTCTATGTACTGTATGTGAATGTTTTGTACAGTGCCCTGAGACGTCTGCTGTGATTTGACACTGTATAAATAAACTGAATTGATTTTAATTGAATTTTTGCTATTTTTGGGTGTAACTGGGAACTTGAGTACACAATTTTGTTCTACCTCATGTACCACATGTGATGCGAATGACAAAGTAATTTGAACTTGAACACCTATTCCACACACAAGTTTCTATACAACCCAGTACAAACTGAAGCTATAGCAAACAAGGAAAATGGCTGAATATATAAAATGTGCTGCAATTACGGTATTTTCTAATAGCATACCGGTAAATCTCCTTCTTTTTGTTTGAATAAACTGCATATAAATAGTTGTGTTTAGTTGAAACTGTGTGCTTTAGGAGTAGAAAGGAGTTCAGTATTTTATTTATTTATTTTATTTTAATGATGTGCACTTGGCCATGAGTGCACCCTCAGTCTGCAGACCTTGAACAGTTTTTGCCTCCAAGCAACAACAAAAAGCCAGCCAGAACGTTCAGAGTGCAGCACGGCAGACCTGTGATTTTTATTTTTTATTTATTTTTTCTCCTCAAAGTGACAATTTCCTTTTTGTTTTAGTTGTGAATATTTTTGATCTCCCTTCAGGCTACAAGAGGCAGCACTTTGACCTCAGAATGCAGCTTGTTGACACAGTTGCCATGCTTTCATTGCCTTTCTGTTTTTCATCTGTTAGGTGCTGTGGCTGTGATTTTGCCACTACCAACATGAACAGTTTAAAGAGCCACATGAGGAGACATCCTCAGGAGCATCAGGCTGCGCAGCTGCTGGAGCAGTACAGGTGAGAAAAGGCAAACGAAGACAAATTATATGTTGCCATCCAAGAAAAAATATGATGTGACCAGAAGAAGATGAGTTTCTGCGAAAATGTGAGAGCACGTTGTGCGTTCTCGTGGTGCTAAAAACCTTTAGATGTAAAAAATGGACTTTGAGTGGAAGATAATGATGAAAGTGACAGGCAGTCGCTGTCTATAATGATAAATATCACCAGACATTAAGATTGTGATTGCAAACGGATTGCTCACTTAGCACCCGCAAGAGCTGAGTTCATGTGCCCATAGATTAAAAATGACAAAATGGAGCTGTTCTTTGTCTCATAGGGAAACTCAAGGGTTTTTATTACAGCACTTTCATTGGTAGAACATTAAAGGCAAACTGGCTTAAAATCATTAAGGACATGGACAGAAGTTCTCTGATTAAACGGCCATTCAGAATAAAAATGTGTCATCTAAACGCCCCATTCTAATTATTTTTTGTTGATTCAGCTCGATCCGAATGAATTTGTAATCAGAATGAGATGGGTGGTTTATGACAATTCATAGTCTGAATGGTGTGCATGTAAACACTTAATGTGATCATTTTATTCCAATCGTGGAAAACTGACCTAACTGCGCATGTGCAACCTATGTCTACCTCACTTATTTCCGCCTAGCTAGATGCTAATATGTCAGGGAAGCAAAACTGGTCGGTGAGCGATACAACATTTCTACTAGAAACTTTGAAAGGACTCAAAATGATCTGTATTACTTGTAGCTCAATCACGGTGTGCAGTAACGTCTCCACCGTCATTAAAACCTGGCGCGGGTCCATTTTGGGTGCTCAGGTTTGTTTATGTTCATCACAGAAGTAAAACTTTTTTTTTTTTTTTAGGAAAGTTTACCACTCTGCACATGTCAGTACTTCTATTCAGAATAAAAGCCTGCTGCATGTAAACGCTCGTCATGAACAGATTGTGCCCATGTAAACAATACATACGCCTGTCGTGAAAAACAATAAATAAATTAATCGCATGATGAATGAACCCGACCCCGGATAAGCGGAAGATAATGGATGGATGGATGGATGGATGGATGGATGGATGAATGAAAATTATTAACCTGATTTTCATTTATCGTCTTTATCATTTCTTCATTTATCTCTCTTTCTATTGAAGACACTGGATGACAAAAAGCTCAACTCCTGTGTTCTTCACGGACCTCGCCCTTTCTCTTTTCTCTTTAAAATCTGTTTTAACCTTTAACCGTCCAAAATTGCGTTTTGGGATAGTTAAAAGCAGCTAAGCTGAGAAGCTAAGCTAACAGGCCGACTTCGGGGGAAAAAAACTTAGTCTTGCCAAAGCTCCTAAGTTGACGGATGAAACCTATGCCTTCATCTAAAAAAAATTGTTTTTCTCTGCAAAAAGAAGCTGAGAACCTGTTTATTGATGTTTTATTAAAAGCTTTGTGTGAAAAACGCTATGCTAAAGAGCTCAAACCACACTGAGCATCTGCCATTTTGAGAACCGAAAAACGGGAAGGAGAGACAGTCCATGTCACATCAAGGGGGCCTCCCTCCCATTTTTCTCAGAGACACACTGATCGCTCCCTCACTATCCATCCTTCAGTTCAAACCGTCTTATATTGCCATCCAGTGGTCAAAAAAGCTACTACACACAAAAATTTACCAACATTTCTTCTTAAATTTGACAATTATTAATTATTGTCAAATTTCAAACAATATTATTTTTTATTGCAATAAATTAATCAATTAATTAACAATTAATCGCCCAGTAAAATTAGTTGTTGTGACAGGCCCAACAATACATTTGGATTATTTTATCCAAATACATTTCAATCCGATCAAAGAACTTTGCACATGTAAGCATAGCTTCAGTGACCCCCCCCAAGATCATCTAAAGCATTTGTTTTGCTGATAAATCAGTGCTCACAGTAGAACATTTTAAAATAGCATTAAAAAATATATATACTATATACAAATGTGAGAAAAATAAAATATAATAGCCCCTTGATTATTGCCGGGGTCATGTTCCACACATCACGGCGATAGGTGAAAAACTGTAATGTAGGAACGCTATTTTTATTAAACCAATGCCAACCACCTAAACCTACATCATTTTAACAACATACATTTACTGTACGGTACTGCAAAATGTTACTAACTAGCTCTGCAGAACAGCAGCTCAGTTCTGGTTCGGCAAGCCTACCCTGCAACAATGAAGCCCACCGCTCCATCCAAGTGGATGTGCGCATGGATAATGGAAGCTTCAGGATTATTTGTAACTTTCCTGCCAGTTCTGTCAGCTTAATAGATAGATTGTTACTTCTGACTTTGCGTTGCAAGACGTTCCCTTAATTTCAGCAGAAAGTAACAGCCAGAAGCTCTGTTGGCTTCTGGGTAGTGTAGTTCTTTTGACTGGCATTACATTATAGGCTTATTGAAAGAAAACTACAAAATAGCAGCGCCTGTCCAAAGTTTTTCGTTAAATGTTTCTCCTGTACCGTTCTAATCACGTTAGTACATGTAATATGAAAGTTGACAAGGCGATCATAGAAAAACTGCGAAAGAGTGAGCCCACGAAAGTCGAACCGCGAAGTAGCAATGGACTATCTTGAAAATAGTTATACGATCACAAATAAACAGCAAGCAGCACAGCGACTTAGAGGTTAGCACTGTTGCCTCACAGCAAGAAGGTCTTGGGTTCAAACCCCGGACTGGATCTCGGGTCTTTCTGTGTGGAGTTTACACGTTCTCTTCATGTTTGTGTGGATTTTCACCGGGTACTCTGGTTTTCTCCCACAGTCCAAAAAACAACATGCATAATAGGCTGCCTTCCGTCCCAGGCCTCCCTTGCAAATGAGACCTGTGATCTCAGTGGGATTTGTCTGGTTAAATAAAGGTGAATAAATGAACAAATATTGATATAACTAAATCTATGTTTAAAAAACAGATTTTGTGTGGACCTTAATATCTGGTCCATACATGTTTATTCAGTCTATGATATTGCTGTAAAGAAATGTTGAATGACTTTTCTTTGTTTAGCTGTTTGCTTATTTAGTCATTGAATTACGATAATTTTTAATGTCCCACCACAACATTTTATTCTGATTCAAATCTTAATATTGATTCAATCATTGCAGGATTGCATTGGATAAACAACACAAGAGCAATTTTATTTTGTAGATTTGCTGCAGCGTTCTGAGCCATTATATTGTCTTTGACCAGTTTAGGTTCAACTTCAGCTGTCAGACAGGTGGACTCCAACATGACTAGCATAGTTCCATGGTTGACCTCATGACCTGTAGGTTTTCTGTGAACTGTTGCTTCTCTTTTAAATTTATCTCGGTCTACATTTATTCTATAGTATGTGAATATGGGTTAACATATGTACGGTAGTCTTATATGAGGCACTACCACTCTGTCTGCAAAAGCAGGAGTATAATTAGTTGGCCAACACATAAAAAAAATCTCTTAAGGATGGAAAAGTGCTTTTTTTCTGTTGCACAACTGTGATAAGTTGGTATAGAACATTTTGAAAGCAGCTTCACTAAATTAAGTGTCCATGTCCTTAGATTTAAACTAAATATTTTGCATGTCCAGTTAGCACTAAGTGTTGAGGATGACTCTAAGCTACCACACCAAATTTTAGCTTTATCTGTAAAACTTGGGGATGCACGATATTGGATTTTTGGCCAATATGCCGATATTTTAAAACTTATTTGGCGGATAACCAATACTGATACTGTATTTTATACATACAGTATTCCTTTGTCAGAACATAGCCCTCTTATTTAGGCTTATTTGGTACAAAACATTGTGTAACAGCTGTAAGAGCTGGTGACATATTCAATAACAGCCATATGATATGGTAAATGGAGCTTACTTATATAGAGCTTTCCAGCCCACTGTGAGGGGCCCCAAAGCGCTTCACAGTACCAGCCATCCACCCATTCATACACACATTCATACACCGGTAGCGGTAGGC
>JARVLU010000599.1:27400031-27417233 GCA_031762415.1 Simpsonichthys santanae | reverse complement strand
GAACGCCTTGGGATTCCCCCGGAGGAGCTGGCCCAAGTGGCTGGGGAGAGGGAAGTCTGGGCCTCTCTACTTAGGCTGCTACCCCTGTGACCTGACTCCGGATAAGCGGAAGAAAATGGATGGATGGATGGATCATACAAGGTGATGCTATCTGACAATGCAGAATCTCAGATCTTGTGATTCTCTGACGCGTGCTGGATAGACTCCTCACACTTGAGCATCTCAACCAGTATCAACAAGACACAGTCCCACCCCCACATTGCATTTTTATTTTCACATGGGCAAGACTCCTAAAGGGGCACTCAGATTGCAGATATGGTCTTAAATGGTTAATGACTCTTTCTCTTTTTTATAAACCACACAATAATTCATATAGGACTGACTGAAAAGAAAATGTCGCATTGCATCATCAACTTAATTTTTCAATAATCTTGGAACAAAATTCAATTTCTTATAGGATAAATCAAATAAATAGGGAGTACTTAGCACATGCAGAATTCAACACGAGGTAATGTTTTGTTATTCATACACATCATACTTATTGTTAATGTAGGAAATTTGGAGCCTGTCTTTAAGATCATTCTTGTTTATGCAACATGACGTCAGATTATTTTAAATTGAGGATTTTTTTTTTTTTTTCTCAAAATAAGCACTTGGTGGCAGTCTCAATCCATTTCAAGTATCACATGGTCTAGTCATGTGCATTTACTGTATACAGTATTTTGCCCAGAGAATATAGAGGAACAACTTAAAAGAAAATTGAAAATTTAATCTGCATCTGCATGAAAGTGCTGCACAGTTTATCAAACCAAATTACAGTAGAAATTTGAACAATACTTGTATTAAAAACTACAGTCGTCCCTGGTTTATCGTGGGAGCTTGGGACCATGCCCCTCCGTGATGAATAAAAAAACTACAAAGTAGGGATGCAGTAGTCCAAGTTCAAGTAAACTTAATTTATTCATCCCATCTCATGTGGTACATGAGATGGGATGAAATTATGTACACAAGTAGTAGTAGTCAGTATTAGTTTAATTTAGTATTTGCTGTAGTAGTAAGTAGTTTATTTTAGTATTTAAATACAGTACAGTATAGTGTATATTAAGGCATTTTAAACCTTTCCCACACTCTTGCAGTGGCTTAAACAATGTTTCTAAACTCTAAACGCTCTAAAAGAGCACATCATGTCATGATCTCAGCTCCCGGCCTCCAGTTTCTCTCAGCCACGCCCACTTCTTCTCTGCAGAGCTGAGATCTGACATGCTGCAGGAGGAAGCTTTTCCTGCAAGCTGTGAGCTGCACACAGGTGCAGCAGGTGCTAAATAATTTAAAATAATTTATTTTAAATAACAATTTCAGCTGATCGTGCGGCTCATCCATCAACCAGCCAATTGTGTCGTCATGTCCAATCTTACTTTGAAAAACTGCGATAGAGCGAGTCTGCAAAAAACGAACCGTGATGTAGCGAGGGACTACTGTAATCTAGTTTGTTTTAGATGCATTAGTTTTGCCTTTGCTAAATCATTTAGGTACCATATTACCAGGACTTTAGTAAAGAACACATGATTTCCCTTTTCCTAACGTTTTGCTAAAGTTTTAAGCTTGCTGTTCACAAGAATAAACTAAATGTTCTTGTTGCTGTAGTCAGATCCCACCCTCCACCCACCAAATGCACCACCTCTCAGTTGGGTACCATTTTTTATTTGGAGGAGAAAAACATATTGAGAAGTAGTGTCGTCTGTCACAGTTTACAGCTTCAGTCCGTTCACCTGACCTGCTGTACGGCATTCTTTTACATCAAATAATTAATATTTTTAAGTTTGTGGAAAAATTACATCAACATTTGTTCTCAGATCTCTTGCATTTACAAACATAATGAAATATTTTTAATAATTTCCCAATACCAACAAAAATATGTGCATCTTTGACCCGTCACAGCCAGCAGCTTTTGCCTTTCTGTTCCCACGTTGTGTTTTTCTGGTTGAAACTGAAACTAGCTGGCCAACTGCAAAAATGTTTGACTGAATGTTGTCTGCACTGAGAACTGTCGAGGCTCAGCAATGAATGCGTTTCAGAGGATTTCACAATAAACTAAGCACTTTAGTGTAAACCAGAGCTAAAGAATACAGGTAGTATCTCCTCTAGCCACACTTGCATTTCTTCCAGTAAGTTTTTAACTAATACCACAACCATAGAGCCTTTCATGTGTGCCATAATAATAATAATTTTAAAACAGCTGTTCTCTTTTCTCTGACGGTTTGCATTTTTCTTTTTAGTTTAGTGTGCCTTTTTGTTCATGTTTGTTGGAAAACGTTTTCTTATTACTGTAAAACATTTAGTCCAATTTTGTTGTTCTTAAATTTGATCTGTATTTTTTTTCTGAAACTCAAAGTACCTGTTGGCCAGTGGTGGACACGGTTCTGCTAACCCGCTAATGGCAGAGCTAACTTTCCATTAGCAGACAAGCGTTTTTGCTTATTTTGAACACCTTTAACAGAATTAGCTCTGGCTAAATTAAAATCTGGTAAACTGAAGTACGCTTTTTTTTTTTTTTTTTTTAAAGACCGTTCTCCACACCAAAATCATACAGTACAATGATGATTTTGCTGGAGCTATGATATGCTAGGCGGAGACAAGCAAAGCTAATCACCACCTGCTGATGTCACTAACCTTGTAGTGCTTTTTTCCTTCTCATATCTACCACAAACAGTCTGACTTATGGTGTCAGTTTACAGCCAATAACAGACTTTAACATAAATACCAAATTAAACCAAAACAGCAACAAAAAAAAAAAAAAAAAAAAAAAAAAAAAAAATACATGAAAACCCCATTTTCATGCTCGAAAATATTGTAAACAGTCAGACACATTGCACATATAATTCCTACCAAGTATGCTTTGCAACGCTCACATAGTCTCTGGGACGTGTCTCTCTCACACATTTCACACATCTTTACAAATAGATTAATACCAAGATAAAATTGATATTGACTCACAGCAACTTTGTAGTTAAATTTATAAAAGTAGTTAACCACAAAGAGGATTGGCAAAGTGAGTTAACTGATTATAGTAAAAGACACATGGGCGACGTCCGACATACATTGAATGCATCATTCTTCAGCACAGCAGAGTTCTGCTCTGCCCTGTTTTGAGTTGTGTTCACTTATGTCACATTACAGACAATCTTACAGTGTCAGCGACAGCAGTGTATGATAAAAGTTAGCGCTTTAGCATTACCTTCCAATATTTTTTAATCTGTTAAGTGGTTTAGCGTTAGCAACGCTAATGTTTTAGTTAGCGAATTAGTGGTTAGCGACTTTAGTGGTTAACTGTTTGCTTAGCTGTGCCCACCACTGTTGTTGGCAGTATTAAAGTAAAAAGCAAGAATCATTTGAAGGTGCTTGATATAATCAGGCTACAACCTTGGTACATTTTTCATTTAGGCATTTTGAGGAGCAACAAATAAAGCTCACCAAATATAGGAAGCATCCTGTTTAAGTGTCATTTGCTAGAGCTCAAGTGAGAACGTACATGCTACAGAACCTTTAAATGGACATTTTTATACATTTTAACAATTGAACTTTTTTTAAACAGAATCTTTGCTCTTTTCTAAGGAAAAGGGAAACAAAATGAGCCGTTTGCATTGAAACCAAAGGCAAGTAGAGGAGATGAACCCTGACTAAAGTATTTTTATGCTCCTATCAATTTTTGTAACTGAGATTTAACGTGGAACTGTCTGAGATTGTAATGTGACACTTTCATTGTGTGTATTTATTTTTGGAACATCATAGGAAGAATTGCATCACTTTGCCATTTTATCTTTTGCTAATAAAATAAATGTAAAATAATTCACCTTGGCTCCTGTGATTACATTTCAGCTTAGCTACTATTTACTTTCTATCATCTCAAACCAGTCTGTCCATTCTCCTCTGACTTCTGAGACCCACAAATGACCTACAGCTAGCTGTTCATTAAGATGGCAGCACGGTGGCACAACTAGTAAAGCTGCTGCCTCTCAGCGAGCAGGTCCTTGGTTCAAATCCCAGTCGGAAGGTTTTTCTGGGTGGAGTTTGCATGTTCTCTCCGTGCATGTGTGGGTTTTCTCCGGGAGTTCCGGTTTCCTCCCACAGACCAAAAACATGCATGTTAGACTGATTGGTAACTCTAAATTGTCCCTAGGTGTGAGTGAGAGAGAGTGAATGGTTGTGTGTCTTGTTTATCCCTGTGATGGACTTGCGACCTGTCCAAGGTGTCCCCCGCCCCTCGCACAGTGATTGCTGGACATGGGCACCAGCGACCCCTGTGACCCAAAATGGAAGAAGGTAAAAGATAATGGATGGATGGATGTTTATTGAGATGTGCATCTCATATCACACCCATTAAAAATGGGAAATTGCAGTAATATTCTTTAAGGGGCAGCATGGTGGAGCAGTTGGTAGAGCTGCTGCCTCTCATTGAGCTGGTCGCTTTGGTTCAAATCCCAGCCATGGGGGCCTTTCTGGGTGGAGTTTGTATGTTCTCTCCGTGCATGCGTGGGTTTCCTCCAGGTACTCCCATTTCCTCCCACAGACCAATAACGTGTGTTAGGCTGATTGGTAACTCTAAATTGTCC
Organism: Simpsonichthys santanae; assembly: GCA_031762415.1. Taxonomy (NCBI): domain Eukaryota; kingdom Metazoa; phylum Chordata; class Actinopteri; order Cyprinodontiformes; family Rivulidae; genus Simpsonichthys; species Simpsonichthys santanae. The sequence goes on along the minus strand of JARVLU010000599.1, from coordinate 27,412,623 downwards.
CTTGGTGTGAGTGAGAGAGTCAATAGTTGTCTCATTTGTCTATGTGGCCCTGTCCAGGGTGTCCCCTGCCTCTCGCACAGTAACTGCTGGACATGGGCAACAGTGACCCCCACAACCCAAAAAGGAAGAAGTAGGTAATGGATGGAAGTTTCTTTAGGAACAACACTGAGTTATCTGTAAGTTTGTGTCTAAGTAAAATATTTTTTTTCTTAAATATGAAAAAATACAAAGGATGCATTTGCACAAACAGTTCTCCCAACATAAAACTACTGCTTTTGTATATGAGACAGATTTGTCTACTAAAGTCTAAGCCTTTCTTTCCACAGCAAGGACTCATAGATGAGTGAACAAGTGTACGGTAAGTGGTTCAAATACGTATGAAGGTTCTACTTTAGCTGCGACATGCAGACAGTGTAGCCGCAGAGACACCTGAGGTGTTTATTTGCCCTTTCAAGCCGTGAAAGGGCTTCAGGTAAATAAAGGATTTGGTTAGTCACCTCTTTGTGGTTAAAAAAAAAAAAAGACAGGACCTGCACAGCTTAAATTCTAAGCTTGTACAACGGTTTGTGAATGAAAAGCCTGGTTTTTTTTTCATCATTGTATAATCTCTTCTAGGAATGGCTTGGTCTTCTGATGAATCCTGGACTTGATTAAATGTCCAGTGTTTTACTGGGCTGTCTTCAAAATAATCATTGAATTTAATCTTGTCAAGCGGTGGGGAAAAAAAAGTCAAATACAGTGAAAGCGTAGCTTTTATACGCTCTGTTGAAAATAAGTCAATAAAGTTTTACATTTTCATTCAAACCTTTATACAGATAAATAGCATTGAGCCTCAAAAGACTCTTAGAAGACTGACTGTCTCACATGTGCGTGCACACACACACACACCATCTCCTTTTGAAATTAAACATGTCAGTCTGTAATCCCTCTTTCTTGCATGAAACTGAACACTTTGGAAAAGGGGACATAAAAATGAGTTATTTCTTCACAAAATCCAGTTTTCTCCCTAAACCTTTTAATGGCATCACCATGAAAATAAAAGCAATGCACAAAATGAGGCAATAAATAAGAAAAAGGTGTGAAAATAAGGTAAGCAGCAGGCGAGACTCAGTTTAAGGGCGTCAACACTCGTCTGCTCTCCCACTAAATGGATAATTTTTAGATTTCTTTGCTCTAGGATTATTATTTTTTATCCATCTCTCTGCAGCCTTTCCCCTGGGCTTCAAATAAAAAGGTGCAGGGAAGAAAGGGCAAATTCGTATTAGTTTTTTTTTTTTTTTTTTTTTAACCACTGAGAAATGGTCCAATAGCTAAAAGAAGCTGAACAAAGACAAACTGTTTTTGTTTCAGCAAACATTTCTTTTTTTTTTAAGTCCTCAGTTTCTTCTCAATACATCTCTTCACTGTCTTAAAAGTTTACTATTTCAACTTAATTTTTTATCTGCATATTTACGCAACACATCTGAGCAGAAATACACTCCAATACATCATAATGCATGTAAGTGTTGCTATTGTTGGCTCATTTTTAGTCACTTTGGCTGTTTTTGTGGAGCAAACTCATGTAGCGTTTGGCAGTGGGTGATAATTTATTACATATTTTAATTTTAGGGGCACATTAACCGTAGGAGTGAAGAACCTATTTGGCTCAAGGGTGCTCAAAAATGTTGGCCAATCAAGATGAATTACTAAATTACATAGCACATAAAGGTTCCATAATGTTTAAACTTTGAACAAAAGACAAGCCAAGTCTTTGTTCAAACACTAACCAAATCATTTCAAATGGGTTCAAACAGAATGTATTTTTATCCTCTGAATCATGAGCAGTGTGTTCTGGTTTTCCACATTAATAACAGTTCCTCGCTCAGAGCTCCCCTACTCCACTGATATCTGTAGCTGCAGGAGGAAAGGCCAATAACAGTGTGATAATATCCAATATAATAAGTTCGATATCTGTTTTTCACATCATTTCATCTCCAAGGTGAGCGGGCAGGCCCACAACAACGGGGCTTTGGAGAGTAATGAAGACCATTTCAAGAAGTTTGATTTAAAGGTTGTTTTAAATTAAAACGCAGGCCTGGAAAAAGTAAAGAGTCAACAGAAGAAAGCCCATCCTGCAGGTAAGCACGTTGAACGCAAATTCTAGCAGCTAACTGGCATGAACAGTCAAGAAAAGTTGCAGCATAGGAACCAAAAGGGAAGGCAACATTACCGGTAATATTTTTCTTTTGGCTGCCCCCCTCTGCTGGGGTCCACACAGCGAGTGATCTCACTCAAGAGATTTGGTAATTGTTTACATCAGATGTCCTTCCTGCTGCAACCTGGGCCCAAACCTCCAACCTCAGGATTACAAGACTTTGGCACTGACCACTAAACTACTACATCCCCATTAATATGAATTAATAAACTACTACATCACCATTATTATGAATTAATAATAATGACAGTGTTTTTAAGAACAAATTGTTTTTAAAAGCTCAAAATATGATGGAAAGCACATTATATGATAGGTCAAAAGTGTGCATTTATTTAAGCATATTTTCTTGCATTGTTCAGTTTGATGCGTCCAGATGCGTGTGTGTGGAACATGCATGTACCATTGATCCATGAAGTCCCTGGATTTTAGTTCTATTGACAAAAAGAATGTAATATTTGAAACAAACTTTTTTCCTTCATTCTTTAGTGTTTGCTATCATTCCACTGCCTCCGACTAATGTCTGCCTCATCATCACATTCAGAATTCCTTTTATTTAAGTTTCAAAAGCAATAAATTAGTTATTGTCAAACATATACATTTTTTACTGAGCTTTTTATAAAGGATGCATTAGGCATGAAGAACATGTATTAGAATTTGGCTATTATTATTTTAGTTTTATTGAGTCTTTTGAGTCACTACCAATACCACATCTTTAGAAGAAGAAGAAAAAAAGCATAAACAAACAAAATAAATAGTATTAATACTAAAAACTCTCAAAACACGAGTCTCAGTTGGAAATAGTGGTAATGACTTTTGGCTGCTGTGTATAAAAAAATCCACTCTTCTTGAGCCCATTTTTATCAGAGCTCTTATTTTCCAAGAATAAATAGTCTTTAAACTCATAATTCTGTATATTTTAACCAGTGCAGCTCCATGCGTCTGCCAGATTATTCTTATTAAAATTGGCATGTGAAACAGTATTCATCTGCCCCTTACATTTCAAATGTTTTAAAAAATAGTTTTCACTCATCTAATGCATATGTGATGCTTATACTTTCTTTATAACTTTACCTGCCTGTCTTAGGAAGAGTGATCTCAGGCTGTTAAAGTCACAGGTGTCTAATTATGAGGGTGACCCTATTGTACCTGTTCTCTTAGTTTATTTGTCTAAATGTCATAGTTTTGGTTATTATCACAGAAGTATGTCCCAAATTGCATATTCTTTAAAGAAGAAAGTTGATGTATGTTGGATTTTTAGACAGTCTAAAAAAACATACACTTTGATACTGACAGTTCACATAATAGAACATCAAAATAGGCATTTTAGGAACAATTTAAGCAGCTAGTTTTAACGATAAAGAAAAAAATAACATAAGCTATTCCAATTGCTCCAGTTTGGAAGTCATAGTGCAACGACTGGAATTAACTCAGAAAAAGTTTAATATCTATGTCGGTAATTAATGTACAGTAAACTTTTCAAAAACACTGTGTATATATATATTTTTTTCATTATTATTACCATTAATGAAAAATGTGTGAACATAGCACAACATCTGTATGCATTTTTTTTTTAGTTATTAAAAAACAAAAAAAACAAAACTTCTTCCTTGTCTTCTTCTGGCTGCTCTCTTCTTCACGAGTCGCCACAGTGAACTAACTTACAGGAAGACCTGACAATTGTTTTTACACCGGATGACCTTCCTGACTCAACCACAGACCTCTGAGCTACCACAGCCCTCTGTGTGGAGCAGAGAGCTGTCATATAGATACAGGGGGTGGCAGAGGGTGAGGGTTAATTTATTTATTAACCTTTATTTAACCAGGCAAACCCCAATGAGACTGAACAAGGACCTTAGTTAAGGACCTTGCTCAAAGGCCGGGGCAAGTGAGTGCAGGTGTGGGTGCTCCACCTTTCCCACCCACATTTTAATTTTGCGGGTCCAGGGGGTCGAACCAGCAACCTTCCAACACAGGCTGGTCTTAACCTCTGCACCATCACTCCCTCAAAGGTAAGTTTCTTTCAGCTGTTCCCTCTTCAGAGGTCACAACGAGCAAACTCGTATGAAAGATGTGGCAATTTGTTTTACGCCAGATGCCCGTTCTGACGCAACCTGGGCTCGCACCCGCAACCTCAGGATTACAAGACCGTGGCATTGACCACCTAGCCCCCGAAAGTGTGTGTGTGTGGGGGGGGGGGGGGGGGGAATCTGCTGGTTATCTCAAGCTCTAACAAAGTTAAGTCAGGTCCTCTGAATGGATGCAAAAAAAAAGTTGAAACGTTTCGTCTTTATAAGTCTTTTGAATAAAAGACGAAACGTTTCAACATTTTTTTATTTTATCTTAACTTGTTGCTTCCTTGACTAGGACCTGACTTGGTTAGATTTGAGCACACATCATGTCATCTGAAACTCTTATTTTGAAGGCCAACCCTATTCTGTTTCTAAACTTCCGGTCCTTAAACACAGTGCGGCAGCAGTAGACGCTGCCACAGACGCTCAGACTGGTTGAAATGTAAGCAGTGAATTCAGGGAGAACAATAAAGAGAAACATGAGCAAGAGAGAGAAAGGGGGTACACTGATAGAAAGAAAGAGGCAGAGGAAAGCTGTCGGACCGTCCTGCCGAGGGCTCCTGTAGTCTTAGGAGGAGGGTGTGGGGTTCAAATGCACCGTTTGCAAATTTTTTTTTTTTTTTTTTTGTCTGCGTTGCTGTGAAACGATGAGAATCTGTAGCGGGATCGCGCCGTTGTCTTTGTGTAAAATGCACATTCATTATAAATGAGATGGTTAGTCGTGTAAAGCCTGTTCCAACACCATTATCTCATGTTATGCTAAGCACATCATCTGGTGCAAATACGATATATACTGTATTTAAATTGGTTTTCCGATAATCTGCTGACTAAAGTGAATTTCGGATATTTCACAATCCAACAGCAACGTGATCAGGAAATCCCGTTTTTTATTTATTTATTTTTTTTTTTTATTTTTTTTTTTAAGCAGGCCTGTCAAAACGCACAGCGGCTCATCACTGTTTGCTTTGTACGGTTAGCACACCCGCTGCGTACTATTCATTAACCACATCTGCGTGGACACCCGCGCATGCGCACACCGCCACGGTTTTGTAGGCGGTTTAACAAACGTCATGAGCAGCCTGCGCCAGAGGAAGGGCAGTAAGGGGAAGGAGACTCCTCTGAGTCCTGAGCTTCAGTCCCAGCAGTCCAACTGTTGCACCCTTCATCACCAACATCCAGAGAAGACCTTGCAGGGTGAGTGAGCCGCCCTCTGGACTTTATCTTCAACGTGTCAGACCAGTGGTCACTAGTAGAAAAAGCCCACAATAAAAACATAGGTCCCTGTCACAGTCAAGTCTCATGATGAGATATGATGAGACTGAGGCTCACCTTCTTCAAAAGTGGTTGTTTCAGGGTTGAAACTGGGGAAATAACTTCTCTCCTTACCTCTGCAGAGCGGTGACTGAGCTGTGTCCACACATTTACATCACTGTAACATACAGACTTGCTCCATTGTCAGAAAGAGCTTGCAGAGACTTTGCAGAAGTATAGGTTTCCACATTTTACATGGGTGTCTGAATGCAACCAGCACCAAGAAATGTCTGGAAATAAAGTGCTTATAAATGAGGCATACCTACACTAACTCTTCATTTACTCATATTATTTTCTGGTTACATTTTAGGCCTGGTGTAGGCCTACACTACTCATATTTTTGTCAGTTCTTAAATGCTGAGGTACCTATCTAGAACAGGAATGTACGTTTTAATGGCATTTAAATACTGAAATTGTTCTCAGCTTGCCTGAAGATTCTTTCAAAGATTTTACAGTTTTCTCTGTGATTACCTATTTAAGTTCACAATCCAAGTTAAATGGGGACATGATTAAGATAAAGGGAAAAAAAAAGTAAAGTGGTTTAAAAAATAGGTTAATTGTTTTGGTTTCTGAGACACAAAGTAAAAGTGGGCAAAATAGGCTACTTCATCATCGTTTCTGTAAAGGTCACGATCTCAGGTTCTCTCAGATAAAAAAAAAAAAAAAAAAAAAACATCCCAGAAATTTCCACTTTGGAAGGTGTGCCTTCAAATCTTCTCACCATCACTCATCTGTTTGCTTATGAAAAAAGGTACAAACGTAGCAGAAAATGTCAGTTTAAAAATATGAAGTACAGTACACGGTACAGGGTTATGAACAATCAGTGAAACAACCAACAAATGAGCAGTTCTTACTACGAGAAAGTTCAGTTGTTTCATCTAGTACATATGAAAAAAAAAGTTCCATAAAAAAAGCTAAACATTTAAAAAGGGGATAATAGCCCATTTATATTTTTTTTTTTTTTTTTTTTTCAGACAAAAAGGACCAAACGAGTATGAATTCATTAACAAATAATACAACCTGTTGCTTCTGCTTACCAGTAGTCTATTGGAACCTCATTTCCTTCCATTTAGACAGTAATGATTATTTATGTTTGCATTTTTATGTGTAATATATCCTTCCATGTATAGTCGTACGTACTGTTAACAGGTTGAACAACTGTATAACTTATGAGTAAATTAGTCACAACTTGTCCCTAGCTTATACATAACTTACACAAGCGTATGGCACTTCTACTGAGCTTACAATCAACATCGGTGTGACTTGTGATGAATTTATGCACAGCATGTTGGAGCATCTTGCAATGAGAGCAGCTGTCACACAGTAATGTGTATCGTCAGCATGTGAAAAAAAAAAAAAAAAGTCAAACACATTGATGTAAGTCACATAAGTTGGGTTGGGTGTAAGTATTAGTTTCCAGCACGCTGATATACAATAACAAGTTTGTCTTATGGTGATGCCAGCCCAAAATGTGGCACACGCATGGCATTTTCAGTGTATGTGGCCGTGTTGCTGACAAGTTATGTATAAGTTGCAGATGCAACATGTAAGTTATGCACAAGTTCACACATGGAACATGTAAGCTACTCATAAGTTGACATATGTTAGAAACCAGATGTGAACGCTTGAGTAACTTATTTCTAACTTATGAGCAACATCTAACTAAGCCTGTCGCAACAATAAATCTGTTAATTGTATGATAAATTAAAATGATCAACCTAATTTTCGGCTTTATCGTTTTCTTTGTGCCTCTCTCTTTCTACTGAAGACACTGGATGAAAAGGCTCAACTCTGGTGCTCTTCACTGACTCCTCCTTTTCTCTTTTTTCTCTTTTCTTTAAAAATCTGTCTTAAATGTCCAAAATCACTTTTTTGGATTGTTAAAAAGCAGCTAAGCTGAGAAGCTAAGCTACGAACTAAGCTAACAGGCTGACCTCGGGGAAAAAACCTCCGTCATATCGAAGCTCCAAAATTCACAGTTGAAACCTGTGTCTTTGTCTAAAAAGTTGTTTTTCTCTGCAAAAAGAAGCTGAGAACTTGTTTACTGATTTTTTTTTAAAAGCTTTGTGTGACAAAGCTATGCTAAAGAGCTCAAACCACACCAAGCGCCTGCCAAAACCAGGAGGAGAGACAGCCCATATCACGTCAAGGGGCCTCCCTCCCATTTTTCTTAAAGAGACACGCTGCTCGCTCCCTCACTGTCCATCCTTTGGTTCAAACAGTCTTATTCTTCCATACAGTGGTCCAAAAAAGGTACTACACACTAAACAAATTAACAAACATTTCTTCTTAAATTTGACAATAATTATTATTATCAAATTTCAAACAATATTATTGTTTATCGCAATAATTTCCGAGACAATTAATTGCCCACCAAAATGTTTTATCGTGACAGTCCTACGTCTAACAGCTTTGTATCTTATGTCTGACATGTCTATTGTAATATATGTGCCTTAAAGGGTTGATGTGCAGGGTTCCAAAGGGGGTGGGGGAGATAGAGGATGAGCGCAAAGATGTGGAGAGTGAGCACCAGGGGTACATAGTTTGGATCCAGCGTGAGTTGTGTTTGTGACAGCAGCTCAAGTTTTCTGTTTAAAACTTTCAGCTAGCATTGCCATTGTTTTGTGGTTAATACATACCGGTATATAAAGTCAAATTGATGTGCAACTCCTCACAATTCAATTCAGTTAATTTATATAGCACCAACTCACAACATAAGTAGTCTCAGGGCACTGAACAGAAACATTCTCATACGTAAAACAAACACTAATTAGTAAATTTATCTGTCTGTGGAAGCCAGCAGATTGCATTGAATCTTCACGCTGTTGCAGTCTCCAGTCTTGAGCAAGCACAAAGTCAGCAGTGGAAAGGAAAAAAAATATTTTAACAGGAGGAAACCTCCAGTAGAATCAGGCTCAGGATGAGAGGCCATCTGCTTCAACTGGCTGGGGTTTGAGAGGACAGGAAGGAGAACTAGATGAATGGCACTCCTGCTCAATCCACAAGGTGCAGAGGTCCACAGTTATCACCACAGAGATGGAAGATACACAAGTTTGGCATAACAGTAACATTGCATAAAAGCTCTGCATAAGTCAAGGTGTTCATCGCGTAGAAAAATAAATTTGTACATGTCCACAATTGCCAGGTGGTTTCCGACATATGCCAACTTATGTGTAACTTATATGTAACGTGTGTGAACTTATTCATAACTTACCTGTTGCATACCTGTAACTTATGTCTCAAAACGTTAAAATTTTTGTGCAATTATTACCTGGCGATCGTATATCAGCGTGCTGGTAACTTATCAAAGCTTACACTTAACTTATGCAACTTACACCAGTTTTTTTAAATTAATTAATTAATTAATTTTATTTGTTGGCACACTGATGCTATATGACAGGGCCTTCAGAGATCACTCAGTACTCAAACGCTGACTTTCTTGTTTGCTTTTTAATTTTTTGTGATCTTATAAAGGAAGTTTTCTGCTGACACTTAAAAGTTTTCCTTGTTCAAGTTTCTGTTGGTATATGCACTAAAAACTCAGATGATTGTGAACAGCCAATAACTTTTACAACAACTTTTGCTGGATGCCTTTCTGAAGGACTTTTTTTTAAATTAATTTTCATTGTTACGACTAAGAGCTCTTACGTTTGGGCCTTGCTTCATTTGAATCAGCCAGCTGGAACAGCTTGTTATTTGTAAGCACTTAATTTTGAAAGCAGACCCATTTAAATGTTTAAGTTAGAAATTCTAATGACAAGATGATGTATTGTTCTGTCTTTACTTAATAAGAAATCATTTTATATTTTAGTAGCATGATTTTAATATAAGTGTAACAAAATTCTTGTAGGTGATTGGTCATGGGGGGCTATAATCTGGACCTCAATTGGATGGTCTGTTTCTGTCGGCCTCGGCTTGTTGTGCTGCATCTATGTGGCCACGCTCCACGAGAACGACCTGTGGTTCTCCAACATCAAGGTAAAGGCCTTAACAGTCAACATCTTGAGTGTTTTCCCTTGTTGCCACAGCGACACAGATCCACTCTTCAGCTCTTGATTGCATTTCAACCTCATGTTTTGTTCCCTCACATTGTCTGAGCACTGGCAAGCTTTGATCAAAAACAGACAGGCTGGAAGTGACTGTGTGGGTGTTGGAAGGCTTTCCGTGCTCTACAAGTACACATAATTGCAGCGCTCTTTACCACAACACACAAGGTTTTCTTGTTCACTTTCAGCTAGCAAGCGATCAGGTGTTAGGAAGTCATTTGAAGCATCATAATTGGTTGAACATATGGATTAACAGTGGACTAGTACCTTTTTTTATGAACTTTGGTGTGGTGCACACAGCCTTGCCAGGACACATGTTCTTCTCTCCATTGACTCCCTGTCAAATTCAGAGTAGAATTCAAAATCTTACTTCAAACCTACAAAGCTCTCAACAACCTAGTTCCATCTTATATTACATATCTTATTGTTCCACCTTTTCCTAACAGATCATTTCACTCTCGGACTGCAGGCTTACTTTCGGTTCCTAGAGTTTCCAAAAGCAGAATGGATGAAGATCTATCAGTTATCAGGCTCCTCTCTTGTGGAACCAACTTTGAGTTTCTGTTCATGAGGCTGACACATTGTCCAGTTTTAAAATTTGGCTTAAGATTTCCTTTTTGATAAATCCTATAGTTGGGGTTGGCTTGTCATAGGCTTAGACAACTGGTGGACAAATTGATCTCATTGTTTTAAATGAATAGTTACAAATGCATACATATGAATGGTTTATATTTGAAATTATGTCTATCTTAACATGTAATGTCCCCCTCATTCTCAACCTGCCACTGTGTATCTGTTCCTCCTTCCTGTTCCTCTCAAACCCAGCTGGTCGAAGCAGATGGCTGCTTGTCCTGAGTCTGGTTCAGATGGAGGTTTCTTCCTCATGAGGGACTTTTTCCTTTCCACTGTTGCCTTCATGCTCGCTCAGGATGAGACTCTGCAATGAAGTTAGACTCAAAGCAGTCTGCTCCTCAGATATACTGTATAATGTTATTAACTTTTATATTCATTCAACCTTTATTTAGGCAGGTTAATCTCATTGAGCCTCGAGGACTCATTTACAAGAGAGACCTGGCTACAAACTAAGGATGATGACAACAACAACAACAATAGTACAGCAATAGAATACAAAGTAAGGATGATGACAACAACAACAATACAGCAAAAAGTTTTTCCTTGAACAATCAACAGTAGACAATCATAAAATATACCAGTGATGTTTATGTTCAATGTTCTGAGATTACTTCTGTAGTGACTTGGCGCTATATAAATAAACTGAATTGAATGTTAGAGCATAAAGAGATATTATTAAGGGGTTTTATGTTTTTCTATTTCAACAAGATGTATGTGAAGCCACAAAAGAATCACAGAAGAAGACACAAAAGAAATCACAACATTTCTCACCTTTTATATATATACATTTGGGGAAAGTAGGCTGATTATTTCCCCGGTATCAGAAATGAACAGAGCACCACCATACTTACAAGTACATGGCGTTTTCTTGTTGATGGCCAAAGCCGGACCTGTAGAGAACAGGGCTTGTCTTTGCTCAAGTCTCATTACAACACAAACATAGTGAGTGGATTTTCTGCCAGTAATAGGATCTGGTAATCTTGAAAACTTGTGGGCTCTTATAGCATTTCATAAAATATTGTAAAATAATTCTCACCTTTTTTCTGCTTTCCTCGAGATACATACATTTTATTATTACATATACCTCATATTTTGGTAGAGCTGAAATGACTTCCAAAAACACATCATAAACACTCCATTAGGTGATGGGATAATAGATTTTCCATGCACTTTACAAGGCAGATTTTTAAACCTGTTGAATCAGCCACACACAGTCCTCGATCCTCAGGATTGGCACAGGGTGTCTCTCATAGTCTCTGCTGTGCAGCAACAGAGCTCTGTGCAAAGCCAAATATGATGTCATTTTTGAGTGGCCCTTTTAGAGCTTTAGGAGAACATTGGTTTGGCTAAGCATGAAGCAACAGAGGCTGATTAGTTTCAAGCAGTTATCAAAATGAGGACAAAATATAAATGAGACCTTTCACTATGTGTTTTGCTCTTTTAATGTTATCTGTCATTTCTTGTGGTGCAAACAGAAATAAGAAAGTTGGTGTTGTTGAGAACAATCTGATTATTTAATGCATAGAAAAAAATCACTAAAACATGAAGTACACTTTGTCATTAGCAAGTGAACAATGTGGTTTTATCTGCAGAATGCAGAAAGTACCTGTTTATTTCTTTCAAATTAGCATTGCTGGCACTTCTAGTGCTCTTATAACCTCATATTTACCCATTTGGTTATTTTTAATTGAACATTGACTTTAAATTCATAAATATCCTAATTTAATTTGCATGAAGTAGTTCATTTTTATTAAACCTGATTAAGCTAATGCATATGCAAATGGACATTACAGAGGAAATGAGGCTGAAGACCTGAACACTGAGTTGTGATTTTTCTGGGTTTGTTACAAAGTTCATTACACAGTTTGGTAGGAGCTGTTTTCTGGCCATAAAAAAGCAGGAAATTCATAACAAATTTTGATGATTAAAACTATAACCAGCAATATCTCAAAATTTATCGAGCTGCCTTTTTAAACATTCTCTTAATCACATAAGATTTTCCCTAATGTATGGAAAAGAAAAGAAAGAAGCAAATCAATTTATATTCTTTGTACATAACGGACTGTTTAATTGGTACTTCATCTGTTTCTCACACAAGCATGAAATGTATTGTGTTCACATAGATGCAGCATGCACAGGGTAAGTGTAAGGTTTTGTCAAAGGGAGACAAAATATTACATCCCATTTATGTAGGCTCTGTAAAAACAGAATATTTATGTGCACCTATTTAGTCTGTGGGTATGAAAAGAAGCAATATTTCATGTACAAACCGGATTCCAAAAAAGTTGGGACACTAAACAAATTGTGAATAAAAACTGAATGCAATGATGTGGAGATGG
>JARVLU010000599.1:27330803-27342467 GCA_031762415.1 Simpsonichthys santanae | reverse complement strand
AGGTGAGGATTTTCCATGTTTGAATATTTATATTTAAAACAATTAAAGTAGGATATGTAGAAACATTTGTGTTTTCAGATGCCTAATATTCTAAAAGACGATGTAAAGGTATAAAAATACTAACACTACAAGTATTTTCAGAATTTACATAAAAATAGATTTAACAAAGTATTTTGTGTATCTGTATGTGTGTCTGTGTGTGTGTGTGTGTGGGGGGGGGGGTGGCGTAGCTGGGGGACATAGTGGAGTTTTTATGTTATTTGTTGGGTGATTTATAGCTGTGTACTTTCAGATTATCAACCACATGTTATGTTAACAATATGTATATTTTCAGTCACAAAACCCTATATAAAAATAAAACATATAAAACTTTACCAATTTAAAGTTGTTTGAAATGTTTTCCCACTATGAGAGTGTGCTTTTTGTGGGACTCTGTTGGTGGCTCCTCATATTGAAAAAGTCCTTTGGATGAAGGACGAAACGTCTCAGCAAAAAAAGAAACCATCCAGATGACCTGTCGTTGGATTAAAGACCTTGTATTGAGGCCAACATCTGATTAGGAAAACTGGAAATAGTTTCTTTCTAACCCTTATCTACTGCCCATCTCTTGTGGACAGTTTGATACTTCTCATCATGTTTGAAGCTCAACTATAAGAAAATCCTAGCACCGTATAAACATTTACGATAAATAGATATTAAAAATGTAAAACTGGCTAAAAGCACATCAAAAAAAAAAAAAAATCAATAATTTGAGTTTGGACAGGTATGAAAATTCAAATTAGGAAAATGTGCAGGATCTGGTTTCCTGGAGTTTCTTACTTTGCTCACAGAAGAGCTGTCCTTCAGCTCCGTATCTCCCAGCGCAGGTCAGGCTCTGTGTGGCAGATGGTTTATCAATACAGCAATCGAAAATCTCGGATCAATATATTTACTGAGACTCAAAGTCAGTGAGACTGCGTCCTTCTCAAGGCCGTCCAGCAGTGATGCAGTGAAGGATCGCAGAGTGAAACTTCAATACACTGATGACACTTCAGTTAAAACATCAGTTAGTTCATCTCTCCTATTCTTTCTGTTTTCTCTCTCGTCAGATTATGGATGGACCTGGGGAGAACGACCCAGATCTCGTGCCTGCCCCCCATCCTCGGTTTTGTGAGGCCATCAAGACGGACGCGGCAGCTTATACCACGCTGTTCACCAGAACGTTCCAGAACAAAACCTTCTATGTGTACCGGCTCAAGAAGAAACGCAAGAAAAGTGCCAAGATGTCATCAGAACCTGGTGCGACACAGTAGCAGGACCAGAGCCTAAAGAAGTCCAGTAGAGACCAGAGGGAAGACAGAGGGCAGAAACAATGGGACTTCAGTCCTCGGTCTCTGCTTTGCACTACGTCCAGCTGTGATTGTGGCTGTTGTAGTTGTACGATTCATTTAAGTGACTCCGTGGAGCTTTATGTAGGAGCAGGGAGCCAGAGGGGTTGTCTTTTTTTTTTTTTTTTTTTTAGTTTGTGGAGGGTTGAAGCAGCTGTTTGCTGCTGAGCTCCTCTTTGCCAAAAACAAAATAAAAAAAATAAAAAAAGGTCAAGCCAATCCAACATTTACATTATGATACATACATTACAGATAAACTTCTAAAAGGTCAAACTCTCCACACTCATTTCTTTACAGCTATAAACAGTATTATTAGAGTTTAAATAAAAGTACATTTTGTACTGACTAGTATATCAGTAATAGGCCAAGTAAATGTAGGTACATTAGGAACGGACAACTAAAGACGCTGTTTAGGTTAAAAAGCCAACGTTATATTTTAAGAAATTGTGTGGATCTAACTTAAGAGGAATGAGATCTTGGGGCGGGGGGGGGGGGGGTATAGTGTTACATTGTGAGGACCAACTGCTTCTTGTGGTGGGGGCAAAGCCCAGTCCCCATAAGTATTAGCCTTGATTGATTAAAGGTTATGGTTATGCTATAGAAATTAATGGAAGTCAAGGTAAAGTCCCCTCAAAGATAGCAAGACAGATGTGTGTGTGTGTGTGTGCACGCTTGCACACTTTTAAATCATTACAGACTAGCTAGCTTTTAGTTGCTGACCTTCTGGATGGCAGCCAAACAGATAAACTTGCTGCTCGTCTCAGATGTTTGGCCTGTTCTTCAGTTACACAGGGTTTCCAACATCATATTATAAACGTAGCAAATGGAGACATTTCTATCTAAGAACCTTTTATTTTAACTAGTTGAAGATTGATTTTGTAAAACTGGGTTATACTGTCAGCTCACACATGAAACCAACAAAAACATGAACAATCTCAGTGAAATGTCTGCAGTGACAGAAAAGCCCAGTGGTTGCAGCTGGAAGATGTTTCATTAGTTTTAGTGTTCCCAAAACATCTGGTTTAAAAAGTCCACAATTCCTGACTAGTCCCAACTTCAAGGTCAAATATTAAAATAATATAATAAGTGATGGTAGCTGCAGTAATAACTAAAGAAACTGACTGGTTTTATTTCTATCAGCTGGTATTTCAGTAAATTTGTCCCCCAGACATTACTGTCCAGTCATTATTAGTGAACATGCTGCTGTAATGGTTTAAAGCACAGCATCCGTAGAAACCAGTTTATAATGAGTTGTGTTGCTAATGGTTAATAGGTCACTGAACACAAATGTTTCTGACTTGTAAGTGGAACAAGGCTAATGGCAGTCTCAGATTAGAGTTCTGACTTCTGTCAGCTAAAATCTGCAAGTGGTTTAAACTTGCAATGCTAATAAGACCTGGTCTTAATGGGCAAACTGTACACATGTTCTACAAGTATTTGAAACAAGTTCCAGCCAGTGAGCTGTGATTCCTGCCAGTGTTTGAGACTTAACTGAATTCAGGCTCAGTCAGAAAAAACTTCCTGATACAAATGATTTTGACTCTTTCAGATGATGACTTAAAAAAGTCAGCCAGAATGTGGATGATGATGGTGATGATTGCAGTAAGCTCATCAGTGAGTGTGCATGCACAAAACATATGTAGCCATGGTGATTTATCTTTGTGGATGCAGTGTGCTGAGGTCCTAGGTGAAGCGTGGTGGCAACATATTCATGACAGCATGCACCAGCAACACTTCCAGACCTCATGTCTCGGCTGCGTCAGTGATCGTGAGCAGGTCATAGAAACAACCTAACTCAGGCAATAGCGTTGTGAACCGAGCACAACAGGGCACAACAGGGTGAACATGTTTTGTGAGTACTAAGAGTGTCGCAGCGTCCTCCTCGTAGTACTTTTGTTTTCAGCTTTCTGAAAACTCAGTGTCACGATGTGTGAGAAGTGCTCATCTCTATGGAGTAAATTCAGACTGGTCTCACATGGTGTATGTTTATGTCGCCAAACTAAAATGTTATCCTACAAAGAAAGAGGATAAATGTGTTCTTGTATATGTGAGGTCAGAGCTCGTTCCTCGTGATATTTGTGACACTTCTTGTGATCGCTGTCATGTTTTTCTTTCTGTCGGCTTCGTGACTCTCATCAGCAGCAGTCCCAACCTTTTCACTCTCCTCGCTCTCGCATACAAACATGCGTGAATAATGTAAGTGGGGAGGAAATTGCAAAAGGCTGACAACTGCACTGATTCCTTGCTGCAAAGTGATTCAAGGATGGAGAGGTGGGTGTTTGCATGTGTGTGTCAGGGTGGGGGAGTCGGACAACGCTCTCATATCAAACAGGCTGTAAGGTTTGGAAAGGATGAGGCTGGAGCTTGCAGCAAAGTAGACTCATGTCAGAGAGGCAGAGGAGTGAGAGCTCATCAGAACATGGCCTCACGATGATCTGAAACTCTTCTGTGCTGCTGAAGGAGGTGATTGAACGGGTCGAGGTGGTGACAGCAGTCAGACTGTTCTGTGTGAAGGACACACATTGTCCAGACCCTGCAGCATTCGTGTTTATGCACACGTTCATAAGGACCTCTGTTTCTGATAATTGACACGTTCTTCCTCAGTCGTTGCAGGGCTTTTTCAAAACGCGTTGTTCGTCAGCTCTGTGGCCTAGTTGGAATGCATACCAATCGGATCAGCACCGGTCCTTCCCCATGTCCTGCCTACAGATTGGATGTTTAATTAAGGAGACGTTGGATCTCTTTATTTGAGGGGAAAGTGATTTCATTATGTTTGCTTAATAGGAGTGTAGTAATGTGATATATTTTCAGCGCTGGTAATTTCCATACATATTGAGATTAGTGGTTCACACAGAGGCATGCTGTCTGCCTGTGGTTGTCTTTAATGAACACACCATTCAATGTGTCTACACAGGCTCAACTGCACTCCTTAAACAGTGGCTAAAATCCATTTCACATGCTCTGTAAAATGAACAATACTGCAGGCTTTCATGTGTTTTACTGCTCAGTGATGACCATAAACGTCTTTGGATAGCAACTAATGGAAAAAATTGAGAATGTTTTTTTTTTTTTCCTAATTAATATTTCCGCAAAGGTATTTGGACATTGCAAATGCTATGGCTGTGCAAAGGTTTAAGTCATGTTTGCACAAACCACTAATTCTAAAGTCTGGTGTCGTTTTAGGACAAAACCCACTGTACGAGTGTGTCTATACAGACAAGCGAAACAATCATCACTTCAGTCTGAGTCAACTCACATTAAAAACAGTCTTTAAAAATGTCTTAAAGGGCGTGTGACATGTTTGAACTTTGCATAAAATGCAAACATCAAGTCTCTCTTGTAAATGAGTCCCTGATACTCAGTGGGATTAATCTGAATAAATAAAGGTTGAATGAATTGTCCCCTGATCTTGAGGAGAGAAAACATGACACATCACCTTTCTACTTGTAATGTGTGTATTTCAGGAAAGCTATGTTATATTTGTACCAGAAAACTTGTTTTGTTTTGTGCATCTCTTTTATGAACTTGTGGAACAGGGAGGGGTGCAGGAGAAAAACAGAAATTAGGAATGTCCTGATATGTCTACTTATGTTGGTATCTTTTTAAAATCCTTTGATCTGCAATGTTTCCACATTATCTGTAATTAACATGATCATGGGACTGTGTTGAAAAGAAAGGGCGGCACTTTCAGTATCTGCAGTTTAAATATCTTGCAACATAAAATATAAAACATTTTCTCCTTTCACTGCCCAATAGAAAACGACCAGTCAGAACATTTGTTGTTGCTGTTGAAATGCACTGGAAGACACAAAAAAGACAAAAGTACTCCGTGTAAATCTTGATTCACTTTATCACCTTGATTAAATGTTGGTTTTGACACCTGGAGCAAATTAAGCTTCATCAAGCAGGTGGTGCATGAGCCCAGAATGATGGATTGGGAACATGTTTCGGTACCAGCAGTGTGTGGTGTCCAACAATGAGCTGTGGAAGCAGCAACTGACTTTCAGCAGATGGTCTGGATATCTTGGATCAGTTAAAAAAAAAAAAAGAATCCTGATGTGGATGTCTCTAGAAGTGATGCACCTTAATGACTGCAGATCTCGTCACCCTGAACGTGATCGTTTGTTTTGCCATCAAAGGGATGTCCTATTTCTTTGGTCTCTATTCATCTACTAAACTCAGAGTTTTTGTTTACGCTGTGAGTTCTCATGCCATGTTCATCATCAGTGGAGCAACGTGTCAGCAGTACCTGCCTAAATAAAGGTTGAATGAAAAGTATGTTTGGGTTTAATATGGAACTTTATGGTCAATAAAAGTACTTTTCCCCTCAGCAGTGCTGTTTCCTTCTCCATGACTGTGATGCCCCTACCAGTCAGAAATCTGTTTCTATTCTTCCCCTCCTGTTGCCTGTTTGAGCTTCACAGTGAGCCGTCGTGTCGACCATCCATTCTGTCTCATGCAGATGCTCGGTCAGGACACTGAACGACACTTTTTAACCCCCAACATCTGATCGGATCGTTATGAGGCTGCAGAGAAATGCCCTCGCCTGCTTGTTCCTATGGTAACCTGGAAAACAGGGAAGACGGTTTTAAAGTGAAGTTGAAGTTTATTTTTGAAGCTTCTAAATGCTGAAATTGTCACAGCCAGATGTTGTGTGCAGGAAACCTGACGTTCTCCAGCTGCCACGATTCATCTTTAAGACCTTGGTGCAAATACATGGATTTATTGAGAAAAAGAGGTCAAAGCAAATACAAAACACATATAATACTTAAAAGCTCATCACCATCATGTTGATAGAAAATATGTTCTGTCAGATTCTTTTTGTTCCTTTTCCGTTGCACATTTCAAGCTTATGCTGCTTTTCTTGTCAAAAAGCAACACATATTTAATCTCTGTATTTACAAACGAGGTAAAAACATTAACTTTGTTCACAACAGGTCTGCACCCAGAACACAACACTTAGTCTGCTTTATGGTACAAATGGACGCCGGGAAGTAAACCAGCTGCTGTGGGAGCAGTGAAGAATGAGGCGTCTTCATGTTTCACCTCTGTGGCTCGTGCTCGGCCCTGCTCAGAAAGAGAAATGAACTCCGAGCATCTTCAAATCCCCACAGTCTAATGGTAAATTAAGAAGCTCTTTCGGGCATCAGTTTACAGGCTGCCTCGACGTGTGTGTGTGTGTGTGTGTGTGTGTGTGTGTGTGTGTGTGTGTGTGTGCGCGTGCGCGTGTGTGTGATGGAGGCACTGTTGCGTCAACTGAAAATGTTTCTGGAAAGCTGTAATCTGGGATTTGACCCCTCTCAGTGCTTTGGTTTGTCCAGCATGACAGTAGGCCATCAGCTCCCATTAGGATTAGTAACCTGACGTGTTCACACGTGCCTAACCTTTGACCCCTCACTGGTCTGCTGAGATGAAGACACAAGAAAAAGGAAAATCCACGATGAAAGCGTAGCACTTCACTAACGATCCCTTCCACGCTTCGTCACCGTGGAGCCAGGAACTCTCTGCCTCCTTTCATGATTTGCTCTCTGGTTCAACCCTCCACCGTGTAATCATCAGTCTTATCACAGGTGAGAGGAGCTGCTCCTTTTTTCCTGTTCCTTTTAGATAAATTGTTCTCACCAGGTCAAAAGCTGCAGGAAGGGGATTGTGAAGATTTATGGTGGTGGTGGGGGGGGGGGGGGGAGACCCACCAGCCCTTGTGATATGAAGGTGGTGGGAACTGCCTGAGCGCTGACGATTCACAGTATGACTTTAACACAATTATAAGTTCAGTGAGTGTGAAGTGCACCTGGCGCTCACACGTGGAGCACGTGTGGATCTCCTGCTGCATTTATTTATTTGTCGAGCAGTCACCTTGGAAAGCCGCCTTGACGTCGTTTGTATTCCGCCGAGCAGTCGTCTGTTAAAACAGTCTCTCTGCCGCCACGTTTGGTATGCCTGAGGAGGCGTGCACGCCAAACAGAGCAACAGAGCAAGCATTTCCTCCCCCCTGCAGTCCGCACGTCCACTTGCACTTCTTTGTTACGAATCTGTTTGAATTTTTGTGCGGCCCCTGCAGCCCCCCTTGGGTGAGCAGGAATGATCGGCGGCGGAGCGCGAATGAGAATAGGAAATCAAATGAAGACGCGAGAGCAGTACTAAGTAGAGGAAGCTTGATGTCTTACAACCCACAGAGCTTTGGAACTTGAAACAGCCAACCAGTATAGAATTACTCAACCAGCAGAAGACGGGGGGTGGGATCTCACCCTGGCACCCAGCGATAGTCAAAGCTTTTTTTTTTAGTTGTTGTGTGTCTCATACAAACATTGACAGAAGCTGTGTACAGCCAAGCAGCAAGAATTCAACATGTCCACTGGAGTAAACTGGAGTACACGGTCCCAGTCTGATCATGTGACAGCACTGCGTGCATCACTCGTCCCTTATTTACAGAAGTTTCATTCAGCAGCAAGATGATAAAAAATACATTTTTCCTGGTGCTCGTTTGCCCAGGTTTAAATAAAACGACTCATTTTCACATTTCAGTGTGTGTGAGCGGTTCTGACGGTGAGGGTCAGCTTCGTTGTTGTGAGGGACTCGGGTGGAGACTGACGGAGATAATGGTGGAGATAACATCAGCTCCTGGATCAGATCCTCCTGTTTGTCTGTTAGACTGACGGGAGTGAGTCTTTTTGTCAGTCTCTCAATGTTTTCTCGCCTCGCTCGTCGCCAAGCGTCTGGTATTAATTTTTCAGGCGCTGCGTTATCGGGCCCCCGTCAGAGCGAGTGCTGGAGCTCAGAGGTCGCTGGTCTCGGCTCGCTCATACAGCGCCCGCAGCTTCTCAAAGCGAGGCCCCCACTCTCCAAGAGTCTCCTCTCTCCTCGCCTCCCCTCCCCCGTCCCCTGAGCTCCCTCCATCCAGTCCTGATGAGCTGAAGGAGCTGAGGGAGCCAGCAGGTGAGCCCCCTCCCTCAGTGGAGAACACCTGCAGCGAGTCAAAAGGCCCAGAATCTGGGTGCTGGTCAGCATCCCGGATGATCTCACACAGGTAGCGAGCCAGATCCTGGCTGGAAAACGACAGGGAGCGCCGCGCTAGCTGAGGGGGGCGCGCCTGGCCTTGGGCTGGAGGCCTGGTGGGGGGCACGTCCCTGCGGAGACCGGTGGTGGTGGTGGAGGAAGTGGAGGCCGCAGAGGGGGGCAGCGTCGTTGAGCTGGATGTACGACTGAGTGGGTCCAGAGTCTGAGCAGAGGGTGGGGCCAGGGGCCCATGGTGGAGGAGGTGGTGGTGGGAAGGTGGCGGGTGGTGCAGGGCTCTGGAGCGGCAGTACTGGACCGACTGGGCCGGGCTCGGCTGGAGGGACTTCTGCAGCTCTGCCATGTCGTAGGCGTTCTGCAAACAGGAAGAGGAGGAGACGCAGTGAGAACAGAGCGTGTTCAGAGGAGACGAGAGCAAAGGAAGGAAACACACAAACAGACTGACTTGTTCGGGCAAGAGAGACGAAGCAGAACAAAATGAAATGTGACAGCAAGAAGGCAGAAAAATGAAAGCAGAGCAGAAAAACAATCAGCTTTCCTCATTACGTTTACTGTGAACGTTCCGCCTGTTTAACTTTCCCATCCGTCTCCATTTACTGTCTCTGAGAGGATGTGGCTGTAGTTTCTCTGTGTGAGCCACTGTGACCCTGAGGACAAAAATATGAGTGAGGTGCTTTAAAACAGATATGAGACTTCTTCCTGTCTACCCACTACAGGCTGCTGAGTCAAGGATAGCAGCTGCTGTTACTCTGACATACAGTAAACTGGAAGTCTCTTCAGTACTAATGTGATTCCAGCAGAACCACGGCTCAGAGATGGCAGAAAGAGTCTGTGGGAGGAAGAGGAGGATATGATGCACGTGTGGAGGAGGAGTGGGCAGCTTTGTAAAGCTGATTAGGTGACAAGTGCTTTTCTTATTATTATTGTTTTAGCTTGTTTTATATTTTGTCACTTGGTTTACAAAATCAGCTATTCTTATTCTGTTAGTCTGGGGGTCTACAACCTCTGGCTCTGGAGCCACATGGGGATCTCTGCACACAGAAGCT
Organism: Simpsonichthys santanae; assembly: GCA_031762415.1. Taxonomy (NCBI): domain Eukaryota; kingdom Metazoa; phylum Chordata; class Actinopteri; order Cyprinodontiformes; family Rivulidae; genus Simpsonichthys; species Simpsonichthys santanae. Next base: position 27,333,040 of record JARVLU010000599.1, on the reverse strand, counting down.
TTCATGACTCAGGTTAACATCATTAACCTGAGTCATGTTTACATCCTACAACCTCACAAGTGCAAATGGTACTTTTAGCAGTTTTAAGTCCAATTTTTTGTGATTCATGCACAATATTTCTGCATCTGAGTTACATTAATGTAAGTGAGTTGGGCTGTCTGTGAACTTTTTGGTGCTTGAAAGTTTGTGAACCTTTAGAATTGTCTATATTTCTGCATAAATACGACCTAAAACATTAACAGATTTTCACACAAGTCCTAAAAGTAAATGAAGAGTACCCAGTTTTAAAAATGAGACAAAAAATATTATACTTGGTCATGTAGCATCCATCCAAGGTCCAGCAAAAGACAAACCATCCTCAGAGACACAACATCGTCAGAGACACAACATCCTCAGAGACACCTCATCTGTATTACCCACTCCCTTTCTGCTAATCTGAGATAGATACTGGCGTTCTGTTCTGACAGGAACATTTTCTTTCTTCTGGTGCAAATCTACAATTCAAGTCAGTACACCCATGGTTCCATACCGTATTATAATAAGTCACCGTCTGTTAATTAACCCTCTTTTCTGAGAGACAGACACACTCTAACGACAGAGATCTCTAACAAAGAAGTATACTTATCCTTACTATAGAACTGGTGGTTGCCATGGTAAGAACTGAAGTTAACCCCCAAGATGGACAGAGCTTCAAAAAATGTCTGTTTGTAACAATTGGGTGTCAGAATCAAACTTGCATTTTGCTGAAATAAATGGTGTTTATGTAAAAACAAGTTGTCACCCTCTTTAAAAAAGGCCATTGTGTTACCTTTTGAGACTTTGAGGGGAGGGTATAGTTAAATTAATTTATGCAGCTTTGTTCACACCTGCAGGTTGAGCTGCATTTTCATTGGTTTCACATTAGGGGGACTACTTCTGAGGTGTCAGGTAAACGGACACCTGCAGTCAGTTGTTGAACTGTGGTTGTTGAGCAGTTGTCCAAGAGAGTTGCAGAGAAGAACGCTCTTGGGAGAAGCAGCCATGATTGAAGAAGTGGGTCCTGGTGGAGAGTTGGCTCTGAGCCAGCCCAGAAGTCCGTAATTTGCTCAAAAAGTTCTTGATGCTCATCGGGTTGGAAAAGGTTACAAAATCATCTCTAATGAGTTTGGACTCCACCAAGCTACAGCTAAACAGATTGTGTACAAATGGAGGAAATTCAAGACCATTCTTACCATCCCCAGGAGTGGTGCACCAACAAAGATCAATCCAAGAACAAGGTGTGGAATAGTCAGTGAGGTCACAAAGGACCCCAGAATAACTTCTAAGCAACTGCAGGCCTCTCTCACATTGGCTAATGTTAATGTTCATGAGCCCACCATCAGGAGAACACTGAAAAACAATGGTGTGCATGGCAGGGTTGCAAGGATGAAGCCACTGCTCTCCAAAAACGACATGGCTGCTCATCTGCAGTTTGCTAAAGATTTGAGGATAAGGTGTGCTGCCCAGGGACACCACAAGGTATGCAGTGACTGGGGATTGAACCTGGGACTTTCAGGTCCCAAGCCAGCTGCCCTGCCTCTACACCATCTTGGATCAGGACAGCTTGCCATCATTGATGGAACAATGCATTCTGAATTATATCAGAGAATGCTAAAGGAAAATGTCAGGGAATCAATTCATGAACTAAATCTCAAGACAAGGTGGGTCATGCAGAAAGTTGATGACTATAAACACACAAGTGGTTCTACCAAAGAATGGTTCAGGAAGAATAAAGTTCATGTTTTGCAATGGCTAAGTCAAAGCCCTGATCTTAATTCAATCTAAATGTTGTGGAAGGACGTGAAAAAGCTGTAAAGTGAGGAAACCCACAAACATCCCAGAGTTGAAGCTGTTCTGTACAGATGAATGAGCCAAAATTCCTCCAAGCCGGTGTGCAGGACTGAGCAATAGTTACCAGAAACATTTAGTTGCAGTTATTGCTGCACAGGGGAGTCACACCAGATACTGAAAGTAAAGGGTCACAAACTTTTGTCACTCACAAATATGTAATACTGGAACGTATAGAGGGATGCACAATATTATCGGCATGTTTTCAGTATTGGCTGATATTAGCGATAAAGTTAAATATCGGACATCGGCCATTCCAGCAAAATAACTCACCAATATAAAAGGTGGTGTGTGTGTGTGTGTGTGTGTGTATATGTGTGTGTGTGTGTGTGTGTGTGTGTGTGTGTGTGTGTGTGTGTGTGTGTGTGTGT
>JARVLU010000599.1:27037629-27048655 GCA_031762415.1 Simpsonichthys santanae | reverse complement strand
AACACCTACAAAATATTTTTGTTGGCTGATATTATAAGCAGAAGTGTGTCTGAGCTGAACATTACCTTTATAAATGTGCAAATAAGCTTTATTTAAATATTTTTTCGCCGAGGCCGGCCACGTGCACGCGCGTGCATGCGCATCCATCCGCACCTGCGGATCTTTCCAAAGTGTGATGAAACAAATAAAGATCCCAAACTAACCAGTGACTTGAGTATGGACAGATTGGGGTGTCAGGTGACCCAACTATCATAGAACCTTTCATTCACCTACTTCAGCAACTGGCAAGATTTTTCCAAACCAAAAAAACAGTTTATTGAGGGCAATTTTCACTATGGAAGTAGAAGAGACAGGAAAATCAGAAAAACTCAACAAATGTCTGCAGGAACCAAATATCCATGTGAGGGGTGGGGGGGTGGGTGTGGGCTTCAAATAGGGCCCCATGATTCTTTTCCGTACGTTCCTGCAGCACCATAAAGTCGGCAAACAGCACAGCATGAAAGAAGCTAAACGGATTATTAACAGGATTATTAACGAGCAAGCATGAGAGGATTAGCCCTGTTGCTTTGAAGTCAGTATGGGAAGAAGAAATTGACTTGGAACACTACTTCTTTTTTTCTTGCACTCCCCCCCCCCCACCTTTTCTCCTTGCCATTTATCTCTTTTCTATTTTTAAATGAAAAAGAACAAATTGAGTTTAGTGACTTGTAGGTGTTTTTTTCTTCTTCTTCTTTCTTTTTGTACTTTATTATTTTCTAAGTCAGCCCACACTGTGAAAAGACCTAAATATTTGAAAAGCAGATGCAAATTATTCCACTTTTCTTCAGATTTTAAATATGCGGGAATTGGCTGCCAACCGTATTATAGATTGTTATGATTTTCTGTAATCTCTTTTAATCAAAATTTTAATAATCTGTCAAGTTTAACAAGCATATACAAAACACAAAACTATTTTTATACTAGTTGTTTTTAACTGAAGATAAATTTATTGTCTTATTTTGCTAAGCACTAGGATTTTCATTATGTAAGAGACAGTTTTTATAAGCAAATACCTCGGAGATCAAACATTAGAAGTTTAAAAAGGTGAGTTCATCCTGTGGCACTTTTGCTCCCACTGTATTCATCTGGGCTGCAGTTTAGATCAAATCTTTACCCGTTTGAACAAAAATGATCTTATAACACCCTTTGATGTCCACAAGATCTGCTCCAACTTTTTCTTCTTTTCAACAGGCAGTTCTTGTCAGGATAAAAATGAAGAACAAAAGGCCCAGTGAAGTAAAACTAAGCCGTTGTTGGTGACTTTTTTGGAACATCTATAAAATGACCACCTTTGGTTTGACAGGACTGCTAGTTCAGAATTAGAGCTGTTCAAGAAAAAACACCTGATTGTCCCTCATGCAGGTGCATCTCAAAAATTAGAATTTGTGAAAAAGTTTAGTTTATTTTGTCAGAAACTGAAAGTCATATTCTATGGATTCATTACACAGTGTGAAATATTTCAAGCCTTTATTTCTTGTCATTTTGATGATTATGGCTTACAGATAAAAAAAAAAAAAAAAAAAAAAAAAAAACAGTCAGTGTCTCCAGTCCACAGCCAGCTTTTGATACCATTGTCAGTGTGAGCTGGAGCCAAGTCCTGCTGGAAAATTAAATCAGCATCTCCATAAAGTTCATCAGCAGAAGGAAGTATGAAGTCTCTAAAATGTCTGGTAGATGCTGCGCTGACTGTGGACTTCAGAAAACACAGAGAACCAAAACTATCAAACCATCATTGACTGTGGAAACTGCACTCTGGACTTCAAGCAATGTGGATTCTGGACCTCTCCACTCCTCCTCCAGACTCTGAGACCTTGATTTTGAAATGACAGGAACTTTTACTTTAATCTGAAAGGAGGACATTTGACCACTGAGCAACAGTCCAGTTCTTTGTCTCCTTAGCAGGTAAGATGCTTCTGACATTGTTTCTGATTCAGGAGTGGTTGGACTTGACGAATGAGACATTTGTAGCTAATGTTCACAAGTTAATCAGCTGATCAGGGTGTGACACAAGGAGTTTCCAGTATTTTTTTTGTTCATTCAACCTTTATTTATACAGATTAGTCACATTGAGCCTCGGAGACTCATTTACAAGTGAGACCTGTTTTGAACAGACAAACAGACAAAAAGTATGGAAAAAAATAAAACAGGAGGGGAGAGGAGGTTAAAAAAATGTACACAGGGGCACAGTGTGAGAGTTGGAAAAAACAACCTCTCACATAAACAGCACATAATGACATCATGATACATTTATGAGAGGAGACCAACAAAGAGCAAGCAGGAGGTGTAAGAAGGAAGAGTATTGAACCTTTTTCACAATATTCTAATTATCTGAGACACCGAGTTTTGGTTTTTCAATATTTGTAAGACATAGTCATCAAAAATACAATAAATAAAGGATTTAAATATTTTGTTCTGTGTAATGACTCTACACAATATGAGTTTCACTTTCTGAAATAATTAACAAGAATAATTTAACATTTTCCATGATATTCTAATTTTTTTTAGATGCACCAACGTAGAGAGGAATTAATGTTTCTGTTGCTGTCCTAATATCTTGCCTGGAGCCAATGTAAATTGTGACAGTATAACATTTGGTATACTAACATGATCTGTTTACACCTCTTCTGTAGGAATGAGTCATGAGGTCATGGTTCATGTCTTCATTATCTGATTTCTTGTTCTTTCTCCATTAGTGTAGATTCCAGTATTTTCTGTTTCACAACACCTTTTTGCAGCTCGTGAATGGCAGTGAGGAGTTTCTTCTCCTCCGTTGTGGTTCATCTCTCTGAACCACCTGATGTATTTAAGGTTCCAAGTTCCAATTCCAAGTTTGGAACCTACCTTTGTCCTCCATCCTGGTTGCCTTGGACCCATCACATTAAGACCATTCCTTCTAATGCAGACACTGCAACTGGAAAGATCTCTCACTTACCTCTACATTACAACCTGGTCTGACCTGCCACTCTGCTACATCAACCTGTGAAACTCACCTACATTCCAGAAACCTAGAATCCTCCTCTCCAGGCCTGATACCCTAAACCTGAGAAAGCCTTCTCAGTTTTTACAAAGACCTTCCAGAAGATTCTCTGTCTAGAAGCAATATTTACCATCTTTATTGTGCATCCACACTTCATGTCCAGCATCTGTTCTTACCTTCAGTCTCTGGAGTCTTACTGGGTTTCTGATGACACCACTGTGAGGAAATGAACAACATAAATGTGTCAATTGGTGGTTTAGTGTCTGAAAGACATGAAAACAGTGATCTGATTTTTATTGCACACTGACTTGCAGCAATTTTATTTATACAATCCTTTTTTTGTTAGATTTTTCTTTTCAACTGCATGCCAAGCAATTGCTGCAGTTTTGCAGTTCAAGTTGGGGCTTGGCTTGTCCTTGACTACAGAGAGGTGTGCATGCTATCAAGCAGAGAGGTGCACTGAAGCACCACGTCCTTTTCCCTTTTAGATAAATAGTTGTTTACATGAACATGAACAGGCAGTTTTGGTCTAACAGTGCATTGGTTCTGTCTGCATGTGTACTGTGTACTTCAGTTATTTTAACACAATTCACAATGCTGAAATTGTACGTGCAAAACAAAATCAACTCTAGAGTTTCTCTGCGATTTGGAGCCAAGGAAGCTGCATCATTACAAGGTGTATGTGTGTGCGTGTGCAGGTGCTACACTCAACAGTTAACTACAGTGAAAATGACCAAAGGGCTTGAGCAACGGAACAAAGCTAAGGGCTGGTGTGTGTTGCTGGTTCAAGATAACACCATCACTTACTCAGAAAGCATTAAATGAATGTAAACAAGTGCAATGAAATATATAAAAGCAAACAAAGTAATCAAACAAACTAGAGGGCGAGTCTATTTGTCCATGACATTTGAGCAGCAGTCATAAACAGCCAAAGCAAAGTGAAATGTCATAGCAACAACATTCAGCCGCAGTCTACTCTTGATACACACATCTAGTACTTTGTAGTACTTAAATGTATACAGAAAATAACAGAGCGTTGTCACCATATTTACACATTTGTTTGAAGTTTGCCGCTTTTCTGTAGCCTCTTATGAGCAAGAACCATCTCCAGTTGGCTTTTTATGTTGCGCTCACAAATGTGGCAGCTGTGGCTGAGTGATTAAAGCAGTCGTCCTCCAATGCAAGAGTCGGGGGTTTGATTCCACCAGCCGTCACATGCCAAAGTGTCCCTGGGCAAGACAATGAACCCCTCATTGCCTCTGATTTGTGTCTCTTCGACGTATGAATCTGACAAAACACTGAATATTGTTTGTGCAGATCTAGTAGAGTGATGTATGAATGGGCAAATGAGGACACAGATTGTAGTGTAAAGCACTTTGAGTATCTTGATAAGATAGAAAGGTTCTATAAGTACAGTCCATTTACTTTTACAAATAAAAGATGTCATCCAGGGCTACTGAGAGTCACTTTACAAATCCTGCTCACTACATCACACCTCACAGAAGATGGAAATTTATCAACGTATGAACGTATTCTTATAACTCCGGGAAAAGAAACCCTCCTGCTCAATATTTTCAGTTGTTGTGTCCCAGATATGCTACAATACACAATCAATGCTTGAAGCTCAATCTTTGTTTGCCATAATTACTGAACTTTCATAAACAATGAACACGAGTTTCTCTTGAAATTAGCACAACGTCTCACTTCCTGATTTACAACGTCTAAAATCTCTTTCACTGCACCACATTCTCCGTAGCTGTGCAGTACAGTGCATGCAAAGATTAAAGCACTTAACTAATGTGTCAACCTGGCACATCTGAAAGTGGATAAGTGAGACTTGAGTCCACTTCAGTGCAGCTCACCCTGCTGTGATCCCAGATTAGCTACCTTGCAGAGTTAAGACTATTTTGGAATTTAACCTACTTAACCCGAGGCTAACCGGCAGCGGGTTAATTAAGAGGCTTTAAGCCACCATGAAAGTGTGTGCTATAAATTTACAATGTGGCTGGTGCTGATGCTCCGCTCCCTCGAAAATATAGCACTCTTTTTATTTTCTTTCCTTCTTGGTTTTTTTTTTTTTTTTTGCTGACACTGAGTCCCATTTTCAGTATGCTGCGATCCAGCTTCTGCCTCCAGCTCTGACATGCTCACACAGGTTACAAGCATCTCTGTCTCGGTTCCCACACTTTCTGCCTGGAGAAGATGCGCACTGTCACAGCATCAGCATCACTCACATCATGAGACTTGTGTTGTTATAAACATCTACATCCATGTCAGTGGGTCTATCTGCTTCTCCATCTGTATGGTTTGGAGCAATTTTTGTTTGTGTCCCACTCATCTCTGCAGAGTGATGCGAAATGGCAAGTCGTCAGACCAACAATCCGCTGTGGGCGGGGAGTGTGTGTGTGTGTGTGTCTACATGTTGCTGTTTGTCAGGCCAAGGAATGCTTGTTTGTGTAAGTATGACCACTGGCACAGCTGGCACTTTCCAACTCATTCAGTCAAAAAGCAAAGCATAAAATAAGCAGCTGATGCACACAGGCAAAAACTCTAACTAGTTTTACTTAAACATTTTCTTATTTGAACAAATTGTGTTTCATCCTGAAGTGACTCGACTCACAATTAAAACCGTGCTTTAGTATAGAGTACATGATTTACTCACTGGCTGCAAGATGGCCAGGTGCTGCGGCTACTAAACCTGTTGCACAAAGTAGGATCAAAGAGAAAGCCAGGGTTTTAATTATATCCTGGATGAATTAATCATAGATTTGTTTAAACAAACAGGGAAACAGATATGTTTCAATGGAGAATAATCCTCTGAAAGTGAAGCTTAATTAATCTGTTATCATTTCTGAGCCGTTTGTGGTCACTCTGATCAGAAATCTGTGTGTTTCATACAATAATTCAATGTTCTTATATACATATTTGCCTCATTCTTATTACTTTGTACTAAGATATTACAGGGTAAATAACAACTATCACTTTGACATTAAATAACTGTTCCAAATGAAATCCAACCCCAATAATATAAATAATAATTAAATATTAGAATTATTTGTGTGATGATCATTTACGATCATCTCATAATGCCCTAATGTTTATTGATGTGAGCAGTTGATTGAGTAGCTGCTTATCACATTGTCTGTAGAGATAATTAGACATGGGTGTAGAAGTATTGCTACAATCAGTTCAGATAATCGGTTCCAAAGTGTGACAAACACCTTCCAAGTCTTTTACACGTGTTGTCTGTGCTGTACATCTTCAGCTGCAGTTTATCAGTCTGCAGAATGTGCTTCTATGGAACAAGAACAATACACACACCCGTTGTCTGGTGTGTTTTGGGCCATCAACCACATTTGTGCTATATGAACATTAAAAGAGGAACATATTCAATCCAGTTCTTTATATAGCACCAAGTCACAACAGAAGTCATCTCAGGGCACTGCACAAAAACATTCACATACATTAAAATGTCAATTAGTAAAAGTTACCTATCTTAGGAAGCCATCAGACTGTGTTGAATCTTAACTTCATCACAGTCTCTCATCTTGACCAAGCACAAAACAAGAGTTTAAAGGGAAAAAAAATCCCTTTTAACAGGAAGTAACGTCCAGCAGAACCAGGCTCAGAAGGAGAGGCCATCTGCTTTGACTGGCTGGGGTTTGAAAGGAACAGGAAGGAGAAACAAACAAACAAACAGAATGACATGTCTGGATGTACTTTCTATTGGAAGAAATACAAAAATACATTAGAGATATAAATAATTACAAATACGCGCAGGTAGAGCAAAGCAAGTAAAGACAGCAGAAGAGTGAGGAAGTGGTCAGTTTGTCCTCCAGCAGTCTACGCCTATAGCTGCTCAACTAAGGGATAGCTCAGGAAACCCAAACTGACCCTAACTATAGGATGTATCAAAAAGGAAAGACTTCAGCCTAATCTTATGTGTCATCTTCACAGACAGAAACTGGAAGTTGTTTCCATAAGAGAGGAGCCTGATAATTGGAAGATCTTCCTCCCATTCTGCTTTTCGAAACTCTAGGAACCTCAAGTAAACCTGCAGTCTGAAAGGGAAATGCTCTGTTAAGAAAGTATGGGACAGTAAGATCTGTAATATAAGATGGAACTAGGTTGTTGAGAGCTTTGTAGATTAGAAGTAAGACTTTGAATTCAATTCTGGACTTGACAGGGAGTCAATGAAAATAAGCTAATACTGGGGAGATCTGATGCAGCAGCATTTTAGATCAACTGAAGACTTTTTTTTAAAGATTTTTTTGACTCCCAGATTAAAAAAATAAAAAAATAAATAAAAATAAACAATTGCAACAGTCCAGCCTAGACATGATAAATGCATGGAACAGATTTTCTGCATTATTTTTGGACAAGATGTTTCTAATCTTATTGATATGACACGGGTGGAAGAAAGCAGTCCTGGTAGCATTTTTAATGTGGGGGTTAAAAGGCATATCCTGATTCACTGTTGAAAATTATAGGAGATTAAAATTAACTTTTCTTCTCTACAATATTTGAGGTCTGAATGTTCTGCATGTTTTTTATTTTATTTTATTTTTATTTTTTTTGCTTCTTATACTATTTTCTGTCAAAATAGTTATTTTGCTGAGGTCTCACACTTTTTTGTCTCAGATGTTCATAATTGCTAAGGCACAAAATAAATTTAATTTGTGCAGTGAACAGTCATGGTTCATTTCCTACTGTGGGTGACATTTACTTCAACTGCTCATTTTTAAGACGAAGTGCTCAACTGTTAATTTTGAGATTACTTGGAAATGGATTCAGTGGTGCAACAAGTGCATGCTTTTGAAATAACTAACACATTCAATTGGTCTGCTATAATTTGCCACCCTCATGCTCTCTGCTTAAAGACAGCATAGTTTGTCCCCCCCTTTTGTAGTGATCATGTGTTTCAACTCTTCATCTGTATCCATTTTTTTCATTCAGCCTTTATTTATACAGTTTAGTATAATTGAGCCTCGAGGACTCATTTACAAGAGAGACCTGTTTTAAACAAAGAATGATGACAACAGTAGACAATCATAAAATAAAGCTTAACAATTGAAAAATAAATTGAAGAAGATGATATGAAAAAAAAATGCAACAAAAACAGTTACATTGTAAAGCAATGTAAAATAATAAAAACAGGAACATGTCTGCGTTGGGTTTTGCCAGGAACTTAGTAGTTGTTTGAAATCCCTTAGAGAAGTCAAGGTTGAGAGCTTAACATCTTGTTGCAAGGTGTTCCAGGAAACAGGAGCAGAGTAGGAGAAGGCCCTTTTGCCTAGTTCGGTCTGCACTTAGGGAACACTGCATGTAATAATGTCTTGAGAGCGCACGATGTAGCTGCACTCCCGTAATGACTAGGAGGACATAAAAGGCAACAAATCAAGAAGTGATTTAAAGATGAAAATGTACCAGTGTATGAGTCTGCATGAAGTTAATGACCATTTAGCCAATGAATACAGGGTGCAGTGATGAGTACCATAGTTACAGCCAGTCTTAGTGCACCATGATAGACAGCATCTGCAGGGTGCTTGTAGGAGCATTCATGTAGATAATAACACCATAGTCACTGGAAGGAAGGAAAGTCACAGTTACAAGGCGTTTCCTAGCATTCAGTTAGACATGGTCTGTTTCTGAAAAAGAAACCCAGTTTTACTTTCACTTTCTTCAGTGTCCATGATTATCTGTAGCTCCACTGGAGAGACGTGGGATGCATGTCTCTTGCTGTCCATATTTAATCAGCCAACCTGTGATCCTCCAAGTTGGTCTTATAGGAAAACCGTGAACCCGCATTCATCTGAGATGATTTAAACCTGGCTTGAATTAGCGGCCCTATTTAAGCGTGGCTTGATGTTTGTTCAACAAATTAAGCCTGCTTGCGAGTTCAAGGATTGATCAAGTGCAGCTTCCTGCTGGTGTCCTTTTCTGCAATAGGTCTCTGGTAACCCATGTCCAAACAAAATGAGCTTGTTCCAAACAAGTATTTTACTTATTTATTCTTTGCCACATGAATGGAAACTTGACAAAAACGTTGTTACCCACATCTTGGCAGAACTCACTGGAGCAAATGGTTAAACTGGTTGCCACTTTTGGCTCAGAAAAGATCTGTGCAAGCACTGCTGTCCCTCCATGAAGTATAAATACTCAGCGCTCCTGACTGAGACAACTCCAGAGGGCCTGACGCTGTAACTCTGTCAACTGGCCATATTGATTTTGCTTTTGTCAGCGTCACTTGTGACAACACATGTTCACTTATGATCAGATATTTCAATGTGCGTGTCATAATGCTCTGTCACAAGAAAATGGCTGGTTGTGTGAGTGTTATGGTTTAGCTCCTTAATGTGTACATCCAATCTGAGCTACAGAATCATAGTTTTATATTCACTACATAACCATGTAAATTATTGATATAAAATCATTACACATCATGATAATAACAGCTAACAAATCAGCTAGCTAGCAAGTTTCAACTTGCTTTTGAGTCCCACATTTTTTGGTGATTTGAATGTCTTTTTATTTTCATATTTAAAAGACAAACACATCAAACTACAATCCTGAAAAGGTAACATGAACAAGAACGGACAGTGTTTAAATACTACCATTGTTATGTGTGGCTGCAGGTTTGATCCGTCTGCGCTCCAGCCCACCACCTCGCCTGCAGGGTGTTGAATACGTCCTTAATGTTACCGCCACTGATGACAACGCCTCAGGCGGACCTCAGGCGTTGTCATCCACAGCCCAGGTCATTGTTGGTGTGGATGATGTGAACAACAACAAGCCTGTCTTTGAGAAGGTAAGAAGTGCAGTCACTGAATAATGTCGAGGCTTGCTTATTTAGTGTATGCTTGTTTTAAAGTTAAACAAAAGTAACTGTGTGCATTCATGAAATAGTCGCCTACATTTTTGTTTCTCAAAAGCTCTGCATTTCAAGTCTACACAAATACACCACATACTAAAAGTTTTCCTATTTTTTTTATTTATTATTTTATTTTATTTTATTTTATAAAACTTCACCTTCAAAAGGGTTTAAAGGTTTTCTATTCTCCTTGCCTTAACTCAATGTATGAACTGGGAATGCAAACTCAACAGAAATGTTGTTTCATAAAAATAAAAAAGAGCCTAAAAGCAGTTTAACACTTAGTTTTGTGCCATTTTATTTATCAAAATTTCACTTTTTTCTATATTTCCTCTAGTGTTCTGTTTCTTCATATCCTTTCTATTTCATTTTCCTACATGATTTCTTTGTATCCCTGCCTTTTTCTTCCTATCTCCTCTTTATTAGCCTGTTCCTCTCTCCTCTGGAGAAGCGATTAGTGAGCTTGACCCTGGTCTCTTCTCTTGCATCTCACACCTACATCATACTGGTCTTTTAATTAAGGCTTTAAGGGATGTGGGAGAAATCCCGACCGGCCCACTCTAGAAGAGCTACATCCCCGCCAGCTTTTTTCTAGCTATGTTTCATTTTTAAATTAGGTGACTTTTCAACCCCTAGAGGTATCACAAACCAAAATTAGGAGCGGGTGGGGGTGAGGAATTTGCTGAGTAAAGCTTGCTCACGCTCTCATGGGATGGAGTGAAACAGCAACTGCTTCTCTTACTGCCTCATGTTTGAATGGAGAGAAAGTGATAGGCAGACAACATGATAAAAGGTACAAAAAGATGATGAAAGGATCTTAAACCACATTTTGTGTGTTATTTAAAAGGCTAATATAAGACCTAAAGGCGTACTTCAGTTTTTTTTTTTTTTTTTTTTAAGTGGGCTTGTGTGGAGGACTTATGTGGAGTTAGTCTCTTACAAGCAAAAGACACATTCAAAATATCAGACATCAAGTTGGAACATTGCACCATGAAACACAATCTCATGACACACACCCAGATAGTAACTGTCTGATGTAACAGTGATGTAATGTAGAAGTCATGAGCATAATTTTAACATAACAAATTCTAAAAAAAAAAAAAAGTGAAAGTGAAACCTAATTATTTCAAGCTGATTTT
>JARVLU010000599.1:26951938-26972743 GCA_031762415.1 Simpsonichthys santanae | reverse complement strand
GTAAAAACGAACATAGTTCAATGATACAAGATATATATGTTGTGCCATTTTATGCAAAGTTCAAACATCATGTCAGTCGGCCTTTAGTGCTTAAAGCAAGTTGTGATTTGTTTTGTGTGTTTTGTTTGTAGATACATGGTATAATTTCTGGTTGTATAAGGTTAGTATTTGTTTGTTATGATCAGTTAACACTGAATTGTTTTGGTACAAAGTCTTTATTAGGTTGTGTAATGTAAAGCAGAGTGCTACGTCTGTAGCATCTTAACTAGCATGTCTGTATTGCACGCCGCTAGCTTAGCTTTTCTATTTGTTGTGCCATGCTCGCTAAAATAGTTATTGAATCAAGTGTTTACTTATGTAGGTATATGTAGATGATTAACAACCTGTTAAAATACACCAGAATGCAGGAAATGGCATCTACTTTATTCAGTTTTGTCTAGGGGAGGACCCCCAGACCCCCCACCAGAATGTCCCCCGCACATTATGAATGTTTCTGATGCCAATGGCCACCACATTGTTCAAGCCAAGAGCCATTGTCAGCACTGGGGGCTAAGCTACGGTGGCCCTAAGGTGCAACATTTGAAAAAAACAGAATTACATTTGAAAAAAACACAACAACATTTGAAAAAAGGAAATTACATTAAGCCAAAGCGGAAGTGGCTGGAATTGTTTTTTCAAATGTAATTCCGTTTTTTCAAATGTTGTTAATTTACACGTTAGGGCCACCGTACTAAGCACTCCTGAAGGGCAGATTCCAGAATCACCTCTGTTCTGACCTCATTTAGTTTTTATCCCCTGCCATCATGAAAGGTGGGCAATCATATAAATGCTGCTGCACTTTAAACAGCCCTGATCTAATTAAAGATGGCTTCCACGGCTAACCAACCTTAGCAAACACAAAAATGACTCAGTCCATTTTACAGATATCGAGTTGAAACTTGACATGTTAGTATCTGAGAGAAATCCCTAGTGCCCTCATGGGGAATCTGTACCACTGAATCCATGTGCATGTTTTTATTGCAGCCATTTATTACATTTTTTTTAATATAAATAATAAAAAAAAAAACTTCCAGTATTACCTATGCTAAGGGAGATATATTTAAGTTCATTGAAGACATTTCATTCTGCCACTTGAAAACTTTCAAGTCTTGTCACTCATTTATGAACTTTGTTGAATGACAAAAACATTAAATAATTTGAACAGAAGGTGAGGAGAGGCACTGCAGCTGCATAGAGCAGGAGAAGAAAAGGTGCTTTTTAAATATTAAAACAAAAGTGTAACCTTGTTCATGGGGGTGGCATAAGCTTTTGGAAAAGTTAAACACTTTAGAAATTGACTAGGCCTTGGCCCGTGGTGTGCTGCTGAAGCTGTTGCCTTTCTCATCTTCTTTGCTGTAGCTTGGTTGCACATGCTTTTATGACTGTGACCACACCCCACCCTTGGAACAAGTCGTTCATCCTCTAGGCCTACAGATACAGTACATCTCCTTAGTGTGGCTGTCAGGGCTGTAAGCCTTTCTAAAGCAGCTCTACAAAATAACATTGTATTTCACTATGAGCCAGACCTTGTCCTCATTACAACACCAGCTGAGCCAGATCTCCTTTTCATCTCTTGCCTTCATATTGGTTTCTGCTAGATGACAGCGCAGCTCGGCGTACTGATCATGAACCAATCAGGTTGCAAAGACAAACAACTCCATAAAACTACAGTAGCCTTAATTGATAAGTACTTATGGTGTTTATTTAACTCTTCTGTAGAACTCGTCGAGCTCAGAATGAGAATGAGGGGCCTATATGATGAAAGAGAAGAGAATCCATTAGGAAAACACATTATCTCTGACAATAATAAAGATTAGAGAATATATTACATTTAATTCAAATCCCTATTTATAGAAACATCTTGTGTTTCCGTGCTGCTCAGGATAAAGTTAGTGACTAGAAGTTACTGAAGCTGCTTCCTCAAAACATTTGTATAAACAATATGCATGAGCCAGATGAAATGATGCCTTAGACACATTTTATGTATTTATTTTTTTCTGGAGTTTTTTTTTTTTTTTTTTTTTTTCCCGTTGTTTGTCACTGTGTGACTATTTTAGAGTTTCAAACCATTCCTTTGTTATTGTGCAAAGGAAATTACCTAAAATTACAGCCATTAAGTTTAAGACTGAGCATTTTGAAATGTGTCAAACTGAGAATGATTCTGCAATTTAATGATGAAACATAATAGACCTAAAAATCAGCACTGATACAAGTCAGAGCTGAATCAAACTGCAATCCTTTCTTTAGTATAAAAGAAACTAAGGGTGGTTTCACATCTTGTGACAATCTCGCTACACTTTACACAATCTATTGTGATGGGGTTGGATTGGCATGAGTTTGAAATGTTTCCTTCAGTTTCATGTTAACATTAAATTTGCCACACTCTTGGTAGTGAATAAATGGGATTTTCCTGCTATTTATGTGTTCTTTAGACACTCTTCTCCACTCCCTACATTTTTTTCCTTGGCACGACGGCATCAAGATGCCAAAAAAAAAAAAAAAAAAAAACTTTAAATTGAATCTTGATTTAAATATGAAGTGAGCTGCCCTTTCCTAAACAACATCTCAGTTGAGAACAATGTACAAATGTAACTCTAGTCCTTTGTGGGTCTTTAATTTGGATGCACAGCAACTCCTTTAGACAAACAGCTCAAATTCAGAAAAATGCAAACCTAACTTTTATTGTGTCTGGGGAAAATTGTTGACAAGGGAATTTAGATAAAGGTTTATGGATGTTTGTCACTAACTAAAGTTAAATCAATGTGTGTGTGAGTTAAAGTTGTTTTCCTCTCAGAGAGGAGCCTGCAGGTGCACCTGATGATTAACCTGCCTAAATAAAGGTTGAATGAATATGCATTCAGGCCTAAAAAAATCTGAACCAGCCCAGCCTGAGCCCATAGGCATTTTGTCCGAAACCAACCCAACCCATCTAATTAACTCTAATTAGAGGCCCAAACCCGAAAAACAAACAACAACAACAAAAAAGACATTACAGGTAGTCCTCGGGTTACGACAGTCTCGAGTTACGACGTTTCGTGGTTAAGACGCACCTCCCATTGACTTTGAATAGCCTTATTTCAAGTTACACAGTGCAGGAATCCATGTGTTTCTTTTGTGTGTGGGGTGTTAATACCTTTCCCTTTAAGACCCTGTGGACTCCTCCCGCTCTCTGGCGTCCATTTTGTTGTGGGAAACAACAACGTGCCCGCTGGAGGAGCTCATTCGGTAGTGACGTGAGGGAAGTTGCTGTGTTTGTGCTCTGAGCTGCCTGCAGCCTGTAAAAATAGCAGCTCTTGTTTGTTCTAATAAATTCCATTGGTTGGACTTACCTGTAAACACTCCTGACCGAGGTGGATTGGATTTTAAAGAAAAAAGAGAAAGCGTGAACCAGCGGCGGAGGGATACAGGTACTGTTTTTTTTTTTTTACTGTTTTATTTCATTATGAAACGTACTGTGCAGTATTTTATGTGTTTTTTGATAATTATGTAGGGTACTGTGTTAGCTATCCGCTTGGAAATACAGTACTGTACATGTTTAAGGTACAGAATGTACGCTGGTTTAATCTTACGTTGAAAAAAACGTGTTTACAATGTTGCGTACCATACATATTCCGACTTACATCAAATATGGTTTACGATGGCGCGTGAGAATGGATCTCCGAGTCGAGGACTACCTGTATTTTAATTAAGCTTTTACTGTTTAATTTATAATCAAATCATGTTGACATATTTTAAAAACGCATTTCAAAGAAAGGAAAATTTCTTGTTTATTAACAAGTCACGAAATAGATATTAACATACAAAACAAATAGCCTAAAAACAATCAACTCAAAGAAACAGGCTATTATATAGATGAACAAAAATATTTTAGAGCAAAATTATTTGGAAAAATAGGCTATTTTAATTTAATATGCTGCTCGATTTGGCTTTTGTAGCTTCAAGTGCTGCAACTTCCTTCACCACAGCTGATGGCAGGGTGTGGAGCGGGACACGCGCGGCCGATGATCCGGTTGTCCATCTGAAGCTTAATGGGACTTTTTTTTTTTTTTTTTCAAACCGCTTTCAACTGGCCAGTCTGACCTGTGTACACCTGACACACATCAGCAGGATTCACTGTGCTGGCTTTGTAGAGTGAATTCTCCCATTTTTAGCTTTTGTTTAATACTTTCCAGCTCCATTATGTCGCTTGTGATAAGAGCAAAGGGCAAGCGGGGCCACATGCGCAACACTGCGCAATGCACCAGCGCTACTCTCTCTTCACAGTCAGATTAACAGGTAAAATACCACTAAATCTTTCAGTGATTCTGACAATTTGTGTGAGTGACAAATCTAGTCAAAAACAAATACTTTCTGCATGTTTATCCAGGCATACCAAGCAGAAATAAAAAATGAACATACAGCAAGTGTTAGGATAAAATAAGAAGTAAAACCATGAATAAGACTGTGGACTGCAATGTGCCTTAATAGTCTTATCCTATAAACCATTTCAGCTGCAGCCAGCCATGTCTAGTTGGCACTTAAACTTTTACTGGGACCTTTTGGATCCTTTGATACCTCACTCTTGACCTGACAGTTTCTGTTCAGCACTGATATTCCTCTCAGTGTTTGAGGTCTGCTTCATTTAATGTGCTTGTCAATCTGACACCTTACCTTGATTCAATTCAATAGTCTGAACTCCTTTTTCAGTATTTTACTCATGCTTTAATGCACTTAAATTCCCTTAAAGCCTTGAAATCTTTTCTTTATTACAATTTAAATAAGCTTCGAAAAAAAAATAAAAAAAAAAATAAACCTGTGCAATAAATCTGAACCTGTAGTGGGTTTTTGTTTACTTGCAAATTTCTACTGCTTTTTCTCAGATAAATTTATATTTTTTAAACTGAACCAACTACATACAGTTTAGCACTATTGTTTACTCATTTATACTATATTGATGAGTTAGTATAGATCACATTTGATGGTATACCCACTCCATTGCACTATCAGCAAAATGCAAGATAACTTTCCATCAGCCATTCAATCAGAGTGCACAGCCAGGAAAAGGCTTCAATTCCATAGCACATTTGAGACTATATGAAGCTGAGAATTGGGATTTCTTCAAAACTGCAGGTGTTAAAGCACAGCTGAAAGACTAGAAGTCGCCAATATGAGTGTGAGATGAAGGAACTCAAAGAGACTGTTACTGTCTGCACAGACAATAGTTGTTTTCAGCCCGAATGGTTTTCAGGACTCACTGCGGGTTGGGATTGTTAGACCCACCATGGAGCAGTTATGGGGACTTGTTTGCTTTTGCACCTCCAGGGGATTGCTGTGATTGCACAGTAGTCAGCACAGTCACATCATTTATGCATGTCACATTTACCAGCAATGACAATAGAAGCCTTGCACGAGGAGCTGAGTGTTGTAGAACTTTTGGTTTTATTTGTAAAGTGAAGTTTGAGGAAGGGCGACAGACATTCATGAGGAGTTATACAAGCCAAGACAAATACCACAGATTAGTTTTGTGCTGCACAAGTGCAAAGAAAGGACATGTCATAAGAAACAACAGTGACAGATATGTAGCTTGGACTTAAGCGATGGGAATGCAAGAAGATTGTTCAGTGAAACACCACATCCTGTTATCTCACTCGAGACTCACTCAACTTTATTCATGGGGCATATTTTAATGCAGAGGTAACCGTGTAGTTATCTAAAACACTGGGATTAAGAGTGTTTTGTTGTTGCTTTTTATTGATGATTTGATCACAGCATGATTAAAAGCTTGAGGTACATTGCTAATAAAAATAAATAAACTGATCTGGTTAAAAACAAAGATGATGATAAGAAGTAAAACATCCTTAAAACGTTTATTTGGTATAGGGTCCAGTTTACATGTTGGTGAGTTAAAAGACAACATTAGGGAAAAGTTAGTTACCAATCAGCCTAACATGCATGTTTTTGGTCTGTGGGAGGAAACAGAGGGATGCTGCGCTCCAACATTAACATGTGACATGGAGGCTGCACAGCTGCAGAAGCCTCCCCACCATCACAAACATCTACACCTCCAGATGCAGGAAGAGAGCCCTCTGCATCATGATGGACCCCACACACCCAGCGCACACACTCGTTGCCCCACTCCTCTTAGGCAGAAGGTTATGGAGCATTAAGTGTAGAACCACTAGACTTGGGAACAGCATATACTCTGAAGCTGTTAGACTCATAACTCCATAACCAGAATAATCACTGTGAGAAAAAAAAAAAATCACTGTAATGTCACTTGCTTGTTGATATGTGCTGCTGACTATTCATGCTGCTGATTTGTTTCATACTGCTGTGTTCAATTCATACTCATCTGCTCACACAGACTAATGTTCATGCTGCTTTTGTTTAGTGTATATTTGTTCTGTACTACTGTATTAATGTTTAGAGTATTCTTAGTTTAGCATATTTCTTAGTGCATATCTTAGATCTTATTACTGTTTTTCTTTACAATACATTTGTTGGATGTACGGGACCCTGTGTACATAATTTCATTCCACCACATGTACCACATGTGGTGTGAATGACAATAAAGAACCTTAACTTGACTTGATTGCCTACATTAATATTATTTAGCGTGTAAATGTATATCTTAGATCTTTTTATACTTTTTTGTTGCTATTTTTGGATGTAACTGGGACCTTGTGTACACAACTTTGTTCCACCTCACGTATCATGTGTGACGCAAATGATAACAAAGATACTTGAACTTGAAACCGGAGTACCCATAGAAAACTCACGCTTGCATGGAGAGAACATGCAAACTCCACCCAGAGCGGTCCCAGGCAAGGATTTGAACCGGTGACCTTCTTGCTGAGAAGCAACAACTTTACCAACCAAGCCACTGTTCTGCCCGGTTTAGACATCATATAAAATATATTTCCTCTAATCGACATTTTCTTTGTAACAACATCCATTAAAACTCTTACTGATAAGAATTGAGAGAACAGTCAGTTGACAAGAGTAATACGATCTTGAACATTTTTAAATACAGTATGATAAAGACTTTAAACATGCTGTGTTCAAATCATCAATAAACAACAACAACTAAATTATCTCAATCCCAATGTTTTAGCCAACTGCACACTAAACTAAACTTAATTTCACTACTGTATTAAAACAGCAGGACCACAAGAGCTGATAAATGTTGTTATAACTTTTAACAATGTTAGCAGTGTGAGAATTAGAATTGCACAAAAATTGACCCAAACTCCAACCAACCCAACGAATTAACAGTAATTACAGGTCCGAACCCGAAAAACCCCAGACATTTTTAATTAAGCTTTGACTGCTTATATAATTATTAACGGTTAGCGTTAATAAGTTATTAGCGGATGCACGTGGCTAAGGGGGCAGAAGATTGAAGCTGAGGGGGCGTTTGTCCTTTCATGGCCGTCACAGCACATTAACATCTCTGCTTCTGCCTGCATTCTGCATTATTCAGACATGGACCCTACTCTGCTCCTGCATACATTTCAGGATATTTTGAGATCTCACCTATTTAGATCATTGACCGAGTGCGTGCTGAATGAATGTCCATTTGAGCTGATGGATCACTGGAAGTAGTCCATCTGAAGCTTAACTGAACTTTTCATCTCTTTCAAGGCTGGTCAGCGTGCGGTCAAATGGCCACAGTGCATTTGTATGGCAAGCCATGTTACCATATAATTGGATCATCGGCCACGCATGTCCACTGATGCCATCAAAAGCCCGACACCGACCAGGCCTGCACATTATTATGGCCTGATCTGAATCCAGGTCGGGCGGGGCTGAGCTCCGGGTTCAGATTAAAAATGACAGCTCCAGTGAGAATGCACAAAAACACACACATTGCCTCAAAAAGTTATAAGAGCTGTAAACCAATCACCTTAAAGCACAGATTCAGGGACAGAAAAAAAAAAAAAAGACTTCCTCCTGAAATCAATGAAACTGCAGTGACAGTGAGGAACAGATATTTAGATCTAATGTTTCCCGATTTAACATTTACATAAAACAAACAATTGTTGAGAAAGAAGCTATAAATAAAGAAACAGCATGGGCCATTAAACTTATTTGAAGGAACAAATCGGTGCAAATGGTTTCATCTCAATACAACAAAGATCATTAACAAACGCTGCTAACTGTCTTCTCTTATTCCCACCTGTCACAGAATAAAATGAAACACAACGTTGTCTCATCGTATGTGTGTTCTGCTACAAGCTCATAAAACACACTTGGTCTATCCGTGGTCTGTCAGACTTGTTGTTTTTGTGTGTTTAGTTCAATAGTTAGTGGCACAAATCTGCGCGAGCTCAACCATCAGTTGTTTGGATTAAAACCAGCTGTTTGTCTTTATTTCTCTAAATCCGGCGCCTCAAGGCTCCGACGGCACGAACAGGAAGCAGATAAGAGATGTAGGTTTGAGCAGGTCAGCTTTCTAACATGCTGTGTCACCACCCATGCACTCTATAAAGAAAAGTCAAGCATGAAGAAAAATAAAAAGGTTCCTACTGGCAATTATTTTTGTATTTTTATTTACCTCACCTGCACCACCACATATTAATGCACACCAATGCATTAAGTCTCCAACTAGATTAACATTTTCAAATGATGTTGTTTTTTATGCATTTTCCAGTAGTTTGTCTACAAAAAGCACACGCAGATTATAAAGGTGTAACGTTAAGTATTTCACAAAATACAGTATATAAAATAAAAATAAAAATAAATAAACAATAGTTGAAAATATTGATCCTTATATCCCAATTTTATAACTTTTGTCAGAATGTATTGTTCATACAATTTTATTATTTAAAGCCCAATAGTAATTTGGGACACATTTGTTGTAACAATATAAGCTGACTGAAGGCCTGTATCATATAAAATGCTTAAGTTGTTAAAAGAACCAAGGTCAAAAGAAGTGCTAAAGCTGCTGTGAGTGTCTCATTAGGGCCATCATAGCAAACACACAACTGTGTCACTTCCTGACATGATCCACCATGAGACAGGCAGACAGAAATGCAGAATAAAAAGGAAACTTCAATTAAACAATCACTGTGTAAAAATTGCACTCGTGTGCTTCTTGAATATCAGAAACATCTGAGCATCACACATGGACATCTACATTTAAAAGTCTTCTTATTTAGTTTAGAAAAGACTATTCTGACCCCAAATAGCAACAATCCCAGTGAAGTATGGATGTTTGCACTCTGCACTTCAGAGAACGCCTCAAGCACTGAACAGGCTTTGAGGAAAAAAAAAAAAAAGACAAACATGCCTTTGTTGTGATGTAGAAACTAAATGAAGTGGGGAGTTTGTGGAGAAAATAAATTTACCAAAAAAAAAGTAGAAGACTTCGATAACTCAAACATTAATGGTTGACACCATCTACATCATAAAGTTGGCATTTCATGGTAAAATCTTTAAAAATCACAAGACATAAATGGTGGTTGTGTAAAAAGATTTAAGATGATAAAAATGCAAGTTCAGTGATGTAAACTCTATTTTTCAATGACTGTTTGAACTTTGAACAATGTGAAATAAGCTTGAATTGAAAAAAAAAATGTTCAAAAGTAAGAATAGCATCTAAATCACAGGAGCACTTTAATGATTATGCATCTGCACCCTTCATAAATCATTAAAAAACATATTGGTCACTAACATTAATTTATTTTGGGCTATTATTTTTCCAGGAAAAAAAAGATACAGTAATTGTATAAAATTAATTTGACATTTGTAAATTACTAGATATCTTACAGCATTTTGTCAACAAGATAGAGGTAACTTTAAAAGCCATAATTTAAAAATAGAACTGTATTTACTGTCAGTATCTGTAATTCATGATGAAGTCATGAAGCTCAGGTAGGTGCATCTAAAATCTGCTGCAGCAAAGTGATGTGTCTGGTTTTATGCAGGAACTAAGTGGAACTGGGTGAGTTTTCCCTTTTGAATTTCACAATCGACTTCCTGTAATGTGAAAGGTTTGCTAACACCACTGATCCCTCTGAGAATCATCACCTCTGGTGTTCCTAGCAGAGCTCAGCCCTTTTCTCTTTAATTGAAGCAGATGTGATACTGACTCAACACAGAAATCAACAAAAAGCAAACTGTGTCTTTGTAAGACTATAGAAACATCTGGTCCAATAAAGACCTAAGGACTGGGACAAAGGTCCAACAGAGTGGTGGTAGTAGCAACGGCTCAGAGACATGGGTGATGTATCGAAGACACCCCCAACTCCTTGAACATTTCCACCAGCTCTGTCTCTGCTCCATCCCTAACATCCACTGTGACTTTCAATGTCTCGGTGCTCCAGCAGACAGATATCACTGGTATGGAGGCCATGATGCTTCAGGCATGACTGTGCACATATTCATAATGGAAGACCAACGCCTGCTTAAGGTCATACTGTATGGCAAACTGTCCTCTCAACAGAGGTATCCCAAAGAAGAGGTACAAGTCATCCTCAAGACCTTCCTGACCACATGCTACATTAACGCCCACACATGGGCCTCCCTAGCAGCTGACATGACAAGCTGGCACAACACCACCAACGAGGTGGTGGCAGATTTTGTCTGCATCCACCACCAGCCTAAAGGAAAAGATAAGCAGAAGAAAGACAAACAAATAAATAAAAAATAAAAAAATAAAAACCTGCTTCAACACTTGACCAGTCATTGAGCTGCAGCCACTGCTGCAAAGTTTGCCCCTCCAGAATCCTTATCGGCCACCAGTGTGCTTGCTGGTGACGTGGACTGTCCCAACCCTAGACCTTTGTTAGCAAAGCCAGGCCAGGAGAAAATGCAGTGTTTTTTTTTTTTTTTTAAGTTGCACTTTTTTAAAGAGTAAAACTTTTTTTTGTATTGAGTTTGATTCAGCTGCTTTCAAACAAGATTGCGCAATACAAGTAGGTTATGATTCATACATATATATATTTTTTTAATATGTCTTTTGTGGTTCCTTAATAGAAGACAAGTTTCTTCCTTAGTTTTTGTTGTACTTTCATATTCAGTTCAAACACTCACTTAGAAAGTGTGTTTTAAACATTAGTAAAACGTCTCTAACATTGGTTTTATTTTGATACACAACTTGGCCTGCCATGGCTTGGATATGACAGATTACACATTAATTGAGACAGAAGAAAATAAGCAATTATTATTTTTAACTCGTACATACTAATCTTTTAAAATATCTTAACCAACTAAAAAAAAAATCAGCATCTAACTTACTAAATTCATCATTTAACTAATTAACCAAATTAATCATTTCTTTAATAACGCTGCCAACAGGAGCTGCAGTCAGAACAGCCTTGGCTGTTTTAGAGGAGGAGGAACAACCTTTTGGGGAAAATTAATGGGGCACTTGCCTGGTGCTCTTACTGAGGCTGGCACTGTATTAAAGGACTTGTAGAAATGAAGGGGTTGTGATAGAAAATTCAAATTATTCATGCACAAATCCACTCTTTAGAACAATATAGAAGCAGATTGTCTCATAAACCTGTTTTAAAGAAAGAACAGTATTAAAACTAACTTTAAAAACAGAAAAACTTGACTTTGCTTTGGCATATTTCATCAGTCCTGATGGGGTTGCCATGCCTTAAAAGAAAATAAAGTTTGTGCTTGAGTGAACTGATTGATTTGGTCACCCATGTAATACAGTAGCTGTGTAGGTTATCCTGACGCAGCGCACTTTTCAGCATTACACACATGCATTTTCTATTCTACAACTTTCAGACGTGCCTCCTTTTATACCAAATCCCTAAAGTGAGAGTAAAAATAAAAAGTAAGTGTTAAGGCAGAGGAAGGAAGACAACAGAGAGAGAGAAACAGGGAGAACGAGATGGGATTACAGGGATAATGGGAGCAGATGGAGGGAGGTCAAGACTCTGGCGGGACTCCACTTCACATGGATTAAAAGACTTCCACCAAGTCAACCAAACGGATGCTGTGTTCCCCACACTTGGGATATAACTTGCCCCAATACTAAACCTTTAAATGAAAATGTCTCATTGCAAACAGGAAAACAAGTTCTCAACAAAATCAAGTTCAGGCCATGAAAATACTTTCAAACTTTAGGCTTTTTTTCATTCCAACCTTAACGTCAAAATCCAAATGGCTTTCAGGACTTTTATTTAATCTAACCATTTAGGCAACACTTCCAATGATCCTCTGCTCGGACGTCTGCATTGACGTGCTTGTTTAAACTCAGACAACACAAACACAGAGGCAGCCATCAGGATTCATCAGGAACAAATGAGTGACGAGGAGTTTGGACACAACAACAATGTGGGATGAACCTTTGATCTCAAAATGCATACATTCATTTCAGACTTCATAAATGTCACCTTTAACGAAACAAAAACCTTATTAAATCATCCATGTGTGTATTTGATTCTGGTATCTATTATAAAACATGATTCCTCTTCCTGTCAAGATAAATTGTTCGACTCAGCAGAAAGGTGAATAACCAACATATTTCAGTTCAGGGTACTTATTTTAATTACAAAAAAAAAAAGTCTGGATACCTGCCTACAATAATGTATCCTGCATGACAAAGTGGACATCAAAAATCTAAATATAGTGCTTTTAAATAAATACATAATTAAACAAAACAGTCACAGCTGATGGGGACTCTCCTGCAGCAGTCACAGAAAATATTATGTGTTCAGTGTTTAAATAAATGCTTAATATTTCAGTATGTGCCAACACTCTGCTTCAGGATAACTCCCATTAGCAAAAAAGCAATGGTTCCCATTGACTGTGCAGTCAGCTGCTGTTAACTGGAACAAGTGTCTTTGTGGAGAACTCACGTTGCAGCACAGGCGCAGGCTCACCTTTGATACAGTCTAACTTTTGCTCACAATCAATTAGAAGAGGAGGCTTGTTATTAAAGTCAGCCCGTCCACATGTTTGCTTTGTCTCCCTGCTCTCTGTGTGATAATGAACCTGCTGTTCTGATGGCGGTTACGCGCCGTGCGTCTCCCCTGACATCCCAGCATCTGTTGCTGCTGGCAGCATCAGCATCAGACACTTTGCCCCAGTTTATCTGAGCGCGTGAATCACCACCTTCATCAGAGCTGATGATGTCACGCAGTTTAACCTCAAACACGTTGGGACACTTGTGACGCGTGCATGTTTGGGTCATTATTTGATGCTAACAGCTGCGGAGGCTGCCTCGTCTTGAACATGAGTAGAAGAGGAGGCTGGAACATGAAAATCAAGAGTCACTGTTTGTTTGAAACGAGTCGGGACCAGGTCGTGCTGGAGCCACTGAGGCTGCACGCGCTCTGACCTGACGCGCACCGTCGCCTGTCGTCATCCTGTGCGTAATTCATGGTGCACGCAGAAGAACCAACAGAGGAAAGTTTATGTTGCATTAAGCGTTTTTAAAACCTGGTGGGCTGAAAAAAAATAGATTGTGATTCTAAAACCAGATTTATAAAACTTCAATCAGGATGTTTATTCATTTTGTTTATATATAACTGCATGGTCTCTCATCGTGCACATTTACGCACGAACATGTTTCTAATTCAGCCAAGTGAAATGTCTCTAGCTCGGATTTTTTGCACAGCTACCCACGCGCACAGAAGAAAAGCGCACACCCACTGCCACGCGCTCCTGCTTCTCGCATCCACAAACACTCCGGCTCGCTCACTCTCTTACACACACACACACACACGCACGCACGCACACGTGTGCAATAAGCTTTAGCCAACCTCTTTTATCCTGCACCCTGACGGTGATCTCCAGCAGAGGTTCGGTCTCCCGGTCCAGTCTCCGCAGGATGACTAGATCCCCGCTGTCGCGGCTCACACTCACGGGGCAGCTGTCCGTGTCCGGCTCCACCAGCTCAAACGTGGCCGACTGGAACCGGACCGGGTTCAGGTTCATCACCACCGAACCGATCCCTGCGTCCTCGGACACGCTGATGAAAACGGGGCTGTCTGAATCCGGCACGGACCTGGACCTTCTCGCTCCCGCATCACTTTGCGGGTTTAGTCTCCTCTCTCCGGGTTGGGGAGTCATTGAGGGCACCACGGGCCACTGCCGGGGGGTTATTTCCACAGCGATGCCTTGGCTGGTGCGCGGGGGCCACCCGCGATCCCGCGCAAAAACTTGGAACTTTATCGGTTCACCCAGACCGAGGATGGAGTCCACGAGGAGGATGTCCCCCGTTTTGGGGACCGCGTAGAAAGTCCCGTTCCTGGGCTCGGTGAAGTAGATGAGCTCTGCGTTCTTGCCGCTGTCGTCGTCCCGCGCGCTGAACGAGCACACCGCGTTGCGGAGCGCGGTGGCATCATCCAGACTCAGCCTCACGTCGGAACTGGGGAAAGTGGGCTGGTGGTCGTTGGTGTCCAGAACGTCCACCTTGATGGACGCGACCTCGTCGACAAGTTGAGATGCGTCCCAGGAGGGGGGCTCGGCGCACTGAGCGCGGCACCAACCCAGAGCCAGCGCGTACTCAGCGCGCTCCTCCCGGTCCAAAACCCGCGAAGTCTTCAGTAAAACGTGGCCCCGTTTGTGGTGCGCAAAGACGCGGAAATGCTCGCTGCCTTCACCCGAGAGTTTGAAGCGCGTCGCCGCCGAGCCGCTCTCCGCGGTGCCGCACGGCCGGTTCGGGTTCAGCCGCTTTAACGGCACGCTGAGTCCGTTGACCCGCGAGCCAGGAGGGGAGTTCTCAAAAACATGTCCATGAAAGAACGGCACATGGTCCACGGTCCTGTTCCCAGCTGCACACAACATGAAACATGATACAAGTACCCAAATCATGACTGGATCTCCCTTTGGCTCCGCTGCGCTAAAGCACTGTGTCTCCAAAATCCATGAGCACCCGCGGGTCCTCCTGGGTGGGGGGATGCTTCTCCTCTCACGCGCTGTGATCCAAAACTTTGATCAAACTAGAACACTAAAAAAAATCTGTTGGCACCATGCTTCAACTCCAGAGAAGCTGTGTGCGCGTCTGAGTTGTGCGTCCCTCTCTCCTGCTCCCTCCTGTCTGCTGTCTCACCAGCAGCGCTGTCTGTCTGTGCGCGTTCCAGGATTAAAAAAAAAAAAAAAAGGCTTCTCAGCTCGGGCACGCGCTTACCTCCGTTTGCTGCCTCTGCTCTCTCGTGCGTGCGTCGTTTCCCACCCTTCTCATCCCAGCGTAATCTGTGAGCTGCTTACAAACAGTGCGCAGCTTCACGAAATGAAACAGTCAGCGCGAGGATTTGGCGCAGGGCTGTTTGCGCATGGACAGAGTCCATTTCAGTCAAAGGATCCTCAGGGAAAATGAACTTTTCAGCACACCAGTGCCAAGTGCAGGCAGCTCGTCCCCCCCCCCCCCCCCCCACACACACACACAAGTCGCAAGAGTGTCCGTGTGTTCCATTTGAAACTTTCAGGAAAACGACCCGGCCTCCACTCCCCCGGTGATCAATGGCCACTGTTGCACATTCAAATCCATCACTTCTCTTTCCAATAACAAGTCAGCCCTTTGGATTAAAATAATGTAAAAATCAATCATGTAGAACTGCCTCCAGAGGGCAAAGAGAAGAGAAAGGCTGCAGCTTCAGTAGCTTCAGAGATGTGTGTTCAACCCCTGCTGTGTGTTCCTCCTCTGGTCTTCAGAGGTGTGGGACAGCTGCAGCAACACGAGACCAGTCTAGACTTTAATACCACCGATATAAGCTTTTATTGTTTGCATCAGGCTTGCTCTAATATCGATTCTTTGTCACGTGTCCTCTGACTTCAATGCCAAACTAACTCAATCTGCCTGCTAGTAAATCTGAGACTATTTGTGGATGGAGGCGAACTGCGTGGCCACCATCTCATCTGCAGCAACTCTGTGTGTGCTTCTGCTGATTGAACCTCCTGGTACTTATTGCAACTTGTGCAAATTAAAAAAAAAAGTTTTACATCAGCATTCTCCAAATAAGTTCAAGTTGGAGAGATTCTGGTGTAACAAATTCTTATTCACGTGGGTTCACATTTGTAGCATTTAAAAAGAGGATAAAGCAGTTCTTTTTTTTTTTTTTCTTCAAGAGATGGTACATAACTAGTAACATTTAAAATAGGGATCCATAAACAGAACAGTTCACCTTTTTTTTTTTACTCAACCCATACAGGGCTTTAGAGCTGCAGTTCAGAAAGGAGTCATGGACCAGTGCATGTTGGGTTTAACAGAATAAACCAATGGCAAATGCATTTTGTTTGTGCTTATTTTAGGCAATACTCTTCTGAGACAGGTCTATACTGGTGGGGAGACTCATAGCAGATCATGAACATGCTGATAATTGAGTAACTTCATAAAAAAATACAAAAATAAAAATTAACTCAGTTGTAATAAGAAAGCACATAAAGGAGTGTTTGTTCAAATTGTTTAGGTCAAAACTTAATGTAAAATTAAAACCTACCTGAACTGCTCCTATGAACATAAAAAGGTACTTTGTGCCTCTTGAATCAGGAACCCCAAACTGTTCACACAACTGATTTACAATGTAAAATACAGGCAGCTCTTCAAGCTCGTGTTTCATTTTATCCCACTATTCAAGCCTTGTTTGTTGTATTTTCCTCTACTCCTTTATGTCAAGGCATGAAGCAAAGATACAAACAATTCAAAAACGTGCACGCTCTTCTGGATAAAAGCTGAGGTGAATGCATTCATCTAACTGTGTGCACTGGACCTACTGTAGAAGTCTGTTTTTTTTTTGCATCATGAAGGACTCCACTCACCCAGCACACACACTTTTACCCCTGCTCCCCTGAGGAGCATTAAGTGTAGAACCACTAGACTGAGGAACAGCTTCTACCCTGAAGCTGTTAGATTCATGAATCTCTAACCAGAATAATCACTGTGAAAAATCACATCATGTTGCTGCTGATCTCGCATGTTGCTGCTGATCTGTTTCATGCTGCTGTGTTCATGCGTGCTCGACTGCTTCCCCAGACTCATGTTCATGCTGCTATTTAGTGCTTAGTGTACATTGTTTTTGTAGTTCATATCTTTAAATCTTATTATTGTTTGTCTTTTACATTTCATTGTGGGATGTGACTGGGACCCCGTGTACATAATCTCATTCCACCACATGTACCACATGTGGTGTGTATGACAAATAAATATCGCTGTCTCTGAAAGTAGATGAGCTAAAATTTGCTGTCATAGTAGCTGACAGTCAGTCACAACACATTCACCAATAATAACGGGTCATGCAAAATCATGCACAATGCCATATAGCATGAGAACTGAGCATAATTTTATTCTCAAGGTTTGACCAAAATACTTAGTCATATCTTGTCATGAAACAATCTTACTTTAAACTTCTGACTTTGGAGGATGGTAGACTATGTTCAGTCTTCAAGGAATGCTACAAAGAGGTCTTTGGTCAGATTAAAAGTTTAAAAGATGCCCAAAACACCACAGATGTAAAATTTAGATTCCATGTATCCACTTTCTTTGTCCACTTCTCCTGGGTCATGGGAACCTGGTGTCTCCAGCAGTCAATGTGCAAGAGGTGGGGAACACCTTGGACCATGTCCATCAGAGTCCACATAGAGGCAAACAATACAAAGGACTAGTCACATGCTCATTCACACCCAGGGACATTTGGAGATACCAGTTGGCCTTAAATGCAGGGTTTTTTTTTTTTTTTTTTTGTTTATGGGTGGAATTTGGATTTGAATTTGTACCTGGAGAAAACGGACAAGGAGAACATCTAAACTTCACCTGGAAATGTCCCAGGCAAGGAGGTGAACCTATGACTATCTCAGTAAGAGGAGACAGCTCTAACCACTCTCCCTCTGCCCCATCCATTATTAAGCTACTTAAAGCAACATTTTTTTAAACATTGTTACAATCAAAACATGGAAAACAGAAGCATGTGTGGAAATGAACCCATCTCAGATTGTGTGTGTGTGTGTTTTATTTACATGCACCTAAATGTATGTCCCTGCACTGTGCAGCATGTGTGTGTGTGAGGACCACAAGGACTGATCCTGTACACGGCTTCTTGTCAGGTAAGTGAACTTGCTTGGGTCAAAGAGCACATGTATCTATCTACGCTCAAAATACACCGTATGTACAGTGTATGCTTCAGTAAGCTCCTTTATCGCTATGTAACAGTTTTTTTTTTGTTTTTTTTTACTTGCACTTGTGAACAAAATTCTTTCTTTGAACCTTTAACTGTTTGTTAGCAGCACGTTTAAAAAGGCAGTGGAAGCTGAGTCTAATATGATTTGAAAAGATAACGAGAAAATCATCATAAAAAACAATGTGCGCAGATGAAAGGTCAATTCATCTATGAAGAAGGCTTTTTATGCATAAACTGTTTACATTTCAGTTTGTCAGGTCACATTGATAGTCTTGCATGCAGGTCAAAGGGTTGTACTTTTAATAAGTCTGGCAAGTTTTTATTTCATGTACATGTTTTACCATAAATGTTATGAGTTAATATTTAAGTGTGCAGGTTTTTTTTTTAAATAAAATGATGTACTTAAATACTTTTTTACCCAGATCATGCCTTCATTGTAGGATCTGAGCTCTAAAGGTCATTGTTTATTTTCATGTACACATAATGATATTCAGCTTTAGGTGGTCCCAGAAGGACTTCTATCTGCTGTGAACCCATTCCAGGATGTGCCGTGCATCTTTCTTTTTATATATCTACACAACCAGGCAAGACAATCATACTCAATCACCCTTTTTCTGTCTGTCACCGGGAACTGTGCACCGCATTGGCACTGCTCCCAAAGGCTAACGTGGCATCACATTCTTGACTAAACGTGCATAAAAACAAATTAGCTTGGCCCATACAATTTGCAAAAAAAGATGTGTGCAGCCAGCCAGCAAATAGATGTCATTCCAAACCAAGGTCATGATGGTATTGGGGCTGGAAATTTAGGATTGATGTGTGCACATGGCAAGCTCATCCACTTCTTTTTTTTTTTTATTTTTTTTTCTCAGCCAAAAAGGTTTGGTGCAGACTCACTGGACATAACCCCTCAGGGACTGGGACAGATGACAGAACAAAAAGTTCTTTCTACAAGCTTGTGATTTAGAGATGAATTAAACTCTACATCAACATTCTGTTCCTACTTGTAAAAAAAAAAAATCAAATGCAGTTGCATACTTTTGAAAGAGAGCCGCCTTGCTTTTTATTTAAGGAGCCACAGATATTTTTCATTTGAATTATGGATTTGATCTTAGAGTGCATATTTGGATACATCTCCATAGGCCTGTTCATGCAGCACTGTGCAAAAGTCTTCAGCAACCACTGAATTATTTATACGTAGCCCAACAAAGTTAAATCAGGTCCTCTGGATGGTTTTGTTTTTGTTGAAACATGTTGTCCTTCATCCAAAGGACTTCATCAGTCCAAGGCGTCACAACAAACAGTCCCATAAGTGGCACACTCACATAGTGGGCCAACACATTTTATGGTGATAAGATGGTGTCTGGAGTTGCCCCTCTCCCCCGTCGACTCCTCTGAGGCAGCTATAGCTTGTTGTGGCTCCTCAGACTGATGAAGTCCTTTGGATCAAGGACAAATACACCCAAAAAAAGGCAATATACTGTATGCAGAGTATAAATAAAAACAAACAATATATAAAGATCTGAGAAATACACTAAAGTTAATAAATCTGTTGAGCTGGAATCAGTGGACACAGTCCTTCCACTTTTCAGCCAGATGCATACATAAATACATACACATACATACATACATACATAGAAACAGTACATACAGTACATATATACAGTACATACATACATGCGGACTATGTACATACATACATGCATATGTACATACATACATATATACATACATACATGCATACACACATATATATGTGTGTGTGTGTGTGTGTGTGTGTGTGTGTGTGTGTGTGTGTGAGCGTGTGTGTTTTGGTTTGGTTTATCATAAGGTTTTTTCAATTTCTTTCAAAATGTACTCCTCAGGATTATGTACTCCACAGATTATTTTCCTGTGCAGGTCCAGGCTCCTTTAATTTGCTTTCATCTTTGAATCACTTTTATGTTAAAGCTCCTCATTATCCTGTTCAAACATGTCTAACAGAAAACTGTCATTGTTTGGAGTGATCACTTTTCATTCTTGCAGTCAGGGGTGGACACATTTACAGGTTTTGCTTGACTGAAAGACAGAAGTCTGAACAATTTGTTTGATATTCATTCCTAAATGCATTTTTTTAATAACTGTACATACATCCTATATCATGCACATATTATTCATTATGATGCCTGTCTAGGAGGGAAAATGTGGGTTCCATCCTGGCTGTAGAACATTGGACCAGCTCTTTACCCTCACTAGGATCATCAAGGAGTCGTGGGAGTTTGCCCATCTAGTCTACATGAGTTTTGTCAACTTGGAGAGGGCATTTGACCATGTTCCTCGGGGCACACTGTGGGGGGTGCTCCGTGAGTGTGGGATTGGGACTGGGAGTCCATTGTTATGGGATGTTCAGTCCCTATACAAGTGGTGGGAGAGTTTGGTTTGCCTTGCCGGTAGTGAGTCTGATCTCTTCAGGGTGGGAGTTGGACTCCACCAGGGCTGCCCTTTGTCACCGATTCTGTTCATAACTTTTATGGACAAAATTTCTCGGTGCAGTCAGGGGGCAGAGGGATTCCTGTTCGGTGGCCTAAGGATTCCATGTCTGCTCTTTGCAGATGATGTGGTCTTGTTGGCGTCATCGTGCCGTGATCTTTAGCTCTCACTGGAGCGGTTTGCAGCCGAGTGTGAAGCGGCTGGGATGAGAATCAGCACCTCCAAATCTGAGGCCATG
>JARVLU010000599.1:26855920-26867624 GCA_031762415.1 Simpsonichthys santanae | reverse complement strand
GGGGATTTGTGGGGGGAAGTGGGCATGTAGTGGTTGGTGCAATTGGCTCAGAGTGAGGAGGTCCTAGATTTATATGTCCATGAGGGCCTGTTTGCAGCTTTTTCTTCATACTCTGGTGTCCTTCAGCCCCAAAACCTGTTCAGTTAATTGATGCCTTTAAATTGGCCCAGTGAGAGTGTTGTGTAAGTGTGCATGTGTGGGTGTGTATGTGGGTGTGAGCGGGGGTGGGGGTGGGGTGGTTATGTTTTTGTATTCATTTTGTGTTTATCCTGTGATAGACTATGGTGTCTCATCCAAAGTGCACCTCAACTTCTTGTCTGTTAGCTTCTGGAGACAGGCATCTGCTCCTTGTCATCCTAAAATAGATGGAAGGTTCTCTTCTTCTTCTGGAGATTCTCTTCAGCAGTTTTACCTGTGGGGCAACTGAGCTGCAAATATTGTCCATCCACTCGCATACTTTAATCTTAACTGTTTTATTTTAACCAGTACAATATGTAGTGATTGAATATTATCACTCTGACTTTGTGGATTTTACTGGGACTTCAAGGATGCCACTTCTTGACTACTGAGGACTGCTAAGGCAACTGATATTTGTACTTTGGATCTGTACAAAATTTAATGGGTACAAATGAACATGCTAGTTATAATTATCTAATTGAGCCTATGTTAAAAGTTTTGATTTATGTTTAAAAATATTTAGGCTGCACAGTGATGCCAATGGTCAGTGATGTTGCCTCACAGCAAGAAGATCCTGGTTTGAAACTCAATAGAAGTCATTGGGCAGTGTTTTAGTTTTTCTTATACTAAAAATGTTCCTTTTTTTTAATTATTTTTTTAATTTTTTTTATTTTTTGTTTTATTTTTTGGTGGTAAGCAAATGTGGACCACTGATCAGAGGGAAGTCTTTACAAACCCTTTACTTGTCTGATGAAAGGAATTTCCTAGTTGGATAAGGCTCAACTAGACAAGAAAAATCAGATTAAATTACTGGAGCTGAGCGATTTGAGTTGATATACTTTACCTGTTGCTACAGTAACCATAAAATGAAACAGTTGTTTGGAAAACAGATTGAAGAATATACAAAAAAGGGACTTAAGGCCTTTGTCTTAAAATAAGTGACAGGCAACATTTAGAAGAGCAATTATCATAAAACATTCAAACTATCTGAAGGCAGTTATTTAAGATCTTACAATCCCAGTTTTAACAGTTTGATGATAAACTGAGAAGTTTTACTAACAAACAGCATGAGAAGTCCAAGTAGTGGCGACAAGACGATGCAATGTTTTTGTTTGTTTGTGACATAGTCACTAGCAAAAAACAAACACTTAATCAGTGTGTACGTCTAAAATCTTCTGACTGACCTGAAACAATGTGGAGTTTTCATTTATCATTTTTCTTTTAATAAGTGCACTCTTTCAGTGCAACATGAGTACATTTTAGAACTTCAATAACTTAAATCTATAATGTCACATCAATGTGACACAGGTGAATATTACTTTTATCAATGCTCCTGGAGATTTTCAAAATATCCACCAACACAGTAAAGTAGTTAGTTACACGTCTCAAGCATCCACATGTGATGTTATGTTACAGGGGCGCCTGTGGCTGAGTGGTTAAAGCAGTCATCCTCCAATGCACCAGTTGGGGGTTTGATTCCACCAGCAGTCACATGATGAAGAGTCCCTGGGCAAGACACTAAACCCCTCATTGCCTCTGTGTGTCTCACTGGTGTAAAGCACTGATTATCTTTGTATAGAACTAGTAAAGTGCTGTATGAATGGGTAAATGAGGGCACAGATTGTAGTGTAAAGCTCTTTCTGTATCTTGATAAGAAAGAAATGTGCTATACAAGCAGAGTCTATAAATTATACTATGAAATTTATCATTGACCACAGAGATCTGAGTCACATAGTACTGATCTGTCTACAAGAGGTTATCTTTAGAATATACTGTATATATATATAAAAAAAACTGATTTAAATAGAAATCCTAACAAAGTGGTTAAACTTTGTGTTTACATGTAAAAGTTGTTCACTTATATTGCTGACAACATGAGACAATGGTGAACAGAGAAGAAATAGGCCACAACGCCATCATAAAGAAGCCTCTCCTTAATCCCCCCAGACTGATCTGGAGCATTCTGTTCACATTCTAGAGCTAAAGCTCTTAGACAGAATACAAATCAGGCACAGACATGCACATCAGCATTACATTAAGCAAAGCCACAGCTCTGGCGCAGTGAACAGATATGCATGTCACACAAGTTGTAAACAGTGGAGGGCACAAAAGGACACCGAAGACATGAATCAAGCTGCCACCCGGCGCCTGGCTCAACTCGCGAAGCAAACCGAGGGGGGTTAAAACCTCCCCGTACTGACGTTGTTATACCACAGGGTTGGCGAGCACTCAGAAGAAGCTCTCCAAGAAATCAGGATGAGATCGATACACAAGGAAGTGCTTCACAAAAGTCAGCAAGTTATGGCTCCAGTTTATTTGAAATATGAACGGAGACTTTAAACTTAATGCTTTGTTCGTTACAACAGAGGTACTCAAGCTATCAGTCATACAGAGGTTATTGTCAACTATAAAAGGAAGTCGTTAGATGGGATTGTTGGGTTTAGCTCCTGCAGAGATGTGAGTGAATGGTATTTCCCAGCAGGCAATAGCAATTTCTAGTTCTTGCTTCAGTGCTGTTGCACAGTTTATACACCTGCTGTCTCCTGAGTGGGTATTTAGTGCATTTACTTGGCCACTGCAGCACTTGTAATCTGTCAAACCCCAGTCAAATCTCACAGAGATTTTAACGTTTTAACTGTAAGGAATAAATACAAAGAATTTTAATAAGAACCATCTTATTTTTACAATTTAAAAAAAAAAAAAGCACAAATCTATTTTATTCAGAATAGAAGCTGAAATGAGCTGAATTGTCTTGTTTTGTACAACCTTTGTGTGTTTTACACAGAAGTGTTTTGAGTAGAAACAGTGGTTGCATAGAAAAGGTTAGTTCAACGCACACACACTGAAGCGAAGGTGTCGGAGTTTGTGTGCATTTACATAAAGCAGCAGTTCAATGTACACATGAAAAAGTGTTACAATGAATAATAGTTAAGATGTTCGCAAGTTTAGGGGGTTTGTCTGTTAATTTCCACATTCAAGCAAGTTAACATTCATTTAAATAAATGTTTCTTACTGGTAAAAAAAAATTGTGATGCCAGCAGAGACAGAGGAAGCTACAGAGGGAGAGAATGAGGAGAAGGTGAGATGCAGAGCAGGAAGAACTCAACCTGACAGTCAGCAGAAAGATGGTGGAAATGACAAGCCTGCTTGTGTTTCACTCATATTTACTGCAATGAATTCCACAGATGTTTCACAATAAATATGAGTGTATTTCATCAATACTAAAAAGTGTTCTCAGTTGATGGAGAAAATAGGTAAATGCTGGAGTGAAAAAGAAGACGATGAGCATGAATGAGTGAGCTTGGTTATTTTTTCAAAGCTAAGCAATACAGAAGATGGTGCACATGATGTAGTAGTTTCCACAGTCACCCAAAATAAGTAATAAGAGCACGTAGAACTTATCAATATTTAATTGATTAATTTAATGTTTGTATATCCTGATACATGCTCAATAATCCATGTAGAAAGATCTAAAAAGGTGTAGTCAGTTCCTCCGGACGGATTCTTCTTATTGAAACGTTTCGGGGTTTTTTTGTTTTTTTTTTTTGTTTTTTTGCCAAAAGGCTCAGTCTGAAGAGTTGATTGGGTCTGTACATGTACCTCAGATCTGAGCAACATGCACACAGAACTGTGTACATGAAGTTGATTTGACCACACTCCTTGACCACAGAGGACAGCATGAATGGGTCCAGGTTTCTTCAGAGAAGAAACTCAAACAGGACTCCAGTCAGCCATCAGCCATCAGGTGAGAAGGAGGAACACAGACACAGACCAGTGGTCATTCTGTATGTTGCGGGAGTTTCACAGAAACCGAGACATTTATGTTCCAAACATGATGTTCCAGGGGTTTTTAAACACCAAAATACATTAAAATACATTAACATTAACAGAGGTGAATGTAATGTATTACATATGTAATACATTACATTAAACTCTGTTAATGTTAATACATTTTTCCCTTATCACAGGTCTTCATGGTACAAATCCCCCACAATAAATGAGGGACTACTGTATGGAACAATTGATATTTGTAAAAACATACTGAATGGTCATGTTATTTAACACAAAAACAATTGTTTACTCTTAATTACTAAGTATTGATATTGATTTAAAAACCTGCTGATCAAATCTTAGCCATGTGCCAAACTAAGCATCCATGCTGTCACTTTTATTACAGTCACAAATAACTTACATCATGAACATCACTGCATAAAAGACAACCATGAAAAAGCATAAATGTTAACCTTTGACCTCATAGAAGAAGCAACACAAGAAAATGGTTGCACTTAGAAATCCTTCAAATACAATTAAATTCACTGTAGAATGTAACTGTTGTGGGCGTGTGTTTGTGTGTGTGTGTGCGCACGTGTGTTTCTTGAAACACCTCTAATTTCAATAAAGTAACAATCATTTTATTCAGCTCCCTTGTTATCTCACATAATAAAACTACCTGTTAAATAAATGTACCTCTCCAAGCTAATCATGCAAAAATCTGTGGATCCTCTTTTTTTCTTGTGATCCTGGTCCAACCAATTTTATACACAATTTATCCTCAGGCTATGCGATAAGAGAAGGTCTTTGTCTGAGGAATTTGTAAAAAGATGAAACCATCAAACACCTCTTTAAATGGAGAATCATGGGAATAAGGAAGTGCTTTTAGCTGCCAGACCCTTTAATACCCTAGAAACTAGCTAAATATAGAATGTATTGAACATCCTCTCTTCTGCCTTTGTTGTGCCCTCATCCTATTAATTCATAATTTTGTAAGATTAGTGATTTCCAGTATCAGGGCAAATAAATAAATGGAACAATATTGGGAAAACTGTAGTTTATGTCATTAACTTGATATAACAGAGCTAGTCAGTAGAAAGGGTATGTTTTTATGGTACATTTGCACTTAGTATATGTCAAGTGGTTTTCACTTTTTGGAGTTTTACTCTGCAGTTTCCCCCCACTTGAAAGGGTAGCTTGCTTCAGAAGAGTTTGGACTGTACTTCACTCAATGACCAAGAATCAATTCTTTCTTTTCTTTTATTTTGAAAGTTGTCGAGGTCAAAACAGGTGAAAAACCTAAGAATACAGAAAAGAATAAAGTTCAGCAAAATGTAACCCAATAAGCCAAGATCAATTAACATAACCCCAAAATTAAATTTTTAAACAACTAGAATTTACTGTTGAAATTAGGCATAACAAATCCACATATGATGCCCAAATTCAATTGAGCATGTTTTATATATTCATCAGTGATCATAATTTTAGACATACACTTTGGCAGCTCTAAGCTCCCTTAAATACACAAAATTACATGTAACTAAATTACTTTTAGCTTCCACGCTTTTAAAAATACCAGTACATATTTTAACTGTACTTTAATATATACCATTTGTACCTTGAATTTTAAATTCCATGACTTTAACAAATTACATTTTTAATCTGAGTGTAAACATATGACAATATACTTGAACGCTCACTGGCTCCTTCTTCCTCTTGTTGTTCTTGAACCAAGCCTTAGTCCTGTAATATCTTTTCCCCAGATAAAATTCTCCCAGCACTTGTCTCCCACATCTTGCTGCTCTTTGAGTGAACACCTTCAAACTCTGATCATCAAATCATCTGCACCTGGAGCAAACATTCTGCTGGCTCGTAGCTGGGAGACACCTCAAACCAACATTCGGTCAGAGAGGGGTGGGGCCTGAAGTCAGCTAAACAATATGTGCATGACATTTTATGCATTTGACTTAAAAAAAAATGGTTCACTAATGCAACAGTATGCTTATTGTGTGAAATAGGCAAAAATATGACCTTCTATCCAGAAAACGTTTTGATTAGAAAGCTACTACTCAACCAGGACCAGTGATAGAGATTCTAATGATGAACACAAGTAGTTTTTGTCATGCCTGACTATTACACCAACAGGAGCTGTATGGAATTGCACCATGTTTTTCAGCCTTATCATCCACTCTTCTTGGAAGACATTCCACAACATTTTGTGGGAATTTGTGCCCTATTCTGTCTGTCAAGTATTTATGAGGTCATCTACAGATGTTGGACAGGAAGGTCTGGTTTACAATCATCCATCACGGTGTGAGAGGTGGGGGACACCCTGGACAGGTCTCCAGACCATCACAGGGACACATAGAGACAAACGAGACAAACAACCATTCACTCTCTCACCCA
The DNA here is from genome assembly GCA_031762415.1 of Simpsonichthys santanae. NCBI lineage: Eukaryota > Metazoa > Chordata > Actinopteri > Cyprinodontiformes > Rivulidae > Simpsonichthys > Simpsonichthys santanae. The sequence continues at coordinate 26,861,270 of JARVLU010000599.1, read as the reverse complement.
CACCCAGGGACAATTTACAGTTACTAATCAGTCGAACATGCATGTTTTTGGTCTGTGAGGAGAAAACCAGGAGAAAACCCAAGCATGTATGGAGAAAAGATGCAAGCTCCACCCAGAAAGTTCCCCGGACCAGGATTTGAACCAAGCTAAACTGAACACTGAGAGGCAGCAGCTCTACCAACTGTGCCACCGTGCTGCCCCCGGTGTTACAAGTTATTTTTGTTAAATTTCACAAGTTTTAAGTTGCAACAATGACACCTTAAGACTTTCACCGCAAAAGATAACTTAGATACCCAAAAGCACTTTGGTTCGTTTCTACACATGAAGCACAAGATGGTGTTCTAAACACCCTTAATTAAAATCCTATTTTAAGGATGAAGCAGTCTTTGTTATAACAAGAATAACTTCGTCCAGGCTGAGGCTTCCTGGTGGTCGGTCAACTAAAAACAAAAAACAAAAGAATGTCTCGAAACACCAACAAACAAAACATTCTCCCAAATGCTGTGATGCATGGCACACGAGGGGTGGAAGGGACACGTCACCCACAGCACACAAAATGAATGACCAAACAAGAACTAAATATGAATAATAAGTGAACGTAAACAAAATTAGGACAATATGTGTCTCACATTAATACACACACACACTCAATTAAAAATGGCTCTAGTATTTGGGTCAGTCAGACTTATCAGGTGAAACACTGCCTGATTACAGTTAATCAAGAAGGTGCACCCAAACAGAGCGTGATCACAGCCGGGATCCAGTCGAATCAGCTGATCTGGAACAGATGGAGCAACAGGATAAAAACCAGGTTAAAACAAAACAGCATAAAATTAAAATAGAGCAGAGCAAAATGAAGCAAAGCAGAGAAGAAGAAGCAGGACTGTCCGTGTCACTTCTGCTGATTCTTCACCTGAGAAGAGACGATTGCACCATCCGCAACAACAGGTGGATCAGCTGCCAGTCACTCGTCAGGGAGGAAAGGCATACACAGTCACCACTCCTGTTCATCCCAAAGCTTCAGAGCTCAGTGCAGATCAGTCAAGTTCTTCCACACTAAAGTCATCAAACTGTCTTTAGAGTTCTTGCTTTGGGTACAGTTATGTTGCAACAGAAAAAGACCTTCCCCCATGAGTAGGCACCGAGTTGGTTGAATCTTTGTAAAATGTTTGTCCATATAGTGTATATATGTACTTGGAAGAAATAACTTTTGTTTATTTAAATCACAATAGCACTGAAGGAATGGAAGCACATGTGATGCAGAGAAAGAGCTCTCCTCTGAAACTCAGGATCATCTTGGTGTGAGGCAACAGCACTGACCATCTGTGTCACTAAACTGCTCCCCGAAAAATAACATATTTTTGAAACTGTGCTAATTTACAAGTCAAAATTGAGTTTGGTAATAAATTACCAAAATGATGTGATAAAATATTGTATGCTGTTGTTCTGCTGAAATCTGAGACATTTCCCAGAACACCATTCTGTTGCTGAGGCAGATTTACAAATTACCAGCACATGCAAGCATGCTTTATTTATTACCACCTTGAGTGATAAAATGATGCAAAGCTAAAACTGAGAGCAACCACCCCACCTCTTCACACAATCAAACAAACAAGTGTAAATGTGTGTAAAAGTTGTGCAACACTTAATCAGATTGTTCTTTTAGGTTAGAAAGAAAACTACATTTTGTCATGACATCATGTGCCAAGTTGACCTTTACAGATTTTTTTATTCCTTGTACATATTTTCTACAATCATCTAACATCTTACCTGAGGTGGGTATATTATTATTATTATTATTATTTTCTTATGTAACATTTAAGCCTGTTTGACTTCAGCACAGAAACAATTTCCATTAAAAAAAAAAAAAAAAAAAAAAAAAAAGTCAGCATCTGTCCTGGTATCATTGTTGGTAAAATGTCAGTGATGCACATGTTAGTTCCAAAGCTGAGCCCACAGGTTGTTATTATAGCTGCCAGCTTTGTTCCAGCCAAGTCCACGAGATTACCTATGCACCATTAGTGCATGTGCAGCGTTCCCGCTGTGCAGTCTCCATCTACATGCCAGTGGTTGGTTCGTTTCATCCAATTGTTTTTTTCATGGGGGGTGTAGCATGTAATCTTAGGCATGACAGTCTGAAATTACAAATTTAGCATGTTATAATCCACAGCAACAAACCTACACAAACCCAGTTATTTAATTAGAAGTGCTTAATGTGATTTTTAAATTCCCTGTCCTGAACTAGTTGTTAAATCCCTATTTAAATGTATCCATTTAACCCTTTAAACTTTAGTAAAATGTATCTGTGCTCTTTCTTTTACTTTGTGCATCTGTAAGTATCCCCAGCAAGTAATCACAGGAAGTCAACGAATGCAGCGCAGCAGTTGCCTTCTTTGAAGACGAATGGCTTCCTAATCGCCCTCTAACTGCATTTTCAATATTGATTAGCGCTGAAAGTTGCGCCATGCCATGATCTGAAATACGTAATATAGGTGGACATCTTTAGGAAGAGCGTGAAGTCAAAGATTAGAAATAAGTGGAGCAAGCAAAGCGAGCCGATCTGTCTGATATTGTTTTTGAGATGCGCTGAATGTAATTTGCTGCAGCGTTGCAGTGGCTTGGTGGGGAGTTGCTGCGAGCAGCCATCTCACCTCACCTCACCCATTAGAGGGAGTAATAAATCGCTGAGTATAGATCAGTGTCGAGGAGCTACTCGACTGTGTCCTCTGAATTGATGTGCTGTGTAGGTGTGCATATTAGTATCTGTCTGTGTCCCTGTTACTGCATCCTGGTCTCATAAACATATGAAATGGGGGGAATTTATTTTTCTGACTAAAGATGGTAAACATTGTGGAGCATTCCATATTGAGGAGGTTCTGGATTATTCCCTATACTTGAAAATCTCTTTTTATTGTCTTAGTATAATCAAAAGCTGCAAAATATTTCTTGAAGCCTTGAAGCAAATTGCACACCACATTTTGTGCTAAAGTTTTAAGCAAAGATCTTGCACGATCTGTTAGTGGCTCTATCTAATGAATACAAACTTCAGTTAGAACCACGCAAAGTTTTAGCTCAATACTGTATATGTAAAACTTACCAATGTTTGCTACAGTTATAAAGCTCTGGTGGCCATCTTGAACAAGGTGACATTTTACGATGTACATTCAGTAATTACTAATGTGTGTGAGTTTTTCTAAAGTACCTTTAGAGGGTTCAGAAACTGTAAAATGACAAGAGTTGTACCCATTTTTGCTAAGGCTGATTAGCTGTGGTGGCCATATTGAATCGAGTTGACTCGAAAGGTTAATCTTTTGAAGTGATTGCAATATTTATTTTAAGGAAGTTTGAGTAATGTCTGTCCAGCTGATGTGCTAATAACAAACACAAACATGTACAGGCAGTTACTTGATCCCTGCCTTTCATGACAACTGGCAAATAAGTAAAATTATCTCTAGTGGATATGGACAGTAGATCAAATCTTCTTAATTACAAATATCTGTAACTCCAACATATCTTAATTTTTGTGTTTCTCCGTTCAGACAAGAATAGACAAACCTGCAGATTTTTAATTGCCAAAAAACAATACAGTACTCTTAAACCAAGAAGCTTCTTGTTTGAAGAGGGCATATGTTGTGTAGTGGTTGAGCAGCTGAGTTGAGACTAGGAAAGTCACAGGTTTAATTCTCCACCGTGCTCATATGTTGTTATGAGTAAGACACATGTTCCTTAACTGCTCCCTGGATGCTTACATAGCTGTTCGCTGCTCCATTTCGGTGTATTAGGTCCTATTTTTTGTAAACGTTGCATACCTTTTAATTTTTACGCCGATGACTGTCAAATTTACGTCCCTCTGAAACACACTGGTGCATGCTCTATCAACACCTTTTCTTGACTGCTTGGATGACATCAAGGATTGGATGTAAATTTCTTAAACTTTAATGAGAAGAAGACAGAAGTCATGTTGTTTCCACCTAATGACACAATCAGAAACCACTGTATCGACCTTTCCTCTCTAGCCCAGTTAAAGAAACAAAGAGTCACTAATCTAGGAATGATAATGGACCCGTCCATGAAACTTAACAGTCATGTAAACGATTGTTAAATACTGTTTTTATTTTTCAGTTGAGCAGTCTGTCTAAATTGAAGCCCATACTACCTAAAAGCAATTAATAGTTAAAGTAAAAGTAAGTAAATTGGCTCCACAAGAGAGGAGCCTGATAACTGAAAGATCTTCCTCCCATTCTGCTTCTGGAAACTCTAGGAACCACAAGGAAACCTGCAGTCCGATAGCAAAGTGCTCTGTTAGGAAAACATGGAACAACAAGATCTCAAAAATAAGATGGAGCTAAGTTGTTGAGAGCTTTGTTAGAAGTAAGATTTTGAATTAAATTCTGTATTTGACAGGGAGCCAATGGAGAGAAGCTAAAACTCTTACCAACTCCAGTTAAGAGTTTGGAAGCAGCATTTTGGATTAACTGAGGACTTTTTAAAGAAGTATGTGGACACCCAGATAACAAGCTTACAATAGTCCAGTTAGACACTAACTAGTGTTAGACACTAACTAACTAGCATGAAGAAGTTTTTTTTTTTATCACGAGTTACAATTGTCGTTATTTTTCATAAATATAAACCAAAAGGCTTTGATCATCAGTGCCCACACACGTACATCATGTTTCAGTTTATGCAAAGATTTGTAAAAAAACATAACGAACAACTACACAATTAGTTTTAGCATATGAACCTAAAAACGTTTTTGGATGTGGGTCACTACAACTAATAATAATAATAATAATAATAATAATAATAATAATAATAATAATAATAATAAGTCACATACATTTCGTATGAGAGAAATGGATTTATACTGCTGAGTTAGTGATATTTTTGCCTACAATATTATATGTTATTACAAATAAATACTGTACTTAGTTTGCCATCTGTGTTTACCTAAAGGGTTATCTTTCTTTTCTTTTTTGTTCCCTCCACCCTAAACTCTGTTCTCCATCTCATGGAACTATCACCTCTGGAAGCCTCGACTGAGCTGTGCGAGAACTTTCTACATTTCTTTTTAGAAAAAAAATGCGACCACCCGGGCTCTCATTTCCCCTCCAGCTCATGGTCCATCTATCTCACCTCAATCTGTTGCTGTATTTGACCATTTTGAACCAATCTCTCTGTCTTCTCTAGAGCAGGTCATGTGCATCTTGAAACCATCTGGTTTCCCCTTTGATGTGGTTCCCCCCCTCGGCTACTAAAGGATCTTTTTCCCACCATTACCATACCATACCATTTTATTTATAGAGCACTTAAAACAGCAACAAGGCCAACCAAAGTGCTGTACAAACAAACA
>JARVLU010000599.1:26692329-26707997 GCA_031762415.1 Simpsonichthys santanae | reverse complement strand
TGAAGATTCTCAGTCATCCAGGACATGATAAAATCAAAAAAAGGTTCAATACAGAAACAACTGGACTTTATTTGTAGTAAGAAAACAGTAGATGACAGTAAGTAACCTGCCTAATGAACTCAAACTGTTGACAATGTGCAAAGGTTGGTGGTATTATGTGTGCGCTTTGTCCTAACAACCAATCAACGAGCGTCCTCTGGTGCAAACAACCAATCACAGCAAAGCATTTATCTTCCCTTCCATGCCTGAAACCATCTGGAACTGACCATGTAGTGGCTCTTCCGAGTTTCGGAGCTCGTGGCTCCAGTATCGGGATCCAATCAGACAACACCAAACAAATTTAAGCCCGCCTTTACTTAAATCCGATTGGTTGAAATATGGAATGTCGTGGCCTTAGGGGCGGAGTCCGTCACTCTGTTGAGTTCCGGCGTCTAGCGGTTAGCAGAAGAGCGAGTCTGCTGTGTTGATATCTGTCGCTGGAGGAGAACCAGGGCTAAAAGGCTGAGGTGAGCGAGTTGTGGAGTTAGCAAAACGCGTTTAATGTAATTCCATGTACAAAATGTATCTGTGCTGTTTATACTTATATAAATAATGGTTACCGTTATTCCACGTAGAGGTCGCGTTTACTAAAATTAATATACAGTACAGTATATACAACACGCTCGTGCAAGAGTTAACTGACATAAAACATGCTAACGTATTAATGCTAAATAAAGAGTTTTTGTGAACGTTGCACAACTTTGTCTTCCTCCTCCCACTTCTTCATGAAGAAAAAAAAATGCTGCAGGAAACTCAGATAAAAAGAAAAAAAAATACATAGCCTCTCGCGATGAAAATTGTAGTTTTGTAGCTTTTGTGTGCATTGTGAATATTTGTTTGCACATTTAGCATTACTATATAGCTTTCTAGTTGTGTCAAGCCGTGTATTGTCACATTTTGAAGCTACACCCCAGTTATGTATTGTAGGTAAGTAATAACATCCAGTAAAAAAAAAAATGCTTGAATATAAAAATAAAATTAAATAAGGTGTATAAGAATAGCAGAGTCTCAAAATGGCATGTTTTTTTAATCCCCGCAAAAGTGCACTTTAGTTTCTCCTCCTCATCTGTTTATGTTTATGAAACTAATTTATCTGATTTGATGTCCTAGTCCTTGTAATTTTTTATTGAATAAGAATAACAATTACAGAGTAAGAAGGTTGAGGAGTAGTGACAGTGAGATGAGTTTACTGATGTAGCAGAAGACCAGTAAAACAAAACAAAAAAAAACACTGTTTAAAAATATGATTTATTTTAATGTACTGCCTGTGCACACGTTAATGAGTGTTCACTGACTGAGTGTACAAAGTACATGAGATCTTTACCTGATAATCTGATCCTGCTCCAGAGTTCAACAGCGCAGGGACCATGGAGGCCACAAGGAGACGGAACCAGAACAGAACCAACGGGAAAGCATCGACTCCTGCAGAGAAGTCGGCGCAGTGGGGGAGAGCATGGTGAGTATGATGCTGTAAAGTGTTCTTATCAAAACTACAAGAACAATGTTCCACACATGTATCACGTCTTTACCTCTGTCTCCTAGAAGTGTGATCATGATCAAACATTTTGTTAAAGCTCAACACTCATCAACGCTTATAAGTGTAAAACTGTGATGGAAATCTATTTCCGAAGGAACATAATCCAGTATCACGGTTTTATAACAGATGATATTTACTATACACAGCAGCTGATTCATTTTGGTTACTTATTAAATAATTATTCAGAGACAGTGGTGTTTTACTTGCTGCCACTGACACAAAGAACAAATGAGAAGTTTTAATGTCCCAAACGAGACCATTTTAATTTCAGGCCATCAGGATAAAACACTGAATTCACAACCTGCTCCAGGAGCAGTTCATGTAAGTTTCAGAGTAAATTGTCTCAGAAAGAGCAAGCTGTTCACTGATTTATTTTTCTCATATCATTAATAGCTCAAGAAGACATAAACAACACTTTAAACATTGAACTGCAGAAGCAGTGATTATAAACTAGCACCAAGAATTGACACTAAATGTATTCAAAAACCTAATTGCCTTGTTCAAGTCAATATTGAACATCCGAACGTTAGTTTAAAGTCCAACAATGTTCAGTCAGGTCGTCTGGGCGGTTTCTTTTGTTGCTGAGACGTGTCAGCTTTCATCCAAAGGACTTCTTCAGTCTGAGTAGCCTACCAAACCAAACTGAATCCCACAAACAACTCACTTCCAGAGTGGACAAAACTGTTTTCTGGTGATAAGATGGACGTTGGGGCTCGCCCTCTGCCCCGTCAACTCCCCCAAGGCACCATGCCAAAGTGGTTCAAAACACCAGCTGTTTGTGGGATTCAGTTCGATTATTGGCTCCTCAGACTGAAGAAGTCCTTCGGATAGAAGGATGAAATGTCTCAGCAACAAAATAAACCGTCCAGATGACCTGACTGAACTTTGTTGGATCTTTACCTGGATTAATGAGCATGAACTTTGGTGTTTCTTTAAAGTCCTTATTCAACAACTAGGCTAAGTTAAATGTTAGCATTTTAAATGTCGATTTTACCATCAAAGCTGTTGATAACTGCCTTTTTTTCTCAATAAAGTTATATTTAAAAAAAAGATTCATTTTGATATAACAATAAGAACTTACTCATTTGTGTAGTGAGTGTCCTGTCAGCCTTTGTATCTTCTTCCAGGTGCAGTAACTTGTTTTTTTTTAACCACATTTATTTATTTGTTTTTCATCAGACATGCAAGAATGTTGCTATGCTGCTTGTAGTTTTTGTACATGCATCTGAGCTCTGTACCTCAGGTCCTGAAAATAAAATGACATGAATACACATCCACACAGTAACATAAATACTACCTGAAGTATTCTTGAAACTACAACTTCATAGAAGCGTTGAAATGTCCCACTGCAACAAACAAAGGAACGCCCACAGACACGCCCTACATACACACAGTGAAAGGAACTTAACTGTCAGTCATTAAATAAGAAATATTGTTTATACATTAAAATGCTGAAACTGATTCTACAATATGTGTTTTTGTTGATGATTATAAATTTTAAAGATTGTTTAATTTCTGTCTTAAATTGAGTAGACTATCATGCAATAGATATTCATAGAATAGAACAGGTATGATTAAATATTGCCCTTTTTTCCTTCTAAATGCATTACTTGAAGTATCTAAAAGCAAAAAATATATATTTTTAAAGTTCTTGCATGGTGTTAAGACGTTAAAATATGCAGCCTGAAGAGAGCAAAGATATAAGGCCAGCTTATCATGAGGTCAGGGGTGCTGCCATGTCCTAAAAAGTATGTAAATGGTTTTAGTAGTTTAGATAAGTATGGAAAAACAAAACAGTATGAACAATCAGCGTGAGCGAGGTTTGTTTTGTTTCATGACTACCGTCAAAATATCAAGATTAACAATGAAATTCTTAGAAAATCTAAATGCTTTTTCCATATACTACTGAGAAAAAAGTCAAAATAGTGATTAAACCTGAGGTGATTAAACTATTGTTGTTGTTGTTGTTGTTGTTGTTGTTGTTGTTGTTGTTGTAACTTTGTAGTTAAGTTACAGGTGCATTTTTTTTTTTTTTTTTGCTGAGGTATCAGTGTCAATTTAAACAGCTGAATTCAAAGTACTTCCTTTGGTTCTTCACAATAAGAGCCTCAAACATCAAATACAATGACTCTCTGAAGGTTATGCAAATACATTTGTAGCTTGCACAATTAATAATGTTCTTCAGTAAAACTAAAACTACAGCCTAAATCTCCTAAACTTTTAAAAGTTGTTAAAAAGCTCAAGCGATTTATTTATTTTTCTTTATTTAAAGTTATCTTAAATGTTATTTCCAGGTTTGGTACAGCTCCAGACATGTTAGTATGAGCTACAACAATTTATTTGTTAAACTTACTCTACAAAGCATTTAGGTATTGTAGGTCTTTTCAACCAGTTGTCGTTTTGTTTTGTTTTGCCATTTTGTCTTTGATTCGCAATAGAACTATTTTTGAAATTTCATCTTTACTCTTGAAAAACTATTTTTACTCTTTGCTTCAGAGTGGTTCTCATAGACCATAATATATTTTTTTTTTTTTGCACCTTTTGTTCGTTTATTAATGACTGAGGCATACAAACAGTAAAACCTTACCTCTGAATTGACTGTAAATTTGCATAAATCACAGTAAGTTCATGATATTTTAGTTCCCATATAGAACATTCAGACTGTGAATGCATGAACTGTATTTTTCCCTCTCACTTATAAAACTCTGTGTCCACACCTCATTCTACATCTGCATCTCCATCTGATCCATTTCAGGGAAGTGGACTGGTTTTCCCTGATCGGCGTCATCGGCCTCCTCTGCTTCGCTCCCTTCATCGTCTTCTACTTTGTGATGGCCTGTGATCAGTACCAGTGCTCCATCACCCAGCCTCTGTTAGAGCTGTACGGAGGAGAGACAACGCTGCTCTCCATCTGGGCCCGGGCCCCCTCCTTCTCATGGTCCGCTGCTAAGATATATGCTATCTGGGTGGGCTTTCAGGTAAGATGAGTGATGGCGCCACATCCTCCACAAACTGTCCATTGTAACTTCATAAAAACGTTTTTGTTCTTTAGGTGTTCCTGTATATGTGTGTTCCTGATGTTGTTCACAAGTTCCTTCCTTGTTACGCTGGTGGAGTTCAGGACGGAGCACGGACCCCGGCTGGTAAACATGTTGTGCTCATCCGAACGAAGCAAATCTTAAACAGCAAAGGTTTGTTATTTCTGTCAGACTGAAGGTTTGCTGTTCTGCTCTTTTCTTGTATTCATAAGGTCTTATTAACAAATACGAGATCAACGGGCTGCAGTGTTGGCTGATCACTCATGCTCTGTGGTTTGCCAACGCCCACTACTTCCACTGGTTTTCTCCCACGATCATCTTCGACAACTGGATCCCCTTGTTGTGGTGCACCAATATTCTAGGCTATGCTGTAGCCACCTTTGCTTTCATTAAGGCTTATCTTTTCCCCACCAACCCTGAAGACTGGTGCGCGTAACTGTTTCATTTATTTGCACATCTCCAATTGAATACAACTCTGGTAACTTTCATGTTTTTGATTGTACAGCAAGTTCACAGGGAACATCTGCTATAACTACATGATGGGCATTGAGTTCAACCCGCGCATCGGCAAGTGGTTTGACTTCAAGCTGTTCTTCAATGGCAGACCGGGCATCGTCGCCTGGACTCTGATCAACCTGTCCTATATGGCCAAGCAGCAAGAACTGTATGGACACGTCACCAACTCCATGATCCTGGTCAATGTGCTGCAGGTAAGATGGAAACATGATGTTTTTAAATTAATATAAGATAAAGATCATTTTTAAGTGGTTACTACTTTTTGACTTCATAGATTTTTTTTTTCTGGAACAACCCACATACATCATGTTCAGACTTGGTACCACCATTGGTCCAGAGCAATCTGACTCGACTTGGGCAAGGCTAAATACAGATGTAAATGCTCTCAATGTACACTGAACACGATCTCAGGCACCTTTATCTACATTTGTTTTGGAAGATTGAACACAACTTTTTTTTGTCCTTTTATTGAGAGTTCTTGTTTAGTTGTAAAGCTGTTTCATTTCAACATTTAAAAAATGGATGAGGAAATGTTGTTTTTTTAAGGTTGAGAGATATCCGGAGATGTAAGACCCAACATTTCATGCTTATAAAGACAGTGGGAAGAAGATAATGGCTGGAAATCCACAGCTTAAGAGATTGACTCTTTTGGAAAGAGGAAAGAAGCTTGTACAGTAGTCCCTCGCTACTTTGTGGTTCGTTTTTCGTGGACTCGCTCCATCGCGTTTTTTCAAAATAAGATTAGCCATGACACTCAGTTGGTTGATTGATGGATGAGCCACATGACCAGCATGGATTTTTTATTTAAAATAAATTATTTGAACTTATTTAGCCCCTGCGTGCAGCCCACAGCTGCAGGAGAAGCTTCCTCCTGTAGCATGTCATATCTCCGCTCTGTAGCAGAGAAGTGGGCGTGGCCGAAAGCACTGGCAGGCGGCAGAGACCAGAGATCATCACATTCTGTGCTCTTTTAGAGCTTTTAGGCTCTTTCTCTCAGTGTTAGTTTAGAAACATTGCTTAGAATATTGCAAGAGTGTGGGAAGGGTTATAAAAATACTAAAATAAACTACTACAGTACTTACTTGTACTACTATTCCTACTTCACTGTTTTTCACTTATTGCAGGGCTTCAGGGTACAGATCCCCCATGATAAACGAGGGACTACTGTATTTTTGAGTTGATTTGTGTGATTACAGTGCACTTCAACTTGACTCATCATATTATTATTATTATATTTTAGTGACATTAACTGAGGCCCATGCCACGGTGTTCCTGGTGTATTTTCAGCTTCATTATAAGTTTGACACATGGGACCATTACCCTGCTGGTCTTGTGAATTTATCCGTCACTGTCACAGATTTCTATGCACTTTTAATTCATCTGTGATCAAGTTGTTTTGATTTTCATCTTCTGATGATAAGTTTTAGTCCTGTCAGTCTTTGAATTAAACTATTTCGTCCTTGCTAAGTTCTCTAAAGTTCCAGAGACTGTAAAATATTACCTGTTTATTACCTGAATGTTTATTTAACACATTTTGTCATTTAAAATTTATACACAGTACTTTTTTGTGTGTCTTAGGCTATTTATGTGTTGGATTTCTTCTGGAATGAAGCGTGGTACTTGAAGACAATTGATATCTGTCATGACCACTTTGGATGGTATCTGGGCTGGGGTGACTGTGTCTGGCTGCCATTCCTCTACACACTGCAGGTAACAAATATCTATACACAGTAAAAATAAATAAATAAATGAAAACATTTTAAAAAGCTCCAGATTTATGACCTAATATTCTATATTTACCTAAACTTAAGCCTAGACCAGCACAGTTAGCCTGCATAGAAAGTCAGTTTAACTCGATAAGATGTGCTTTAAGTGTTATTATCCTACAAAGAAGTGTGCAAGTTTAAAAGTACAGATTTTAAGCATTCAAAGTATATCATACAAAACAAAGCGCATAAAATGTTTCTTTGTTAAAAAAAAAGGTGTTTATCTTTAAACAAACAAATGTTACTCATCTTAAATATAAAATAGGGCCAAAGACCATTTGTATTATTGTACTTTAAAAAGACAATCTAATATTTTAAACATATATAATTATATTTACTTGCAACTGCAGATTAGATAGATGAACATAAAAGAAATAAAACCTAATCAGACAAGACTAAATGATTTTCTTGTTTCAGGGCCTGTACCTGGTGTACCATCCAGTCCAGCTCTCTGACGCACATGCCGTTACTGTCCTGGTGCTCGGCCTTGTTGGATACTACATCTTCCGCTCCACCAACCACCAGAAGGATCTGTTCCGTCGAACAGATGCTTCCTGCTCCATCTGGGGCCGCAAACCGACCTACATTGAGTGCTCGTACCGCTCAGCTGACGGCGGCGTGCACCGCAGCAAGCTGCTGACCTCGGGCTTCTGGGCTGTGGCTCGTCACTTCAACTACACCGGTGACCTCATGGGTTCTTTAGCCTACTGCGCTGCTTGTGGTTTCGGCCACATTCTTCCATACTTCTACATCGTTTACATGACCATCCTCCTGGTCCACCGCTGCGTGCGTGATGAGCACCGCTGCAGCAGCAAGTATGGGAAGGACTGGAAACGGTACACGGATGCAGTGCCTTACCGACTCATTCCTGGATTGTTTTAAAGTCTGGAAGAGGACGGAATAAAAAATAAAATTCTATAGTAAAAGGGAACAATGGATTTCATACAAATCACCCCTCTAAAGATTTCCAACCTGTATTTTCTGGTACTCATTTGGTAATTTTTTTTTTTTTTTTACTTTATTGCCTCAAAATACAAGAACAAAGGCGTTGAGATTGGGTTTAATAAACACCTATCAAAACTAACAATACACACATGCAGAATCGAGCAACATACAGAGGTTAGTGAAATGAAATAGACAGTCATGACCGTCTTTGTATAAAAAAAAAAAAAAATGTAGTTGGGCAGTCAGACGCTCCATCACACAGACATGTTTCAATTTCTGCATCCACTGAGCAACAGTAAACTCTTTTACCAACAAACTTCCAGGTTCTACATATTGACAATAACCCACACAATAAACAGTTGTAAGAGCCAGCATGTGTACTTTTTAAAATATGTTTGAAATGTCAGTGTTTTCCAGAACAAGCATTTTGTTTATCAGGTTGTAGTTTTAACTTTGTTCTAACCACTGAAGCCTTGGTCTAGTTCTCAGTCTTGCTGGTCTGGGCATTGTGATGGTCTCAAGATCTCGATCTTGGACTTATCTCAGTCCATCCACTCAGTAGAAGTGGTCTTGACAAGAACTGTACCTTAATTTAAGTAAGGAACTTGAGAAACGTTGGGGGAAGAGCATAAAGTTTTCACTTTATTACAACGTGTCAAACTCAAAGATGATCTAATGCTGAAAATAATAGTTTATATTTTTTACTCTTGTAAATTTAACATCTGTTTATTTATGCAAGTTTGAAAATGTCACGTTACTTTCAAGTCATTACAAATCTTTACACGACTGAAGCGTATATATATATGAAGTTTTGACATATTCCTTAACACTTGCAAGTTTGGCAACAAACTAGCAGCAGTTTGTTGCTGACTTGTGATTAATTGGACCAAACGTAATCACATTGCTTCTTTTGACAAGATATTTTATAATCTTTGATAAACGTTGTCAGAGGACAGAGTCTGCCTCCTGTCTAACCAGTAATCATCCTCGTTGACTCAGCTTAGTGTTGGTGAGTTTGTCCAGCTGTGACATAAAGTAACATACATGTAAACATCAAGTTTATGACTGAAACTAATTCTGCCTCCATTAGTCCACTAACTAACCTGTATAAATAAAGATTGAATGAAATTAGTTTTAAAAAACTTTCTTCATGTTATCCTCCTGCAGTCTGTATTTCCTGATATCAGTGCTACATTCTTAATCACAATAAGCTAAAACAACTTTATTTTGTTAAAACTACTTTGGTCTGACTCACTGTAACACATTTTAAAATACTTCTTTTGTCGTTTTGATTTCTTTGTAAAGCTTCTTGTGTTAAAGGTTAAATAAAACCTTGAATTTTTATGGGTGATTATCTATAAGGCAAAAATCCTAAATGTGTTTGAGTTTTATAATATGATAAACAAGAAAATATTTAAATGTAGAAAAAAAAAAAAATGCCACAAGTTTAATGATAAAATTCCAGCTATAGTCTGTTTTGACACTAGAGGGCAGCAAAGGGTAGCTAATCCCACAGTGCCATCTGCAGAGAAGTCCGATTTTCTTTCAACATGGTCATGTCAGAGTTCACTCAGATGATAGGTGTCCCAGTAGAAAACTGATATCAAGGAAGAGCTGTCTCATATTATTACAAAACTATTCCTGGATACAGCTGAATAAAAATGTGTACTTTTATTATTGGCAGCTCCTTTGAATTTGAAATAACATTAGATTCACAATGTCTAAGGTCAAGGATGAACACAAATGCGGATGCTCAGGGGCAACTGAATTGAAAGCATCCGAACAAATAAAACCTTAACTGGATCCTGATTATAATATTAAATCAAAAATACTTTATAAATACCAAAGGGAAATTAAATGTTGTAACTCATTCTCCTTGTTTCATCAAGAGTTGTTGTAGATGCTGATGGCTGTGGGCAGGAAGGATTTTCTGCAGCGGATCTGAAGAATGTGGCCACAGAGATCAATCTGTCCACACAGACCTGGTGGGGCTCTCGGTCCTCCTGGGCTTAGAGACCAAACAAAACCCCCGTTAGAATCATTTGATCCAAAATGCTGCTGCCAGAGTCTTAACTGGAGTTAGTAGACGAGATCATATCCCTCCAGTTTTAGCTTCTCTTCAGTGGCTCCCTGTCAAATCCAGAATTTAATTCAAAATCTTACTTCCAACCTACAAAGCTCTCAACAACCTAGCTCCATCTTATATTGGGAATGGTGGCGTAGAGGTTAGAGAAGATGGGCCTGTGATCAGAAAGTCACAGGTTCAACTCCCGGTACCGTCAACATCAAAATGTGGGTGGAAAAGGTGAAGCACCCACACCTGCCTCCACCCTCATTTGCCCCACTCTGGGCACCTGAGCAAGGCCTTTAACCCCCACCATTTACTCCCAAAAACAGGTCTCTCTTGAAAATGAGTTCTCGTGACTCATTGAGACTACCTGTCTAAATAAAGGGTCAATTATACTGTATATATATATATTGATATTATTGTTCCATATTTTCCTAACAGAGCACTTTGCTCTAGGTTTACTTGTGGTTCTTAGAGTTTCCAAAAGCAGAATTGGAGGAAGATCTTTCAGTTATCAGGCTCCTCTTTTGTGGAACCAACTTCCAGATTCTGACTGGGCTTGATATTTTCCTTTTTGATAAATTGCTGGCTTGTTAAGCTGCTATAGGCTTAGACTAATGGAGGACAAACTGACCTCATTTTTTTTAATTATTTGCTAAAACTGAATAGTTTTCATTTGATACTATTTCTATTTTAACATGATTCTTGACCTGCCATTGTGTATCTGTTCCTACCAAACCCAGCTGGTTGAAGCAGATGGTCGCTTGTCCTGAGCATGATTCTGCTAAAGGTTTCTTCCTCATGAGGGAGTTTTTTCCTTTCCACTGTCGCCTTCATGCTTGTTCAAAATGAGAGTTCTGTGATGGAGTTAAATTCAAAGCAGTCTGCTCCTCAGATAAATAATGTTAACTTATTATTTTTATATACTATATGAATGTTTCTGTTCAGTGCCCTGAGATGACTTCTGTTGTGACTTGGTGCTGTATAAATAAACTGAATTGAACTGAATTGAAATAGAATCCTCTTTGTCTTAAACAACCCAATAAGCTGTACAAATCCAGCAGCTATGAGTTTTTAAAGTGTCTTTAAACAGGTGAAGACAAGTCACTTGGGATTTATAGCTTGCTCTTAAGTTCTTCATCAGACCTGAAGGCTTATTATGCTTCATAAGCACAGTCCATGTCTGTATCCTGAATGCTGACCATCAGCAGGTTTCCTGTCAGTGTTAAGAGACACATTATGGATGTAAATCAGTTACGGGAACAGAAGATTCATTGATCCCTCTTGCTTTGTTCAAGCTAATGCAATTTGCACCTGATTCATTACATTGCACTACATGGAACTAAATTATCTTTGATTCTTGTTTTGGTCATCTTCTCAGATTGTCCATGGAGATGGTAAACAGTGAAGGAGCTCTGCTGTGCGATCGCTGGGCTTGGCCATAATAACCACGTTGGCAGATCTCTCTCTCTCTCTCTCTGCGAAGTTGATGGAAGCCTGAAGAAAAGATTGCTCCACATGCGATGACACTAAAATCTGGACTATTGAATTTGCCACTGGAGATCATACACTCGCCCATATAAATGTCCAGTGCACACACTAACCATATAATGGAAGACCCCTTTCTGCAGCTGCAGATCATCCTTCAGCGTGAGGCGGGCGGGGGTCATAGAGCTGTAGCAAAGTGGGGAGTGGGAGTGAGAGCCAAAGGCCAAGAGAGAGAAATAGAATGAGACATAAAGTACACACAACGGTGTACTTGGAGCCAGTACCACTCCTTAACAAAAGCTGGCTTGATTTCCCAAAAGAACAAATTAGTTTTTATTGGAAGCTTGGGGAAGGGAAGAGACATGCAGGTGAGAGTTGTATGCCGGGAGGAAAGAGGCTCTACAGAGGGAGGAAAGTATGATTTGTCAGCACACTGCAGGCCCTGGTGATTCACACATATAGTTCAGCAGAGTACTAAAGAGTGTTTCAGTCCACAGTGGGGATAATAATCACACTGTGGTGGGTGAGGTTAGATGGACTGGTTGCCTGTGGTTGTTGGCAGAGGAGTCATTCCAGCCATCATAATGTTGATTTCTTGTACTTTGGGATAGATGGTTACATTTATTGCAAATGCCTTTTTATTTATTCTTCCGGAGCACAGAAACAACAGCATGAAACACAAAGCTTCCCTGTGGTGGTGCATATTTCTGATAGACTTTAACGTAAAGCTTACTGTGTGATGCTTTGCCATTGAGCAGTCATAATCCAACAATGTTTAGTCAGGTCATCTGAACGGTTTACTGTATTTATTTATTTATTTTTGCTGAGAAGTTTCGTCCTTCATCCAAAGGGCTTCTTCAGTCTGAGGAGCCACCAAAGGATCTTTGGTGTTTCGACCCACTTTGGCATGACTGCCTCAGAGGAGTTGATGAGGGAGAGGGTGGGCCCCGGAGGCCATCTTATCTCCAGCAAACTGTTTTTTTTTTTTTTTTTTTTCCACAATGGAGTATGCTGTTTGTGGGAATCAGTTTTGCTTGGTGGCTCCTCCGATTGAAGAAGTCCTTTGGATGAAGGACGAAACATCTCAGCAACCAAAAAAGAAACTGTCCAGATGACCTGACTGAACATTGTTGGATTTTATACCTGGAATACTGAGCATGAATTTTGGTGATAAATAATAATATTTTGCCACAACTGTTGCAAGACAGAGAAATTTGTCGTCATAAATCAACAAATGTAATGTTTTGGTTGTTGTTTGTGAGAATTGCTCTTTTTGAGCTTATTAGAAATGTTCTATCCATCTATTCATTCATCTATCCACTTTCTCCTGATCATAGTTAGGTCATGGAGGCAACAGATTCAGGTGGGACAGCCAGACATCCATCTATGACACACTGCAGTTTTATTTTCAGTGGGATCTTGAGGTATCCCCAGTCCAGAGAGGACATATAATCTTTC
The DNA here is from genome assembly GCA_031762415.1 of Simpsonichthys santanae. Lineage (NCBI taxonomy): Eukaryota > Metazoa > Chordata > Actinopteri > Cyprinodontiformes > Rivulidae > Simpsonichthys > Simpsonichthys santanae. The sequence goes on along the minus strand of JARVLU010000599.1, from coordinate 26,695,142 downwards.
CACCAGGTTCTGCATCTTTCCCAGGGTCTCATTCAATGATATGGGTTTAGAGGATCTTCAGAGGGAAGCAGAAGACATCCTTGCAGATGTCCGAACCATCTTAGCTGACTTTTTTTGTAATGTGGAGGAGTCGCTTGTGACCCGCTGTAACACGCACACACACACATTGGTCAGACAATTTTACTCTCAGGCCCTGTGCACATGTGAACAATCCCTGAAAACATGAGGGTTTTTCCAATCATGACTGCACAAAAGTCCCACATTTATACCATTACCCTGTACTTATTGAATAAAAGTAAGTTTCACTTCTTCAGGGGTTGCCACAATGTGCATGAGAAATTTGGCAATTTGTTTCCACCAGATGCCCTTCCTGTTGCAACCTGGGCTTGAACCCACAACCTCAGGATTACAGGTCTGTGGCACTGACCACCAAGCAACTACAAATGAGGTTGGGTTGCTTCCACATGTTAAAAGGGCGAGTACCACAAACGACACTGCTCTTTACCATTGTCACTGCTTATCATCTCCACAAGTGTAAAAAATAAATAAATATTGACTACTGCAGCCATCATTTACCGGTACATACTGAGGCTGGGCATTTCCGAACCATCGCCCCACCCCATCTGAGATTTATACTGAAAAAGCTTTGGTGTCAAAGCTTTTTGTTGTTGTGCACACAAACAGCTGAAAAGCAACAGAAAGTCTACAAGTTCACTTAAATACAATGTCATGTAAAGAGAGCCTTAGAAAAGGTCTATATCAATACAGGATGATCACAACCCATGAATACATTTCAGGCATGACTCCTACTAAGCCACCCAGAAAGTTGAATTAAATAGGATTAGGAACATACAAAGACTTGGAGGGATTAAAAAAGATTTTTCAGGCTTCTGCCCAAATCCATAGTTAATTTGGTTGAGAAGAAAAACTCACTGGTTGTATGTTCTGCAACTCATATTAACGTGGCCTCTGAGGCATGGAGTGAGGCTTTTAAGACCTCAGCAGCCCAAACTGCCCCTAAATTACACAGAGTGAAGAAGCTAAAGGGACCTCCTGCTGCTTCTCCTGTGTGAGAACAGCTCGAGTTTTGCAACAGAAGAGTAAATTGAGTTTAACAGCACTGCAGGGGCCACTGTAGCTCAGTTACCCACACACCTTTAACAGGATTAACAATAACTCTAACATGGGTAAACTTATCTTTACATGTCCTGATGCATGCTCAATAATCCAGGTAGAAAGATCTAACCAGGTTAAGTCGAGTCCTCTGGACAGAATCTATCCAGAGGACCTGACTTAACTTGATTAGACTTATCTTTAAAATTTAATACAAAACCAAAGAGCATAATGCACAATATATTTCCCATTGTACACCACACACTGTAGAGTATAAACAAAGTTGACACTGACACAGTTTTGGAGCACACAAACTAGAAGCAGGTGTACAGTTTCCATTTGGAGGGGATTTCTTCGACATGTTTGGTTACCGTGGAGACGGCATCATTGGGTGCGTGGGTGTGTTTCTGGCACAGTCATGCCTGAGGGATAGCCAGTTGTTCAACGTAAGGGATACTAGCTGGCACTGGAGCTCAGGGTTGACACTGCCAACATGGGCAGTGGCTCAGTCTCAAGGACAAGACAGGATTTCCATTAGGCCATCACATGCCTCACCCAACTCTAGAATTTCGAACAAAATCTGGCACGAAATGACTTGACAGACTGGCACAGTCACTCAAGACTCGCATCTATTCACTTTAGGATGGAACCACTTCAAATTTGAAATTTTTGTGTACAAAATCTAAGCAAAGTGGATGGTAGAGGACATTATTTTTACATTACATCATGTTCTATATGTCTTTAGGTGTCATACCTTTATCTAAAATAACTTAATGAGGAAGAAAAATCAGGCTTTTGTACCATTCTTGTTGAACACAATAGTTTGTTGACTTCAGTCAAATGTTGTTAAATGTCTCAAAGTTTTAATGTTTTTCTCTCACTCATTGTACTTTGTACTACTTACTGTGGAACGCTGTCAAAAGTTTCTTAAATGTGTAATTGATGACTGTTGTTGATTTCAGCCACAGCTATGTCCTCTGTGTTAGTATTATACCATAAAAATAGCTGTTAAATAAAACAGATAAAGACAAGCCATAACTGCTGCTTTGGTACGCTAACGCCCAGCTGAGTCCGAATTAAATTCAAGTTCAAGTCAAGTTTATTGTCATTCGCATCACATGCGGTACATAAACTGAAATAATGCACTCAGCATTCCCAGTTACACCAAAAAATAGCAAAAAATATAAAGTATAAAAAGAAGCAGTATATAAAGATCTAAGCTATACAGTAAGATATACGTTAAACACATGTCAAATGGTATGACAAAAGATCTAAGATACTAAAGAATAATAATGTAAAACAATACAGCATATCAATAGCAGCCCGAACATGAGTCTGTGGTGAGCAGATGGGTACAAATGAATACTGTATAGTAATATGAGATAGTCTGCTATATGAGATCAGCAGCATGGATAAGTCACATATCATCAGTTAAAGTGGCATTACAGTGATTTTCTTTTCTTTTTTTTTTTCCCTTGCAGTTATTATTCTGTTCAGGGATTTATGAGTTTAATAGCCTCAGGGTAGAAGCTGTTCCTCAGTACGGTGCTTCTACACTTAATGCTCCTCGACCTCCTGCCTGAGGGGAGCAGGGCAAAAAGTGTGTGTGCTGGGTGAGTGAAATCCTTCATGATGCAGGTGGCTCTCTTCCTGCATCTGGAGGTGTAGATGTATGTGATGGTGGGGAGACTGACTCCAAC
>JARVLU010000599.1:26641556-26656204 GCA_031762415.1 Simpsonichthys santanae | reverse complement strand
TTTGTCTTCTTCACATTGATGTGAAGGTTATTCTCTTTGCACCAGCTCTCCAGGTGTTCCACCTCCTGCCTGTAGCTCGACTCATCATTGTTTGTGATGCATCCCACCACTGTTGTATCATCTGCAAACTTTACAGTATGGCAGGCTGGATCCTCCAGTTGTGCTCCAGATGTGTTATTTCTCAACATAAATATATATTTGCTTAAAAATTTGGAATGGAAGGTAGTGAGCAATATGTAATCCTTTAAGGAATGCTAGGCCTTTATGTAAATAATGACATTTAGATGTATTTATTTTTTGCTGTCTCAGCATACTAAACAATATTATGAAGACATTGATGCATGTTGCACCCGTAGCTGGCCTCTAATATTCATATTACAGCTTAGATAAATTTCTAAAAACAGTATATTTATCTAAGTTCTTAGTTTTGCACAAAATACAAGGTGCTGTCCTCTACTGTCTGTCTCTATTGTACTTCAAGTATAACACTTGTGAGTTTCAGTCAATGTGCTCATCAGAACCAAGAGTAAAAGCAAGTGCAGGGTGAAGGGATGGGATCAGCAAGCATTTCAGGGAAAGTCACAGACAAAAAGAGACGAACAGGTTTGGCTGAAGGAAGAAAATGAAATATATTTCCCCGGGCACTGCATCTTTATCCTGACTTCAAAGGGCTTGTAGGTTGCACTTAGGACACGTCCAAATGAAGAGATGTGAATTATGAGAGCCAGTGGATGTATGTGCCACTGGCTGTTTGTCTCTGAGGTCTTATATGGAACAAAAAACACACACAGTCACACAGATCACTTACTGTCAGTGCACACGAAAAAAAAAAAAAAAGAGGAAGTGAACATGTTCAGATTTACAATGTCTTAAGTAACCAGTGCCCAAAAATTAAGAATTTCATTTTTATAAAAAGCAACAGATTTTTACACAAAGCCGCACACGTGTGTGTTCTTGTATACACAGACAGGTATATGTTAGTAAAACATCTCATGAACCACTGGATGATTTTCATTGAAACTCTTAAATTCAAACAATTAATCAAACTGAGGCTGCTACAGCAAACAGTAAAAAAAAAAAATTAAAAAAAAGGCTTTCTTTAACAAGGTGGAGTCAGGTCCTCTGGACGGATTCTTCTCTTCTGTGGCCGTGGGGGTTCAACTGCCCCCCTCTTACAATGCTGTTATTGCCCCTCTGTGAATAGCAAGCAACATTCAGGGTGCTAACAATCGGTCATTAGGCTGATGGTCTTTTTACATGTGAACAGCTAATTTTGGCTGTCACCAGCAAACTGGCTGATCCAGGATGAGAAGGTACCACTTATAAGACAGTTTGTTGCAGTTCCTTAGACTGATGAAGTCTTTAGGATAAAAAATAAACATTTCAACAAAGAATAATCTCTCCAGAGGGACCAAACTCACCCTTGTTAGATTTATCTACCTGGATTATTGAGCATGCATCAGGATAAAAATGGCTATATTTCATTTTATGAATACTGGTCTAAGATCAAGTGCGGGTGTAGCTAAGGCTGGTCCCAACACACAGTCCATGTGCTAAATCATTCAACCTTTATCTAAACAGGTTAGTACCACTGAGCCATGAGGACCCATCTACAAGAGAGATGTGGATTTGAACAAAGAGTGATGACAACAGTGGATAACAATGACAACAAAAGACATTCACAAATGAGTCATACATTTTTTTTTATAATTGAAAACAAAATAATAATTAAAAGGAAAAAGAAACGTAGCGAAAAATCAGCTAGAACACTAATAGCTTGCACTAAATCTTAATTAAAAAATTGTCAACTCTGTTAATCTGTTAGCAAAATTTCTCCCAGATTTCTCAAAACACCAAAACAGCTATGACTCAATGAATTTGACAGAGGCCAGTTAAAATTATAGGCGGCTGTGGTTTATTGCTTCAAACCTCAGCAACGTCTGTAGGTATTTTTTTCATCCAACCTTTATTTAGGCAGGTTAATCCCATTGAGCCTTGAGGACTCATTTACAAGAGAGACCTGGTGTCAACCCCATCTGTCTGTAAGCAAAATATCTCGTGAAGCACCTGTCAGATTTTAACAACACTTTCAGAAATGCACCTAAAAGAACATCTAGAACAGGTAAACTTTGAAAATTTAACTATCTAATGATGGCTACGGCAGCTAATTGACATACAAACACAAAAGTTGATATTACACCCACAATTTTCCAGATTGTGGACAAAAATTTGATCTAATGATCTTAGTCATTTACAACACATACTCCCAGTTGAGCTCCTACATTATCAGATGACATTGCACTTAACAATCCTTTTAAAGTTTGACCAGCTAAACAGCAAGAACATCATAATTTTGCAACAAAAAGCCAAGGTTAAGACGAGTGCGTACGTTGTGTTCTTGCGTGTGTTGCCTGATCTTCTCTAAAGAGGATCTTTATGTTTGTTCCTCTGCTGTAGGCTTAATTGTTGTGCCTGGAGGAAGCCAAGCAGATAGACGAGTGGAAATAAAATGGTGTTTGATGAGGATGGGTGGAAGAAAATGGAAGGGAAAAATGTGTGTGTGAACATACATGTGATCCGATGTTAAGATGCAAACAGACAGGAGGAAGGACATGTGGGGGGAAGAGGTCTGGAGCGAGGAGAGGTGAGATGAATGAGAAAGTGAGGTGCATGTTCAAGACAGCAAAAGCAGAGCTGGACAAGAGATGGAAACACAAGGAGGGCGGAGATGGTTTAAAAATCCAGCTAGAAGCAGAACAATGAGTGATTCAGAACATGAGAGGATGATGGACAGAAGAGTGAAGCGGCGTTGCTTTCTTTGTCATCCCACTCTGCTCTGCTATCTATCAGAGAGGACTGGACTCCTTCAGTATCCTTCAATACACTCCATCCTTCGCTGTGCATACAAGTGTTTGTCTAAGATCTGATTGGTCCAGCACGCTGTGAGGAGGAGGCTGTGTGAGCCAAGCAGGCAGTCACGTCATCGTTCCACGTCTTCACTTGTTTCCAGTGGCTGAGCTCTGAGGACATTGGAGATTAATAAAAGAGATTATTTTTTTTCTGTGCGTTTGTGGAAGTGTGTTTTTTTTTTTTTTTTTTACCTGAGGCAGGTGGAATCTGTGCATTTACGTATAGAACAACGATTCCTTCAACCTTTATCTCCACACCGGTTGTTTCGTGGAGCATGTTGGCCCCTGATAGTCTTTATCAGCTGCAGCCATGCTTCTGCGTTTCTCAGCCATTCCTTTCTTACGCCGATCTTTTAGACTTTTTTTGTCCTTACTTCCTCTGACCTCTAATCTCTGTGTCCTTTCTTCATCTGTCTAACTGTGAACACAGCTTAAAGTGATTAACAGAGGCATGTGAACTCTCCTTTTCATGGCTTTAGTCTGGCTGTGCTCAACAGACCCACAGAAAAATGATGTCAGATCTTTATGTCCCATTGCAATGAGGGTGTTGTCCATTATACCCTTTAACATCCCCACCATCCCTGCTTTCTATCAACGCCGAGATTTTAAGAAAATGCCTTCTGCAGCTGATAAACTGAGGCAGTGCCAAAGCTGTTTGTGAGGAGCCAGTGAATATGATTTGCATCCAAGACTTTAAATTTACAGCTGAGTTGTGACATGATGAGGGAGTTGGAACAACAGTTGGATGGTTATTGGAACAAGGGAAACGAATCGATTCATTTTTACGCCAAAGCGCTTTACTTTTAGAGGTGGTTGGAGCGCAGTCTTTTGCAGTTACTGTGAGAGGCCGGGTTACACCTCGCAGCGCTACAATTAAAGACTTGTCCTGCTGTATTTATAACGTTCTTTAGTGACATAAACCAAATTGAATAAATAACCAAAGAAGAACAAAAAGAAACAAATCAGTTATTTTAACTAGCGAAAGATGATTGATTTGTAAAATAAATGTTAGCATCCATTGGCGGCATGGTGGCTCAGTTGGTCGGGGGCCTTACTGGGTGGCATTTGCATGTTCTCTCCGTGTATGCGTGCGTTTTCTTCGGGTACTCCGTTTTCTTCCCACAGACCAAAAACACACCCGCTTCGAATGTTATCAACCATTCTATGGCCGTTATTACTTATTATCAACCCCATAAGTATCGGTCGAAATGCCCCTCCTCTACCGCCTACGTTCAAAGTTACGTTGTTAGCTTAGCGCTACGTAGCTTTGCACGGTTAGGTTTAGAGTAAAGGGTCTCGTGTTACATTTCGGGTCTTGGTTAGGTTTAGGCACAATGAAGCCGAAAAACAAAAAACAAAACACACTTCTTGGATTGCACACGTCACACTCTGCCTCTTAACAGTGAAACTCAAGATAATAACGTAACTTTGCACCTGTTAGGAGGAACAGGAGGGACAGTCTGACTGATAAAAATGGAGATGATAACAACTGATAACGTCTATTTAATGGACTGACAACATCCGAAGCCGCTGCCAATGCTCTCCATTAACCCAAGCATATGGTTCATGGGCATAGATAAAATTATGTCTTGGGCTGCTTTTTCTCAGTCATAGTAATAAAAACATCCATAACCTCTGACCAAAAAATCCACTATCATTTTACAATTTCAGTTTTTGAGCAGCCTAAAATTGATTTTTGTGTGTGTGTGTTGTGTTTAACCCTGCTACTATATTACATGCTTATATTATGTTGTCCCACCTATAGCTGTTATTATGGCTTACACTTATCATGAGACCAGTCTTGAAACAGTATCCCATTTAAGTGGTAAAATGTGGCATCACAGTCCTGTATCAAAGAACAGCAGACAGAAACGGAAATGTGTAGACATGAGACGAGACTGAACAACTGTGCTTGTCTGTAGGATCGCAGGCTGCTCACTCAGTCCTGAGTGGGTGGACGTCTGCAAACCAGTCAAAACTAACTAACTTAATTAGAGAGATCTGTGACTGTCAGATGCAGGATGTAGTTTAATGCCTTCCTCTCTGGTTGAAGTAGCTTCCAGGCATGTCCCTTGGGGAGAAGTGGTCATTACTGAGCCATGAACCGAAGAGTGAAGGAGGGAAGTGATTCAATCTGCTGGTTTGTGAAGATGCACATTTGCCTCTTTAAAACTTTCTCAAATTAAAAGGTCATTTAAAAACATTTTCATCCTCCTCAAGAACAAAAAGTAAATTGTATTTTAGGGGCTAAAAAGGAGTTGAAAACAAACTGAACAAGTGGGAAGGGTTTTACATTTTCTTAGTCACTAATCAAGTTGAGCACCATGGAATGATGGATGGCAGTAAATAAAAAAAGGTGACCATTGCCCCCCCCCCCACCCCGTGTCCCCCACCTTTTGGCAGCACTGCACGTTTGTTACCTACGAGCAACCGCGTTCTAACAGTCTCTACTGTTCTGGCACAAAAACGAGAAAACACTCATACAGCTGGCGTGAAGTCGTTAGGGGAAATGCAGGGAAGTGAAGAGCTGAAAGTACAACCCCCCCACTGCTTGACATGCACGTGATTAGTTTTGGCGTTTGTCAGCCTGCGTTTGAAACAGCTTCATTATGTTTCACATCAATGTCTGAACTGTGAAAAATAAAGTTTAACAGGTATGGCTGTGTTTTAAAGGAAGAACTTCCTAAATCAGAGCACATCAGCATAACATCACAGCAGTCTCACTGGTTGCTCTATCAAAGAGTGAAGCACACGAGAACTCTATCCCTGACTCTTGCATTTGTCGATACAAGTTACTTCAGGAGAACATCAGACAGAATTATTCATACGGAGGAATCTTTGCTCCGACAGGAACGTCTTTCAAAATGTCCCTTGTTTCTCAGGCAAGCGAGAGACACAATGTCGAGCCGCACTTTCTGTTCTGTACACATGCATTATCCCCGCGTTCGTCTGATAAATGGGACTCGTATCCTGCAGGGAAAACGTCACATGAGCTCAAAGCAACGCACGCAAGTGGACACCCACACAAACAGAGTCCCACAAACACAAACCATTGTGTACAGAACACAGTATCACGTCTCTTGTCCTGAGAGGGTCGTAGATGTTACTGTAATTATCCTGATGAGAGAGGAGACACAGACCTTAGCCTTTAGTTTATCTCTACCCTACTTGAACTCCTCCTTCATCAGACCCTCATCTCTTGAGGTTTCAGATCATTATAAGGCTCATGCTTCTTGTTTTAAATAATGTTTAGATACTTTAAAACTACAAACATTAGGTGCTGCTTGCGTGTCCAGTGGGATAAAGGCAGGAGTGTGTAATGTGGAAGGATGACGTGTAAAATAAAGATGTTCAGAGAAATTCCAGCACACTTCCTCCTACGTCTTTTCAAAATCTGTCAAACTTTTACCACACCTGCCGCACCAGTCAGACAATCTCAGATGAGGCTCTATTTTGGGGGTGATTGCCTCCTCTCTGCACTAGTGTCGTGCACAGAGGGAGGAAGTAAAGGAGGACAGCAGGTGGAGAAGATGACAGAAAGCAAAGGTCATGAACCAGACAGTGCAATGAGCTTCTTGTAGTCGGCCGTGGCCCCGGGGGACAATTTCCCATGAATTCTCTCCAGCTGTGCTGCTAAACTCAGCCTGCACTCACAGAGCGTTGAGCCTTATTAAGAGAGATGTGCTTGTGGTGCCCATCATCCAGGAAGAGGTTCGAACTGCATGCAGCTGCATGCCATGAATACCGGTAGATGAGGTCTGGATGGACAGCTGACTGGCACGATAAATAGACCCATGAATCCACCGCACTACCGACCGCCAGTGTGTGCTGGTGTGCACGCATGACTCCAGGGATGTAAGTGGTAAAAACAAAGGTGGTTTAGCTCTCTATCTGTCTGCATTCCTCAGCGAGACAGAACAATAACACAAACACAACATGCCACAGACAATAACAAGGCTAGCAGAGATGACAAAGACATACTTACAGTGGCGTCTTATTTAATTACCCATGTCTGTTGGAAACTAAGCATTCAATCATGTTAAATGTTTTTGAGCGGCATCTGATTAAGACTGGATTGTATAGGACAGAATTAGAATTATTACAGAATTAGCATTTAGTAAGACAACATATTTCTAACAGTGAGATTATTTGTGCACCAGTAAACCAACCATACATTATGGAAAGTGACAAATTGTCAACAGAACTTTATTTTTACTTTATTTGAGGTAATGAAGTATAATTTTGTTTATCAGACAGTGTAATAAGACATGACATGTTATTGGTGAACTTACATAGATAGAAACAAAGATGCCATGAAGTCTGGGTTGAGGTTCTAAACCAGTACATCCTCTCTGATTGAGTGTATGAGTGACAAGTGAGTGTGGTTATAGGAACAGTACACACACTTTGGGACAATCTTGTGAAGGGATGCTTCTTTTTAGATTATGATGCTGTTTGACTGATCTACATTGTGCATCTCTTCAATAAACCCAGATTTGTGCTGTCATTAAGATATTCACTGACATCTGGTTGTTTTAATGCAATGTCATCTTTGCATGCTGTTTGCCCACAACAGAAAATTAGTGGGTTCTTCTTTACAAAAAGTGCACCCTTATAAACTAATCAGTTAATATTGCAGGTATTAACCATCCATCCAGCCATTATCTTTACCTGATTCTTCCTTTTCAGGTCATGGGGGTCACTGGTGCCCATTCCCAGCATCCTGTTCAAGAGGTGGGTGACACCCTGGACAGGTCTCCAGTCCATCTCAGGGCAACATAGAGAGAAACAACCATTCACTCTCCCATTCACACCTAGGAACAATTTAGAGTTACCTGTCAGCCTAACATGCATGTTTTTGGTCTGTGGGAGGAAACAGGAGTACCCAGAGAAAACCCACAAATGCACAGAGAGAACATACAAACTCCACCCAGATTGGCCCCCGGCTGGGATTCGATCCGGCGACCTTTTCGCTGAGTGGCAGCAGCGCTACCAATTTAGCCTCTGTCAGTTTATCAATTAAACATTTTCCTATCTTAAACAAAACTCTAGAATGTTTTTTTTCCCAAGTTAGTGTAAAATACAGTAAGAAGGGTAGCTCAGGCAGAGAAGTCAGGCACAAACACACAGAACTGCTCCAGCGTCAAATATTTACTCATGTGATGACGGTTTCCCAAACTCTTTGAGGTTATATTGAATTAGAGAATCTTAAGAGGAAAAAATAAACGTTTTCATGATTTTTTTTAAGTGTTCTGCTTATTTTTATGCCGACTTGTTCAAGACTTGGCTGAACTGCGATACATTTAGTTCTGTTTATGTCAATGTAAACATGACCTCAAGGATCTAATTTGCAAAGGCTGTGCTGTGTAAGGACATGGCTGCCGCACCAGGACAGCAGCCAGAGGGGCCAAGCAGACATTATCAAACTGCTAGGGCACAATGTTAGTCCAGACCTGACTAAGAATGTGCAAAGTCATATTTTCCCTTTGTACATTTGTCATTCACTTCAATTCAATTCAAAAATACTTTATTAATCTCAAAGGGAAATTAATTGTTATTGTATCTCATCATCCTGGTTTCATTAGAGTTGTTATAGATGCTGCTGTGGGCAGGAAGGATCTCTTGTAGCAGTCAGTCTTACATCTGAAGAAATTGGCTGCAGATGCCAATTCATCCACCCCAACCCTACAGACCTCTCTGTCCTCTTGGGTAGCAGGACTGCCTGAATGCTAGGCAGAACTCCTCCCTGAGTGATGGCCATTTCTCCCAGCAGTCTGCCGAGCCCCTCAACGCTGCAGACTTAACTGCAGGTGCTGGGGTTCAATCCCAGTCTGTCACGAGCTGCATTTCCCTCTACCTCCAGGATCTCGGTGGTCGGGCGCTCGAGCACCACATCCAGGTAGACGGGAATGCATCCACTGCACCTCCTTTTCAATTCATTTGGGATTTGGGCTGTAGTTGAGGTAATATTTGAGCTTTGAGGTGTTAATCAGCTGCTCCTTGCTACCTTGTTGGCATGGTTACGCAACATAACAAATGTCCAAAAGTAAAAATCCTTCTAGCAGCACAGCATCTGATACCAGAGGAAGTTATCATCCGACAAAAGCAATTTACATGCAGGAAAAAAAAGAGTAATTGAAGTTTTCAAATCAAAATTTAAGAATGAATGTAAGAGAACTACTCCAACATGCAGTCACCTTGAGTGATGCAATTCTAGAACTAAGAATTATTGTTCAAAACAAACCTTTAAAACAAGCTAAAATTCAGCTAATAGTGGACTGATGGTCCTAGAAATTTTGCTCCACTTCCAACAATGTGCTCAGGATGATCAGGACACTGAATTCCAGTGTTATTAACTTTGATTTAACCAGGCAAATCCCATTGAGATCACAGATCTCTTTTGCAAGGGAGGCTTGAAGGCAGCCTAACATGCATGTTTTTGGTCTGTGTGAGGAAACCAGTGTACACAGAAAACCCACGCAAGCACGAGAAGAACATGCAAACTCCACACTGAAAGACTCCAGGTCCAACCGGGGATTGAACCAGGGACCTTCTTGCTGTGAGGCAACATTGCTAACCACTGAGCTGTCATGCTGCCAGTTTGGAAGTTGTTGCCATCCTGATGCCAGACGCCATGTTGAATACAAGCTCCATTAACATTAATTTGTGAATGGGTTTGAAACTATGACTGACAAAACAAACAAGCTTGTATTGTACAATGTAAAAACTTAAAAGTGCTAATTTTATCACATACATTTTGAGTCCACAAGTCAGGATTTTTTTTTTATTTTAGTTTATTTTTTATCTGGGACAGAATGAATTTGTTTAAGTGAATCTCATAAAAATAGGTGTCCAGTATGTCTGTTTTAAGTCTCATGGGATGGAGCATCAGACAGAGGAAATTCATACAAACTGGTGTTCCAAAATTTTCTTAAGACATAAACACAGTGGGCTCTGGACCAAAAGATAAAAAAGAAAATCCAGAATGTTGTCAGCAACAAGTTCCAAAGCCTGGTTTTGTAAAGGTAAAGGTTATATCAGTGTTCTCTGCAAAACACGTTGCAGCAAAAATGCAATAAAGTCCAGCAGAGATTTTACAGCATTTTTTTTCAGGGACACCCATTAATTTAATTAATTAGGAAACCATAATGTAAAACCACATCCCCCTTACAATTCAAGGCCATGAATGAGGAGTGAGTGTACTTAACTGACCTGTCATCAATAAAGGATGTGGACAGTTTTCAAATGAAAAATGTATGGATGACCTTAAAGAATGTTGTCAGATGTGTTGCAGGAAAAATAGACAGGACAGAATAACATCAGAAATTTTGTGTTTCTTGGTTCCCTACATGCCTACATGCATTTTTGGTGTTGTGGTGAAGAATGAAAACTTCACAAAGAAGTAAAAGCAGACTTGTGTTTTAGTTCTGCAGGCCTGAAATTAAAATAGCTACCTGTATATATGAAAAGCAATAAATAAAATGCAGAATGGAAGAAAACGAGAACTATATTTAGGCTTTGCTTCCTGTATAAAGGAGTCAATGCAAAATAATTTAAAAAATGCATAGTTGTCATCTTTGAGTGGAATAATATTTTAGAGTTCAGAATAACAAAGAACAAGAAGATTCATAGGAGACCAGTTGACAATGGTAAGATCATTTATTTATAGGTGGGTGGAGTCTCTGCAGAAGATCTGCAGGAGGACAGCAGAAGGTGAGTGAGTATATTCTTTAGAATGATTTTGACATTGACAAAGTTTGTTTCTTTAAGCAACCTCACATAAAATATTTGGGTATTAGGTTTACACCAGGTGCCCTTCTTGATGCAACCTGAACTTGAACCCGCAACGTCAGGATTCTAAGAACACAGCACTGACCACCGAGCTAGTACGTCTTAAATAATCTTTGGCATGTTCTTACTGGTGCATTTCTTCTCTCTAGGTCCAGAGAGAGAGCTGATAGGATTCCAGATTTGAAGAGAGCAGTCTCAGGTAAGAGGAGTCAGTGTAGGGAGAAACCATAAAGCTGGCAGGCCACAGACTGAGTTGCTCTTGATCTTAGAGTTGTTTGTTTTGGCAGGTTAGGTTGAAGTTGATCTCACTTGAGCCAGTTCTGATGTGGAACGAGGAACCAAAGAGCTTACAAGGAAGTCTGCAAGGGCACACTTATGGTAAGTACAGGTAGTAAAACTTCAAACTCTTAAAAGGCTTGTCTTGAGGAATTTACACAAGGGGATGTAGGCTGATCTTAGTGGTACTGAACGGTCCAACGAAGACTCATATCCTGACTCAGCCTCAAGTAGAGAGTGAGGTAATCAGTTGTCATTGCCCATTCTCATAAGTGCTGTAGGAGACAGTGACGTAGTAGAGCACAAAGCACAGGAATCCTAAAAATACTGTCAAAGTTTCACTTGAATGTTCATTTTATAAGTTCAGTTTATATATTAAACAGAGCAAATGTCAGACACTCAGGAAGAAACGAGTTCTGTGGGACACCCACCTTGTGTTAATTATTAGCCCTGATTGTCTGATAAAAGCTTCTCATGCAGACAAGCACCCACCTACTCAGCCCACTCAGCCGGTCCGGCGTGCACTGAGACTTGGGCCGTCTCTCTGGTATGTGATCAGAAAAAGGCTAGATTTTATATAGAGCGTGAGAGTCAAGCTCTGCTTGAACACAAGAATGTGTCTTTCTGAGAAGAAATGGGTCAGCACTTGCTAAACCAGCAGGAGGGGGACTGAAACCGAGGAGCAGGTGCAAAGACAGATTCTAAAAGGAATTAATCTGTTGGGCTTTTTGTGGTGAACTTCAAACACAAAATGTCTACTTCACTTGTGTTCATGTCGTTGAAGTTAAACTCCATAAAATGTCATTTAAGGATAGCCATCATCTGTTATGTTTAATATTTAAATTTCAACCAAAGAGCATAAAAAAATGGTTTCCCTCACAATGATTTTTCACCATTTTATTTTTCAAGTGTACCAGCGAGCAGGGGCATACATCACCTCATCTGATGCCATCACAGAACTCCTTCAGGATCTCACGCAGCAGCTCGCCTTTGCAGAGCGAGGAAGGAGCAGGAGTGACAGAGGGAGATGAAGCAAGCTCAGAAGTGAATCTGCCACGAAAAAAAGATGAAAATGGGGGCGAATGGGAGTGAGGGAATGCAGAGGCAGGAGCTGAAAAGTGTTCTTTTCCATCTGTGTCAGTATGCGTCTGACAGCAGAAGAACAAACCAGCCTTATAGAATCACTATAGAGCCAAAGGGATTAGCAGCTGTTCATAATTAGCTGCATAGGGTCCTAAACTTTCCGCATTAGTTTGCTTTTATCTGCGTAAACAAATGAGTTTGGCCAGTTAATTACAATGCCAATGCATATTGTGTTGCTCGCGTTAGTTTTTCTCAGAATAGAGCGACATTCCCAACAGCTTTGTGTCACAAACAGGATGTTCACTCTTCTGATCTATTTCTGCTGAGAGAGCAGCACATATTCTATAGTCTGCCTTCGAACAATTGTGTGCTGTGCAGCAGCAGATATGTGGTAAAGCACAGTGTCAAACGACTAGAACAGCACTCGATGACACTGTCTTATTCCCTGGGGTATGTTTAGTTTCTAGAGAACCCACCTGTCTGACAAAATGGGACGTTGCTGTCAAAATCTTGAATGTAGCACCTGCAAAAAGTTTGACAGAAAATGTTTTTTATTACACGACCATGGGCACAAGTTTTGATAAATGTTCTCTTTTTGCCCCTATCTGTGCAATAAACTGCAGAGAGAAGACGCTTAGCTTCGAATTCCACAACTTTTTTTTTTCTTGTCCTATGTCTAATCTTTTTGATTAACAAATAATGCCTCATTCAAATAAGAGAATGATACATGACTATGGTTGAGATTATTTTCCACAATAAAGGTAATTGTGTGAATGCTAGTGTGATCCATTTTGGTTCCATATGTTATTATATATTATATTATATATGTTAAATCTTATATCAAAACGTTCAATTCTTTCAGAATGATCTTGCTATGGCATTTGGTATTGGTGCAACTTTAGCTTTTTGAAATACAGTATTTAGCCTTTTCTGCAATTTGTTTTTTTTCTCATAGAAAATTAATTGAGCTCATTTTACATCCTTATTTTTAGACATTTACGATCTTTTATTGCTCCTTTCACAGTTTGTTCTGGTTCAGCTTCTTTCAGCTTATTTGTGCAA
Organism: Simpsonichthys santanae; assembly: GCA_031762415.1. Classification (NCBI taxonomy): domain Eukaryota; kingdom Metazoa; phylum Chordata; class Actinopteri; order Cyprinodontiformes; family Rivulidae; genus Simpsonichthys; species Simpsonichthys santanae. The sequence continues at coordinate 26,643,083 of JARVLU010000599.1, read as the reverse complement.
AAAGAAAAGAAAAAAAAAAAAAGAATAATGCAGCTACTTTGAGTTAATTTCAGCTGCTTTGTTCTCATTTCAGCTTTATTCTGCTAACTACATTTTTTTGTGCTTCTTCTAACTTCTTTCTGCTAATTTTAGCTTTTTATGCTCCTTTCAGCTTATTTTTGTATGTTTCAGCTTTTTCTTCTATTTCAGCTACTATTTGGCTGTGTTATGCAAATTTTAGCTTTTTCAGCTAAATCCACATTTTTTTTGCACTCATTTAAACTTTTTTCAGCCTAATTTGCTCTCCCCTCTTCTGTCTGGTTATTTTAGCTTCTTTCTTCTTCTTCTTCTTCTTCTTTTTTATTTTTTTTATTTTATTTATTTATTTTTTTTTTTTTTTGTTCCTAATTTCACATTTTTCCAGATAATTTCAACTTTTTTGAGCTCATTTCTGCTTCTTTCAGCCTAATTGGGCACAACTGCGCTCCCCTCACTTCCTTCTGCTTGTTTAAGATATACCTTTTAAGCTACATTTTAAGCATTTTGAGCAAATTTCAGCCGTTTTAAGATACATTCAAGTTTTTTGTGGTGAGTTCTGCTAGTTTAAGACTAATTAACTTATTTCTTCTAATTTTAGTTTGTTATGCTCCTTTCAGCTTAATTATGCTAGTTTCAGCTATTTCTGCTATTTCAGCTACTATTTAGCTGTTTTTAATTTGAGCTTTTTAAGCTATTTCCACATATTTTGATCTAATTGTAGCTCTTTCTGTAGTTAGTTAGAGCTTTGTTCTGCCTTTAGGCTACTTCCAGCCATTTATTTGTTGCTAATTTCAGCTTTTTTAAAGCTACTTTTCTATTTTTTCTGCTAATATCTGAACATTTAAAACAGTTTCAGCAAACAGTTATTCTTTCTACTTTCTTCTGCTAAATTAGGTTTGTTCTTCCATTTTAGCTTTTTTTTTTTTATTATTTTTTTTTTTAGCTAATGTCAGCTGTTTCTCAGCAAGTTCTTCTGCTATAAGCATTTACGCTGCATTTTTGCAGAAAATACAATTTCTCTAGTTAGAGTTTGGTGCATGAAGCTTCCTCAATTCCATATCTAGACACACTTGTTATTCTTTACTCCACTTGGCATTTGTTTATTTCTAGCTAGTTATTACTCTGTGTTTACTCCAGCATGGAAAACATGACGGCATCTCCAGAGCCTCTCCAGGATCAAGGGCTTCACTCCTGCTGTGCATCGCTCTAACACGCCCTCCTTCCAGGGCACCACAAACTGTACATGGTTCATTCTTACAAGTTACTCCACTTTGCATTGTTTGTTTACATATCCACACGTGCACATGTGGGTGCCAGCCCAACAGATGTTAGACTGTACAACACATGGCTTGTGAACATTTGGCTAATCTTGTATCCAGATGTTTAGCATGGCTGTCTGTGTAAACACCACCTGAATAACATGCCATAAACAGTTTTCACACACACACACACACACACACACACACACACACACACACACACACACACACACACACACACACACACACA
>JARVLU010000599.1:26621145-26641456 GCA_031762415.1 Simpsonichthys santanae | reverse complement strand
ACACACACACACACACACACACACACACACACACACACACACACACACACACACACACACACACACACACCAACAACTAGACTGTTAAGCTCTACAATCATTTCCAGAAACCACTTCATTTATGAAACACTCGTTTTAACCCATACCCCTGTTTTATTTCATTTTTTGTACTTGTTTCACTTGACGATGAAACAAATTATTTTATGTCCCTTTCAGCCTATTCTAATTTTTGCTGACCGCTGGCGCAGTAGTGAAAACAAAGTTTGGTGAAATCAGTTTCCTCAGTTAAGTAAACTTAGCACACAGATTGGTAATTTTTTGTAGCATCTACAAAAGTTGTAGGAGCAGTGGCAAAGTTTTCTAACAAACTTTATGTTAGAAAACATGCATCCAAATGAATCATACTTAGTTCCCTGTGACAGATTCTCAGTCCTGGGGAGACCCACTAAATGAATTCTTGTTGCTCCCGTCACTCTGGATAAAACTTGACATGAAAATTTAGCAAGAACTTCGATGGTCTTTGCAAGAATGTTGATTAAGTCTTTATCTGCATATCAAGAACACATGGAGCTCCGCACTACGCATGATAGAGTTAGATAATATGTGGGAGGTATTTAACATGCACAAAATTTCCATAGCAAGATTATGTTGGCAGTGTACTGGGGTCCTGGGTAGAGCCCGGGAAATGTGGTGGCGGTATTATCTGTGACATAGGACTCGCTCCTACTTAACAAGGCTTGGTTGTCAACAATTTGAAGCAGGACTGACCCCGCTGGTCTCATGTCCAAGTTGTAACACCAACATTCCCACATGAAGCAGTAATTTGATGCTGTATGGTGTAATCTTCTACACGCATCCTGGCGTGGTCTGAGAGCTGTGCCAGGGCTGGACCCAGGGAGTAGTGCTTTTATGTGTGCATGTAGTCAGAGGAATGTGATGCTAATGTATAGAACATGGTGAGGGCACCAGAGAGTGTCTCGAGCATTTAGAAAATAGCAGGGAGAATTTTTTTTGACTGGTACTAAGAGTTTAGTGTGTCATGACTGTGGCATGATCTGCAGTTTTGGTTTATTCGACAAAACCAAAAATGCTGACGGGGCAGCAAAACTAACTTAAAAGATGGCAGGGAAGGTGGAGCAGACATAGACCATAACCTCGTAGAAGGATAAAGCCCAGATACCAAAGGAGTGAAAACACACAGTCTAAATACTGACACTAATGAGACAGTGAGGAGCACCTGGGGTGATTAGAATAAGGATCAGCTGTGGATGATGACACTGAAAACAGAGGTGCAAGAAAACAGAAACAACAGAAACGTGTCATGACTGTCTTCACATTGAAGAACGTTCTTTAAGTATTCTACATTCTGGTTATATTTTAATAGTTCAAGCAGGTCATGGAGAGTACAGTGAAGCATAGGGACCCTAAATCACACACTCCCTCACACCTTCCTCTGCCTTTGATATAAAAAATGTACATACCATCCAAACCAAAATAATAAACAATACTGTATATCGTAATATAGTTTAAAATGCATAGTGATGGGGAAAGACAGAACCCCACCCTCTCCTTTCTCTTTCTGAGGCTGTCTGTCACAGCAGAAACACATGACAGGTTGTGCACCTGCCTGTTGGGTTTCTCTGCCCTCTTGGTGATCAATGAGCGGGCCAGGCCACCGAGAAATATTCCAGTGTTCCCAACAACCAGTCTGCCCCTCAGCACAATTCTTTGGTTGGTCACCTTCCATCAATCAACCAATTGTGTGTCGTGTGCAATCTTACAGTTGAAAACATACGAAAGAGTGAGCCTGCCTAAGTTGAACTGTGTGGTATCGAGTAACTACTGTACCTTCATTCAGCCATCATCTTACCCTAATGCTGTGGCTCACCTTTACATAAGGAAGCTGAGGAGACAACATTCCAGTGCTCTAATACTAATACACAACCTTTTCATTGACAAATAACTGGCAAACACTAGTACAAATTATTGCCATGTAATTTTAAGAAGGCTTAAAAATTTATAACAAAAGTATATACAAATAAAGTTTTATGTAGGAAAAGAACAAGAAGGAAGATCCATGTATTCAAAAAGTTCCCAAAAAAGTGTCATAGTAATATCATTTTTTGACAATTTCACCCTAGTCAAAATAGATTGTTCATATTGATTATTGATTAAATGTTCTATATGCTTATGGTATATAAAGTGAATTATTTATTTGTTTATCTTTCTGTTTAACAGCGGTGTTTTATTCTGTTGTGAACACTGGTCTCAGAGACAGACACACCACAGTAATGTTAACACACACTCCCAGCCATGAGCATGTGTGTTTTCCTTATTACCTTTATTACATCACATCACTTTTATGAGCATTTCCTCAATAAATAGGATAATAGCTCTAACATCAACATGACAATAAAAATGTTCTTGCCAGAATAAACAATCTAACACGTGCAACAAATTCACCAAAATCTGTGTAAACACCTGGATTTTGTTTTTCATTTGTAAAGAATGAAAGTTTATTTAAGACATGGTTTAAATTTGTAGGAAAGAGAACACAGTTTCATCTAAAATGTTTACCTAAAAAATGTTTTTTTAGTTACCGGTAAGTGCATAAATAGTATAAATGGGATGTTTGCAAAGCTTTAAGAAAAAAAGAAAAATCAAATGTAAATTTTCCTCATGCTATCCTGAGCCTGCAGAGGTCAAAAGTTCAGAACACCAGAGGGTTGTGGGAAGTCTGGAGTCTGGTTGTCCTTTGGATTAAGTTGCTCTAGAGTAGGTCAAAACTTTCTCTCAGGGAAATAAAGACTCACTGGTAATTAAACAAGTCCAGCCCCTGACAAACCAGTCTTACACACATGTCCCATAGGTGCAGTGCCTGGAAAACTCGGGGTTTAGACATTTTTACTCATTAACTTTTACATTTTCACATTCCCACCTCTCGCACAGTGACTGCTGGATGTGGGCACCAGTGACCACCACGTCCTGAAAAGAAAGAAGCGCGTAAAAGATGGATGGACATTCTCTATTTTCTGTTTATTTTTCATGGTAGATAGATTGTTGCATTCCCAAAACACTATGCATCTGGTTAAGCTCAAAGCTGTTGTTAAAGAAAGGCAGCTTTACACCAAACAGGCAGCTTTGAGGTTTTATGAGCTCTGCCTGTGAGCACGTGAACAAGATGACTCCTGATGATGTAACAGAACTTACTCCAGCATCTGGTCTATTAGAAAAACAACAACAAAATCTAAAGAGCATTGATGTTTCGTCCATAAATGTTAATAAACAAATGATCCATGCAATTACCTGCTGAGTAAAATTTGAAAAAAAATGTTCTCACACATTTTATTTATTTTTTTACTCCAGCGTGGTATTTAAAAGTGTGGGGTATACATTGTCTTTTTCAAAAACAAGCACTTTTCTTGATATTTGTTTCTGCTTTAGGAACATAGTTGTGGTGGATGTAGCCCTGTGCAACTGATGTTGATTCCTGAAGCAGACGGCTGCTTGTCCTGAGCTTGGTTCTGCTGAAGGTTTCTTTCTCATGAGGCAGTTTTTCATTTCCACTGTTGCCTTTCTGCTTGCTTAGGATGGGAGACAGCGATGAAGTGAAAGCTCAAAACAATCTGTTTAACGTACAAGGTTCTTTACTGTCATTCTCATCACATGTGGTACATGAGGTGGGACAAAATCGTGTACACAAGATCCCATTTACAGTATTTTCATGCTACTTTGCGGTTCTTTTTTCATGGACTCGCTCTATCGCGGTTTTTCATATTAAGATTGGACATGACACTTAAGTGGCTGTTTGATGGCTGAGCTGCACGATCAGCATGGACTTTTTATTTAAAATAAAGGGGTCGCCACAGCAAATCTTTTCCCTACCTCTATACATCTAAAATATTTTCTTTTTGTTTTATGCCAATCAAACCAGAGTGAAGGGTAACCCAAGCAGCTACATGAACAACATAACAAGAACAGTTTTAGCAGTCTACTCTTCAGCAATTTGCTCCGTCTCTTGAAAATACTGTAAATAATTTGATCTGAGTGAGAGGTGAGAGACTCCTGCCAATGATCTTTGTAAATCTGGGTATTTAACAATATCTTAGAAACAGCTGTTACACTACAAACATTCTTACCTCACAGTAGGGAAGGCACTGCAGAAATGGGCAAACTCACATGTGAGGGAACCTGCCCCTTTATTCACAACAGATGCTGCCAAACCATGCAGACTGTAATTAAGCACTGTTTTACTTGTGTGGAGTTCTAAATGCTGAAGGCAGATTATTTTATCTACTGAGTGATTTCATGTCTATACTCATTATGTTTGTTTACATTCCACCACGTGTAAACCCCGAGGCAGTGCTGGGGCCACTGTTGGAGGCCATATATGCACATGAAAACAAAGACTTTGCAGTGTTCAGGATGGCTGGTAACGTTAACCCCCTGCACCCTGTAGGATTTGATGCCAGGTTATTAAAAGCCACTTTCTAACCTGCAGTGACAAGTGGGGAACATGCATGGATCATGGATGTATTATGATCAATCTGATCATGTCTCTGTATCCCTGTGTTCATCATACCTGGTAAACCGTAAGCTGTAAACTCTAACCAGAACAGCAACATGACTGTTTTCAGTGAACCGTATGGGTTTTCTTTTCAATACAGCTTGACTATGCACAATATTCTGGACCTAGAGGTATACCGCTAAGTTTTCTCTCATCAAGGACGCACTTGCACTGACTTTACTGTAGCACATAAACACATACAGTCATATTTAAACTATAAACTGTAAATTGTGTCAGTTTGTTCTGCACTGTGGGCTCAGTTCAGCCCTAAACATCAGACCACACCTGTGAGTACAATGAATAAATAAATAAATAAATAAAAATCTTGAATATGACCTATTTACTGTAAAGATATTAAAGAAGCCCAGAAGAGTTAGCCTCTAAGATCACAACAAATCTGATGCTCATGATAAGAGCTAGAAAGTATGAGACTAAAACAACACGTGTAGAGGGATTATCACTGACAGCTATCACACCCAATAAGTTCTATGAATTATGTGACCACTTTAAAGCTCATACCACCAAGCCAGGGAGATGTCTTGCCTCTGGAAGTGAAGTCAAGACAAAAATTTACCTTTTAACAACTGGTAAATCAAAATAGATGATTATTGTAAAGGACAGCACCCACCACTGAACTTAAGTGAAGAAAGTAAACTCTTTTGGACCAACAAAATCACAGACCTGACAGGGAATGCATGAAATTGTGTGCATGTTCTGAGAAGGGTGAAATAATTTTGCATGCCAAGACCAGTGCTTAATTTAAGCCAGATCCTGCCAAAACAGGATCCTGGAACTCTCTTGTTTTGACAGGGTGACTTCTGGTAACTACTGTATTTGCTTTGATCCGGTAACTCTCAGGTTTAATAAAAAAGTTGTGAACAAATATGACTGTCTTGAATGAATAAAACTTATGTTGGATATGTAAACTGAAAATAATTACATAAACACTAATTTTAAACACAACAGCCACTTACGAGCTTCTTGATATCACATACGAGCTGCTACTTCAAGTAGCAGTTCCGCCTCTACCCTTAAAAAATTCTCCGCCCCTAAAAGAGTGGTGTGGATGAGTGCCGAGCTAACCAGCAGTCATATGTGGGCAGGAGCTCACAGTTAACAGCTATGAGCAGACAGACATTTGTTTGCCAATGTAGGTAAACATAGATGTTTAACTACCTGTTAAAATACACCAAAATGCAGGGAATTGCATCTACTTTATTCAAAAATGTCTGGTGGACTTTGTTACAGACAAAAGAACATACACAAATACTGGTAATTACACGGTTGTCTGTCCATCTTGGTGGCAGTCATGTAATGTATTCACCCCTTTTGCTTGGACATATGGTTTATTTAAGTCCACCTAACCTAAAATGCCCAATGATTTCAGTATATTTACACCTTTATGAATATAGCAGCTGCAACACCAACCTGGGAACACCACCAAAGAAGTGGCCTGGTGTGGGCGTGGGAGTTATCCCGTTTTGTCTAGGTGTGCTGTTGCTGTGAGCTACACCTTTGACAAGGCCAATATTTTACAAGCATTAGGAGCATTCTGGTTCTGACCCAAATGCTCTCTGCTGTGATGATGTGTGCCAAAGCTAGCACCAAAAAATAGACTTAAACAATTTGTAAAACAGATGTAACCTCTGCATTACATCACCGAGAAATATTAAAGGAAAAACAGGGAACAGCAAGAACACGGCGATTATTTATGAATGTTTGATGCATTTATACACTTACATACTTATTATGAGATGTTTAGAGAATGACTGATTTTTCTCACACTTTATCGTAGTGCAGATTCAGCACAAGATGCTGAGGATTCATACCTGACTGCCACCTTTCTGGCCAGTTCATCTTCTCTAACAACACATAACTGCTTTTGTTTATTAGCCAAGGCTTGGATGGAAAATAAAATTATATATTGCAGATTCAAATTATTTGTCCCATTTAAACTTTTTAAATTCATTCAACCTTTATTTAGGCAGGTTAATCCCATTGAGCCTCAAGGACTCATTTACAAGAGAGACCTGTTTTCAACAAAATAAATAAACTAAATAAATAAAGATGTTAACAGAATGGGGCACAGCTGACATGTGTACTGACAGCCTGATGATGTGGATGTTAGCAAAACATGAGGATGGAAGCAAACTGAAGAGAGTTCATCATATCTGTATAAATGTGAACCCTTTGAGTTGGGTAACTTGAAGAATAAGCAATGTGGCAACTTCGATTTTGGTGTGGCTGCAGGTGGTTTTCCAAAAAATGTTACAAGATTTTCCTGAACTTGCTAAACACAGAGAAATAAAATATAGTTGTCATTTGACCAACAGTTCATGCTCAATGATCCAGGTACAAATCCATAAATGGTCAGTCAGGTCATCTAGATGGTTTCTTTTTTTTTACTGAGGCATTTTGTCCTTCATCCGAAGGACTTCTTCAGTCTGAGAAGACGCAAGCAAACTGGAGTCCCACAAATACCACACTCCCATAGTGAAAAAAACAAAACAAAACTGTTTGTTGGTGATAGGAGCCTGCCCTCTCCCCGGTCAACTCCTCTGAGACAGTCATGCCAAAATGGTCTAAAACACCAAAGTTCATGCTCAATAATGGTTGGCCAAGATTCAACTTGTCTGCTGCTTCCTAGATAGAGAACTTTACTAATTGGATTTTCTATGTATGTGAATGCTCCTGTAAAGTGCCCTGAGACAACTTTGTTGTGATTTGACGCTACATAAATAAACTGAATTGAACTGAATACTGCTCCAGTTTGTTTGTGGATTCTCAGACTGAAGTAGTCCTTCGGATGAAGGACGAAACATCTAAGCAAAAAAAAAAAAAAAAAGAAACAGCCCAGATGACTGAACATTGTTGGATTTGTACCAGGATTATTGAGCATGGACTTGGAGTTGACAGGGGAGAGGGTGGGCCCAAGAAACTATCTTATCACAAGCAAACTGTTTTTTTGTTGTTGTTGTTGTTGTTGTTGTTGTTGTTTGTTTGTTTTCACCATAGAAGTGTGGTATTTGTGGGACTCCAGTTTGTTTGGTGTCTTCTCAGATTGAAGAAGTCCTTTGGATGAAGGATGAAACGTCTCAGCAAAAAAAGAAACCATCCAGATAACCTGACTGAACATTGTTGGAGTTGTCATTTGAGTGTTTATTTTTCTTTGTTTTGTTTTGTTTTGTTCTAACATGTCATCTGTCATGCTGGGAAAAAAAAATTGTAAGAGGAAATGGTCAAATAAAGCTCATGAAGTCAATATCCTGCTGAAAATATCAAGCCTGCTTTTAGTTGATCCATTTTAAGTACGTCTGGTTCCATACAGGACCCAGATTGCACCACAGATGTGTATCTGTGAAAACATCAGGAAACAGGTGATCCAGCTGCACCTCGTTCAAACACTTCAAGCTGCATTGTTTGCTGTACCTGCTAATGATTAACATTTTGTTCTCAGTGAATAAGTTCGCTCCAATAAAACACACAAGAGTGAGCTGTGGGTTTGAACATTACTTAATTTTCTGCCCTGAGCAAAGGAAAGACTGCAAGTAATTACAGTACTCCGAAGGGTGTGCCTGGTGATAACTGAAGCAACGGGCGAGGATCCTGGCCAAACTTAAGCAACAAACAGCAGGAATGCATTACGAGTATGCAAACACAGGATAAAAGCAGGCCACATTCAAATACCTAACACTCACAGGACATGCACCGTTAAATCTGTTTGTTTACATAAAAAATACCTTAAAGGTTGACATGTAGAGCATCTTCAAAGTTAAAGATGAAAAAGGTTCACTCTGACCCATAACTGTTGGGTAATGATGAGTGACAGAAGAAGTTGGGATATACAGTAGTTTAATATATTTTTTTAAGACCTTTTTTTGTACAGGACAATCTTTATCATCTGTTTATTTTAACCAAAAGGACTACTGATAGTAAATAAAAATAAAGTATTATGTGTTGTCATCATTGTATGTTCTCATACAATGGTGAAATTAGTTCTCTGCATTTAACTCATCGCACTTGGGATACCCCCAGATGGAGCAGTGGACAGCTATGTGGGCGCCCGGGGAGCAATTGGGATTTGGATGTCTTGCTCAGAGACACCACAACATGTGGGAATGACTGGGGAGCGAGCCTGGAGCTTTCTGGTCCTGGATCAGCTACCCTACCTCTACCCCATCTTGTACCCCATCAATAGTAGTAGTGTAGTAATGCTTGCACATTGATGCATATTGAAGTCTTACACTTTGTAATGCCAGATTTGTAAAAAATAAAATAAATAAGGAAACATTTTGCAGCACGGTGGTGCAACTGGTAGAGCTGCTGCCTCTCAGCGAGCAGGTTACCCTGGTTCAATTCCTGTTCCGGGGGCCTTTCTGGTTGGAACAAAGTTCATGCTTTAGTTTGCATGTTCTCTCCGTGCATGAGTGGATTTTCTCCAGGTACTCTGGTTTCCTCCCACAGACCAAATACATGCATGTTAGACTGACTGGTAACTCTGAATTAACCCTAGGTGTGAGTGACACAGTGAATGGTTGTTTGTCTCGTTCGTCTCTATGTGTCCCTGTGATGGACTGGAGACCTGTCCAGGGTGTACCCCGCCCCTCGTACAGTGATTGCTGGACATGGGCACTGGCGACCCCCATGACCCAAAATGGAAGAAGCGTGTAAAGATAATGGATGGAGGGATGAAGTGAAAATTTCACTTTTGCAAATGAAGAGATTGATGATTTTGCGATCACAACTATCCCACCAGTTATAATGAGACAAGAAAGAGAGTGCATTCTGAGAAAATCTCATATATCATAGAACAGATTGAACTGGTCTGCCTATAACTGAATGTAATATTGTAATAGAGTGAATTCTATATTCGTAAATCAAAATCAATTATAATTAATTGAACTGTATGACTGTGATGGACTTGTGATCTGTCCAGGGTGTACCCCTCCTCTCACACATGCTGCACATGAGCAGTGACCCAGAAAGGAAGAAGCAGATAAATCTAATGGATACATGAACCTTATGGAGTTGGATTTAATGTGCCTGTTGCATGCATATGGCTCAATGGGATTAACCTGTCTAAATAAAGATTGAATGAAAAAAAAAATACAAATACAATAAGTGGAATAAAATATAACTTTTAGTGATTTCATCTATTATGTCACATAACTTGTATACTTTCTTTTGAACTTGGTGCAGCCAAATGAAACAGGAAGTGGCATACAAATGGAACTCCCTGGTATCTATTATTATACTATTATTGTATGTACTAATATTATATTCTAAAGAAACATCAGATTCTTCTGTTGTCTGTGTTGTTAGCCATTGTAGCTATACTCTGTTTACATGCAGCTGTCCCTCTTTGTCATCACTTCCTGTTACTGTGCATGAGAATGTCTCAACTGTTCATCTCAGCAATGTTATAAGATTGCTTTCATATTTCTTACCAAAATTTCATGCCACAGGCGCTTTAAATGGGTCCAGTTCCTCTTCCTGTACAGCATGAACATTGATGTAAGTTGGTCCATTCGTAAATAAACTCAGCTGGGACGGATTTGAACTGGTTGAAAAGTGTTTATGGGGTTCGATGAGGCCAAATCTGTGGGACTCACCCAGGACACGGACAGCAGCCATTCATTCATAAGGGCTCCAAACGTTCCGAACAGCTGACTGCTATCTTTACATGCGCTGTCTAAACATGTGGTTCTGATGTAATCTGACATCTTGATGGAAATAGGGCTGGGGTTCCAACAACAGGCAGGGAAGTCATAAAGTCATCAGATGAAATAAACAGGTAATTCATTGCTTCCTACTCAGATTGTGCACAAGACCTGTCTGAGGTAAATATGTGATTTATTTGTTCAAATTCTGGGAAGCAAGACTATATTTACACATTTAAAAAAAAAAGTTGATTAGTTGAAGATGATTCACGCCGACCCACCACGTCAGAGCTACTTCTACAGAAATCCTAACAAAATCCTTGCAGGATTTAAACGAAGACAAAAAGTTGTCATGAATCTTTGATCAAAACAAGTCTGAAGAGAGGCGAGTTGGTGTCATTTGATTTTGCAGCCACAGAAACAAATAATTACATAATAATTAAAGTCTGCAGTCCTGTGTGCAGCAATTATGCTGTTGGGGATAAAAATCCAGAGCAGCACGGAGAACAATGCATTTCCTCTCGGCGTGACACCACCGCCTCTTCGGCTTCTTATAGGCTCTCCAAGCGGCTTGTTAGCTTCCTTCCAGCTCATGTGGCTTCCTGGAGAGCTGCCAGGGCCTGCTCTCCCCTCCTCCCATGGCCTGTAAGGCCATTCTGCTGTCTGTCCCGTGTGAGACAGGAAACTGGGCCCAGTGGACAGTGACCTCACCTCAGGAAGACTAGGTGTGTGCACTGAGTGTGTGTGTGGTTTTGCAATTCTCCATCCTCCTCTGGAAAAACAGAAAGTGTTTGCTGCTTCAGCTACTTCACAGAAATCTTTACACAAAGCTTTAAAGTTTTTATTATTTATTTTATTTTTCACAGCAATTTTTAATGTGTACATGTCCAGCATGGCTTGTTAACACACTCAACTAGAGGTGAACACACAAAACAAATGTAGAAAAATTCAACTCCTAAAATAAAACACTAACACCTCCAAGCGTCTAACTGGAATGTTATTAACATCAAATGATCCATTTCAAAGAAAATATAGAACAACATAAAACAAACCTCTTTAATTGTGATCAGCGGTCACATTTCTCTTTTCCTCTCGTCCCAGGCAGAGATGACGCTTGAAGTTATTAATTTTCCAGAAATTGGCAGATTTAAAAGACCCTAACATGAGGCGCCAGGTTCTACGCCTGGCGCTCGGCACAGACCCAGCAGGATCCAACAAACTCCGCTCTGCTGTAGCTGCAACGAGAAGATGGGGGCAGTTTTCTTGAGGATGCTCAATGGGTCAAACGTCTGTGTGAAGCACGATGAGCTGAAAGTCATTCGTCAGCCATCTTTTCCGTTCCGTTTCCACAGTGAGGGGTTTAAAAGTGAGTGGCTTTATTGAGAGGCGAGAGCGCTCTGATGCATTCTGGGGGGCGGAAAAGAAGCGTCTTTCCAACTCACTGTTGTTTGAGCTTGAGTCATCGTAAGCTACTGAAGGTTACTGAAAGAAATCTGGAACAGAACACAGTAATGTCTTTGAATCCTTTAAAGTCCGTTCTGTTGTTCTGTTTCCACACATCTGATGCAGCGACTCCTGGAAGCTTGCAGTTTTCACACAGTGCTGAGATACAAAGGGTCAGAACATTACATACACACACTTGTAAATGTTAAACTACAATACCTGACTTCTGAATGACCGGTGGTGGGGGGGGGGGGGTCTAAACACAGGTGTTCTTTAAAAGTAAAATAGAACGACAGAAAGAAAAAAAGTCGTCTGTGCTGAGAGCCAGAACATCAGGACTGAGTCAGGACGGCTCAGCGTGCCGTGTTTACAGAAACACATCCTGAGAGAGATGAAAGCTCAGCATGCCCTTACCTTCCCCACACTGACATCGGGGGCTCATGCTTCAAAATGAATGCATTAATTTGCAACACCCCCCCACCCCCCCACCCTGCTTCTACATCTGAAATGAATGAAACAAAGCTGACAGGTACGGTGTTTATTTAAGCCAATCCTTCCTCAGCTGAACTGGGAGCGTGGTGGATCTAAAAACAGGTCTGGATGTGTGAGGTTCGACCCCGGCCTGGACCAGTTTCCTAATGGGAAGGGGGGAGTGGGGGTGGGGGAGACTGAGAGAGACAATAATGTGTTTGTGTGAGTATCCATCAGGAAGAGAGAGAGAAACCTAAGGGAGGGGAAAGAGGGTGGAAGAGACTGGCCCATTGTTGTTCTTACGATCCCTTAGGCCGAGCTGAGTATGCAAGGGGGGGTGGGGGGGATTTACAACTGGAGAGAGGGGCTGATTAACTGAACACCTCGACAAATGAAGGCTTGCATCAATCAAATCTGACTCGTTTCTTTCAGCACTTGTCTCTTGCCTGAAGTCCCGAGACAATTTGTGGAGACTGAACTCAGGGATTCCTCTGAAAATGCACCAACCGCGGTTTCAAGGACAGCAAACTCAGGCCCACTCAGCTTATTCAAGATGGATGGCTCTGCTTTGATGTGGTTGTTTGGAGGTCACAGAGAGAAGCCAAGTTGATAAACCTTATTAGTGTCTAATGCAGTGAGTCTGCAGTTTGGGAGGCTGTCCAGACGCTCGGCTGTCTGAGCGCTGTCCTGGTCAGGCAAATGGAAACGCAGGACGGGAGAGGACGATGCTTTTAACGCTGATTAACTGTGTCCACCAAACCCCCCCACCCACAAAGTCCCGATGATGAGGAGGTGAATGATGGACACAGGACACCGTTTCCTAGCAACTGCAATCGACCCACCTCGGATCAATCTGCAGACTTATGTCAGTGGGAGCGCCCTGGAAACTGCTTAGGTGTCTCACCTCAACCTGTCTTCACCTAACAGGAGCTCTGCAGCGTGGCAGCCTTGATATCAACGCAAGTGCCTCGAAATGGTTCAAAAGAAGAGTGAATTCTAGTGATACTTGGGATTTACAGCAGAAAGAAACTTTATATAAGAACTACAAGCTTCCATCATAAAGGTTGTAAAGGAACTGGCAACGACTGAAAGTTAGAGTTTCGTCCTCGGCCTAAGTTGCTGTTGAACCATCAGGAGAATTTGGGTCACATGGTCTGTTGCCAGTCTCTTTGTCCCTCTATTCTGTTCTTCTGACCCCTCCTAGTTCCTGAGATCCAAACTTTGCAAGCTCAGGAAGAGTCAACCTCCTTCCCTTCCTCCATTATCAGCCTCAGGACTGTCATACCCTCCTTACCCTCCCCAGTCAGATATGAGTAACTCGACACCCTCAGATAGACAAGCTTTTCCTTCTTTCCCATTAAACTTCATGGAACCCAGTCTAACCTGGTTTTTAGATTTCAATTAAAAAAATAATAATAATAATTAAAATTAAAATAAAACTACATCTTTGGTTTTGCTCACTTGTTGTGTAATTTTAAACCCAAATCCAAACACAAATGTCTTTTTTCTTCTTCTTTTGTTACAAACTACCATAACTAACATTGGGTTTTACTGTATGTTTGCATCAAGACTATTAAAACAAAACACACAATTTGAAAGGGAAACTTTTGTTAAAAAAACAAACAAAAAAAATGTGTAAAGTTTGCTGGTTGAAATTTAAATATGTGGAAAAATCAAAAGCTGGATTTCAGTCAATTCGATTTCGATAATTCGATAATCATGGTTGATCTATAATTTAGGATATTTGAAGGCACTACAATAGGGCTGAAATAATGAGCATTTATAAAAAAAAAAGCCATATTTTTCTTTGTTCTTGACAGAGTAAAAAGGAGCAGAGTTTTGATGTGGGAGTTAAATGTTTAGGTCAAATGTCTCAGGGGGTTAAAGACTTTTGTGCACACCTGCTGCTTTTAATGAAGAGGATTAGTCTTTGCTCACGTGAGCCTGAGAGCCGAGCCCACCCTGGTGCTTGCAGATACCCTATCTGTCCACCAATATGACCACAGGTCATCATTCTTCGGCTGTCTTTTGTTTACAGTGTGATCGAAGGTGTGTGGGACATTAGCTGCAGCCTGCCACAGATCAAGTTTAAAACCCCCTCTTCTGTGTCACAGTGAGCTGGCTTTAGTTAGTTACTTGGTTCAATGTTGCACAAAGAAAAAGTATCATTGACAAAGAAGAGCCACAGCAAGGATCAGTCTTTTAACAGAAAGCAAAGGAAGGTTTAAGTCTGTTTACCCGTCAAAACAGAAAGCTCTTTAAGTACTGTCTATATATGGTGGGGAAAAGATCTGCTATCCAACTGGAAGAGTACAACATTAAGGAAGGAGAACCAGGTTTTTGTTGTCCTAATAATAACAACATTACAGTTTATTGCAACCTGAGTCTTATTTTCTAACTCATGGCTGCATATGTTGCATTCACACACAAAGCATTTGCTGATACTTGAGTCAACATCACAAAACTCCTAATCTAAATAGTACCAGATCTACAAATGCAAGGTCTATCATGTGCACCTGCAAAATCTAGAGGCGATAGTGGAGCCCTGCTGGCTGTTTCCAGTCATAAACGTCTCCCTTTGATGAGGATTACTTTTTTTTTTTTTTTTTTTTTTACGTTAGAAGAAATTTCACAAGTATAACTAGCCAATAATGCTATGGCTGAGAAATCCTACTCCAAAGTTGCAGAGCACTACCCAAAAACACAAAAAAAAAAACCACAAAAGAGCTTGCAACAGGCAGTGCGTCCTACAGAAAAAGGTCCAAACAACTACTTGAATAGTGAAAGTTTACCACTTTTTACGTCCTGTGGAGAGTCAGCTAAATGAGAATAGCAGAAGCTACAAGTTTACAAATGCTAAATGAAAAAGCTACTTTGTTGGATTTGCACTCAATTACCGGTAGTGTTACAGTAAGTAAAAAAATAATAATTAAACCGGGCTCATAACAATTCTTCATTATCAACTGCAATAAAATATCTGTAGTGACCAAGTCCAGTTAAAACTCACTTTCACGTCTT
This sequence comes from Simpsonichthys santanae, assembly GCA_031762415.1. Classification (NCBI taxonomy): domain Eukaryota; kingdom Metazoa; phylum Chordata; class Actinopteri; order Cyprinodontiformes; family Rivulidae; genus Simpsonichthys; species Simpsonichthys santanae. Next base: position 26,626,297 of record JARVLU010000599.1, on the reverse strand, counting down.
TAACGTATGCGACTGCGGATAAAGGAGATACTAAATATAACGAGGGGCAGGGCCACCATTCAGCCATACGTGAAGCAAAGAACCTTGTTTGTGAATCACTGAACGTTTTCCCTCTGAGATGACACAAACACATGCCACGGTGTCTCATAAAGAAAAAGCTGAGGTTAGGGGAAGGCAGGGTCAGTACAAAGAAGAGCGAGTGAATCCAATGGCCTTCCTGATTTACAAACAACAATAAAAAACTCGCACACAGAATGAACCCTCCCCCCCACCCCAAAAAAACAACAACAAATAAAAACAATGTGCAAAGTACTCTAGTATAAATAGACTACAGTCACTGCGTAGTAGAGCACCATGGGGAACAAGAGGAAGGAGAGGTGGTGTGTATGTCAGTGTGTGTATATAAGACATTGCTCATGTTTGTTCATAGTTTGTGAGTGCATGTGTATGCGTACAGAATAATTCCATGAGCTGCAGGAGCCACTGAGCATTTGAGACAGATGAACTAGGTGAGAGGAGGTATTTAAAGTCTGGTTCACGTTCAGTGCCTCCTTGTGGCCAGGGTCAGACCCAGTCTTGCAGTGAGCGCTTGCAGTGCACCAGCAATCGTGGCGCCCCTTTGCTCTGCAGTGTGTTAATGATGGCGTAAATCAGTCCCAAGATGCACAGCACCAGGACCAAAGGGATGGTCACCATCAGAATATTCATGGTTCGCTCCTCGCTGTCATCTACCTTCAGCACCACGTCCACCTCATTGGTGTCTTCTTCCTGACCCTCGCGGTAGTCTTCTTCTTTGTCCTTGTCTGAGCCTTTGCCTGTGTCTTTATCTGTGTCTCCACCGTCTGTTCTATCCTGATCTTTGCCCTTGTCACCGTCACGTCCTGCGTCCGGGTTGAAAGGGGGACGGTTTACATCAGGGTACCTGCGCCCGGAGTCCGTGTCTCGGTCAGGATCTAGGTCCACACTGCAGCCCATGAAGTCTCTCAGGATGGACTTAGGGTAGCCTGGTTCACTCTTCATACGATGGTTGTCAAACTTCCAGTACTTGGAACCCTTATAGAAGAATGTGTAAGCTGAAATATACAATGACAGTGGAACACAAAAGTTATCATAAAAACAAGACGTCATGTGCTTGAGATATTCAATGTGATCAATTTAATTTCAACTCTGCAAAGTGAAGCAAACAATGCTGTAGCTAAAAATCACTTTACAACGAGACCATCTCTTCTGATAGAATGACCGCACCCTGATTCTTTGTTTTAGGCAGTTTCACACATGCTCAATCACTGAAAGTTCTCATGTCTTAACTTACCTCCATCATCGCTGAGGAAGGCACCCTTGGGAGTATGAGGCACTGAGGAATCCCAAACTCTTATTGACTTTGGATAGCCTCTGTCAGCCAAACGTGATTGTTCATTGAAGCGCCAGTACCTGTACACAGTAACAGAAATGGGGTGGTGAGATGAATTTTCTGTTTATCAGTTGTCTAAACAAGTCAAACTTCTTACCAAGAAAAGTATGTGGTGAGGATACATGATGTGTACATAAACTGTTTCCACAGAACATTTCAATCTGTGCACAACATAAATATGCACTTAGAAACTCAAAGCCAGTCAGCATGCTGTGAGTACAGAGGACTGACCACACTTTAAGACCTACAGTCTGATTCATTTTTATGATTATTACATCTTTGCTATTTCTGTTCTCACAAAAGAGCAGATGGAGTTTAGCATGTTCTCATGACTTGAGGTGTTAAAATAGGGTTTCAGCTTTTTTGTTTGTACAACTTTAGGTGCATAGAGAAGTGTTGGGAATATAAATGTTACCTTAAGTACATCAGCTGTGCATGGTCATGATAGAGTAGGTGATGCTGATGTGGACAATAATGGTTCAGCAGCTACAGTATTTGATGTAAAAAAGATAATTTAAAAATTAAAATACTCAAGTACTGTATATGGAAGCCTGTCAAATCAATGACTTCAACCACTCAGTTGAAAATAATGGCACTATCATGGAAAAAGTTGGGAGATTACCAAAGTTTGAGTCCTTATCTATATTCCACAGACAACGTTATGGCAGATTATTCTCTAATTTCTGATGGTCACTAAAAGAATGGGTTGACAGATCAGTACAGTGACACCGACCAAGACCTGCCTCTGTGGCTAAGACAGATGAATGACAGAGGTTTCATGTGATTGAGAGCTTCCTTACTGGTCTCCTTGAAAGAGGTAAGTGAAGCCTGTTGGCTCCCACCAGATTGCCGTGTCTATCCGGTCATATGGAATATCTCGACCAAAGTCATCCAGCTCAAGTGGATAGCCTGGTTCAAGGTTAGCCTCTCTGAAAAGCCAAAATCTGTTTCCTATGGAAGAGAAGAAAAGAGTTTTAAAGCCTTTTTTATTTTACAATCAGATGATTCTCTTTTCACTGCCAAATTTAAACCATCCATCCATTCATCCATTCATCCATTATCTTCCGCTTGTTCTGAAGTCGGGTCGCGCGGCAAATATAACCTTGTGAAAAAAATGTTAGCACATGCAATACTGAGATACAATATGGACATGTGCATTTAGTTATGTATATGTTGGGACTAGACGCACAAGTTCACATTTTGGCAGGCATTGAAACGCACGTGCCTGTGCATTTCATTTCCTGGAAATCCTGGCAAAAAACAATCTCAGAAATCAAAAGAGTCTTCAGAAACACTTGTAAATTATTAAAAAAGCAGTAATGAATTGTTGGCAAGGAATCAAAACAAAGTAGGAATAAGTATGACATTACTGACTAAGAAGTTTGGGTTTGGCTTGTAACTCTCAATAAGGAGTGGCTGGTCTTGTGTCAGGCTGTTGCATTAAATATTTATATATTTTTATGAGGGGGAGGTTTTACTGTTTTTAAAATGTAGACTGTAGGGAAAGGGAGGGGTGGTGTTGGGATGCAATATTCCATTCAACCATTACAATTCTTTTTGGGCTTCAATCCACCTACCCCTCCATCAGACATCTGCCCACCAACCTACCTCAACCCTCAAATCTCAAGATTTGAGAAATTAAATTTATAAACACAGTGTACTTAGTTTTAACAATGTTTCTGTTTTCAAGTACAGGAAAATGTTTCCTGGTACTGATTATCCTGCACGTTTTAAATGTTTTCCAGCTTTAACACATATGGTTTAAACCAATGGGTCATTACTAGGCCTTTGCCAAATCTGAAGAAACAATGAAAGTTTGTTGTTTGCAGGCAGGTTTGATAGAGCAGGGACACATAAAGATGTTACTGATGTTCGCCAAATCTATACCGGTGATCTAGAAACATGGGGACGTCTGCTCATTCAAGCTAGCATGTTGTAATAAAACATGTTTAGAAAGCTGCATTACACGCAAGTGTCCTGGACATTTTTCACCTAGAAAATACAATCTAATTTGTATTTGCGATATTTTACTAAACAGCCATCCAGATCCACTTCAGTTTGTAATATTGCATGTTTTGCCCATATCCATACTCTTCATAGCACTTCAACACACTGAGCTTGTTAGTTTGGGTGCAATCTTAACAAAGTGACAACAAGTCTGGAATTTGATTGGTGCAAAGTTGAAAGTATACCATTTTGTTTTTGTGTCTATCATAGATTGAGTCAGTCTAACATTTGTGAAATGAATTTTTTCTACCAAAGTGCTATTATTTGGCCCCTAAACCTGATTCCATTAGTGAACAGAAATAAAATCTGTTTAGCAGTACCAGGTGACATTAGAACTGCATAATTTTAATGATGATTGGTGTGAAAATTTTCTCAAATTGAACAAAAAATCATCCTCCAAATGTCAGTACAGTAAAATAGACCAGTCATTTGTATTTAGATTTAAGTAGGCTCATTACACAGGAAAAAACTAAAGCAAAACGGACTGATTTGATGGGCTCATTTGTACATCTGACTGCTACCCCCTCCTATTGTAGTGCTAGTTCCTCCTTTCTTCCCACCTCCCCTCTCCCTTGTCTGGCCCTTCCTTTGTTAATGGCTCATAGCCAAGTGTCACACTGAGAGGCTTGCCAATGACATCATCCTCCACATTATCAACAGCTGCCCCAAAGCCCGAAGCTCCCAGAGTCAAGCACAATTAAAGGCTGGGTTCTTCCTTTCTCATTCAACAACTTCCATCGAGAGTTATAAAAGACAATCTGCTCCCACTGTATAAAATAACAGGCTGTGCTAAAAAAGATTTATGCTCTGCATGTAGAATACATTATGAGCGGCTGCCTTCTTATTAAGGTGAGGGAATTTTATCTGCAACCGATGGACAGAGTTTCAGGATCTATTTTACTGCTACTATATGATAGCATTGGAGCATGATGGTTTGATGTGACCAGAAAGAAATATAACTTAATTTGAATTCTAAAGTAAAAACCAGATGGTGGGTTAGAATTTTAAAATATGAGAGTACATATAAGGTAAGAAAGATGCGCTTAATGATGTTCACTATGCCCAGAAAATAATATTTTTGAGTATAAAGACAAAATAAAGAAAATATTTTAAATAGATGACTTTATTTATGCAAATTAGATTGGGTGACATGAAAAGATGTGGATTAAATGTTCAAATATTGTTCTAACAAGGTTGAGAGACTTCTTCAAGGTTGAGAGACTTCTTCAAGGTCGAGCGAATATCTGAATACATCGTATGAATAAAAGACAAAACATTTCAACAAAGAAGAATCCGTCCAGAGAACCTGATTCAACCTTGTTAGATTCATCTACCTGGATTACTAAGCATGCATCGAGACATTTAAATATTGTTGCACATCTGTGGCTGATACAATGTGTACTGTATTTTTCGTCCTATAAGTCGTGTTTTTTTGCATATTTTGCATACCCTGCGACTGATACACCAAAGCAACTTATTTATGGATTTCCCCCCATATTTATAAACCAATTTTTGGCTGACATATGCCCATTTTCATTAATTCTGACTGAAAATATTGAATACAGGTAGTCCTCGACTTACGGCGCCATCGACTTACGGCGCTCCGAACTTACGTCGCCGCCCCTAATGACGTCATCGCACCTTACGTTGCCTTTTATATGCAGCATTTTATGTTTTTTTAGAATTTTTTTTTAGAGTATTTTGTTAGCTAACTGCTTGGAAACACATTAAAAC
>JARVLU010000599.1:26605862-26621045 GCA_031762415.1 Simpsonichthys santanae | reverse complement strand
GCTCCGACTTACGGCAGAATCGAGTTACGAACCGTCCTTAAGTCCGGAACCCGTTCGTAAGTCGAGGACTACCTGTACTACCATTTTCAGTCAATAGATGGCACTTGAGTAGTATGGCATGCTGTTGTGTCGTGTAATAGGTAAAAGTGACTATTAATGACACAATCAGCTTGCCACAGACTGTCACCTTCATTCTGCTTGCTTGGAGCAATCGTCAAATCAGTTTCATTTTGCTGCACTGTCCTGGCACAATGCAGCTAATTTGACCATTAAAGTGCATTAAAGTCGAGCAAACATACAATTGTTTTTAGGTGTTTATCTTGTTAAATTTAGAAGAAATGCACAGCGAGTCCTCCAGTGCACGCGCCTACTTCCACATGTCGGCTTTTGAAATGCAGCTAATTTGACCGTCGAAGCAAACGTTAGACTGAGACACACCTTTACTATATTTTTGAGCAAACAAATACTTGTTAAGCATTAATCTTGTTAAATTCTTGTTAGAGTCCTCCCATGCACACTTCCGCGGCCGCCATTTGGCAATCCATCGCTTTTTCACACAACACTGGCCCACATTTCTGGTTTGTCAGCGATGACATGAAACAAACGCAATGCGTCAGCGGTGACGCATAATAGATGAAACGTATACGGTGAAGCAACGTATTTATGGGTTCTTCCACTCTATTAGACTGTGCGTAGATGTTCTCGCTGTACCTCGGTGCAATGATAATAAAGCTTATTCTGATTTTGATTCTGTTTAGACATATTTGGACTGATGTAACTTATACGTGGTGCAACGTGTACGGCAGAAAATACGGTGTATACAATATGCCAACAATCCATTATAACAGAGATAGATGAGCAGCAAAACTAATAAAACATAAGAATTGCCCTAAACGGGGTCCAACATAATTAAATGAGTTCTGATTGGATTCATAAAGATTTAAGGAAATACAATACAACAAAGCAAATTAATGTTCATGTCATTCAATGAGACTAATTGCTTTCTACCAAAAATAAATAAATAAAAATCAAATGACTGCTCACACACAAGTCTAGTTGTGAAATATAGAACACTTTCCTAAAACATGACTTACAGAACAAAGAGCAACGAGGCCAAGTGTTCAACGTTTGTTCCCTGGCAGTGCAGTAACAGAAAGTCCACATGTTCATTAAATAGTTGAGCTTGTGTACATGCAGTTATGATTTGCACATGTTCCCTGTAGAGCATGAATACATACATCTGTCTGTGGGATGTTTGCAGCTTACCTTTGAAGAAGACGAACCTGCCGTCATGTCTTTCATAAGCAGCATCTATGTCTCCAGGCAGACCCCTCCAAAAGTGACCGATGGGCATGGGGTAGTTATCAAGAACCCTGTTCCTGCGCACCCTCCAGAACCAACGACCCTTACGACAAACAAAGGATGTGTTCATGAGGGGAAGAGTTCTACCATTGTTTTGTTGTTCCTAAATCAAACTTGAACAAGCAGCTTGTTTGTTTTTTCGTTGCCCTTCCTAAGTTCTGAGCTAAGCTAAAAGCTAGAAGTGTAACAAATCCAACATACAGAAGTGGCTACAGAAGAAAAAGAACAGATTGCTTTTCGTTGGGCAACAAATTCACCCCATTGAGGTCACAAAGCACTGTTGTAAAACTATGAATATTATGCCAATAAGCCGAGCTCTGAAAAATAACTTGATCAGATTGTACAATTAAAAAAGCAGAACATTAACAGGCTAATAACAGACACTCAGTACTCTGTTGGATTCATCACCTCTTTCATATACTCTATCCTCTCATAACAACATATTACTGGATTACTTTATTATTTTTATAAAAAAAAAACTGTGTAACGTCTCGCTCATGTTAGAAGCACATAACAAAGACTGCCCGTATGATCAGATGTGCATTTTAGCAGAAGCTTGTTAACTCAGTCAGGAGTGGTGAGTCAGTGGTTCATGTCCCGGATAAAGTAACAGTAAAGTGCTTAGAGTTGCTTCTGTCTGGCAAGAACACCTTGTTTCGTCCTTTGTACAGGATGCACTGGCAGACAGGAGCAAACCCAGCTCAGCTTGTGTACTCTGACAGATCCCAGCCTCAACCAGATTAGGACTCAAATGTCCATATTAGTCCTCTGCTGCACAGACCAGATCTCAGTGTAATGGATGTGTTGGAAATGACTCAGATGTTGTATCCTTACTTCTGCTTCAAGAGCACATAATAACCTTTTTTGTAAAATATCAGAGATCTTTCTATTTTATTGAAAAATAGCATATCAAATACTAAAATCCTGTTTTTACTGATAAATGGCTAAGCAATTTGAGTTTGAAGTGCATATAATAAAAATAAACTTCATCAAGAGCAAAGAAAAAGAAGTAAATACTTAGTCTTTAATTCTAATCGTATGTACAGCGTCACATCAACATGACTGCTGTGGTACATGTATACTGTACTCTGAAGCCACCTTCCTCAAGTGAAGAGTAGCTAACTCTTAAAATAAGTTGTTAAATGTCACAAGATAATATAACCCTTACATCATCACTTAACCTAGACTTTGGCTAATGTTAGCATTTTACACCTACAGTACTCTTCTGATATATATGATTAGTCACAGCACAGCCGATTATCCTAAAGATTTGGTGCAATTCACGTCTCTTTGTGTTTGAATAAAACAGTGTCTGAACCACTGCATTTTGAACATGCAAATGAGTTATTCTCTGTTAAAACCATCATTCAGTAGGAAAAACTAAACAGTAAGGCACAGATAAAACTGACCATGTGCAGCACGTACAGTATGTGCAGGCAGCAGGATATCTGGTATTTTAACTACTGGTCAGTGCCAAAAACACCTACACTAGAAGGTTGGAGATAATCATAGAGTCATGTTTGTGTTTGCAAGAACAGAGCCCTGCTAAATGAGCATACCTAAAAAAAAAAAGCAAAAGACCATAGTTTTAAAACTGCCTGCATAGTGCTCTGCTCCAGTTTTTATACTTTTCCAAAGTAATCACCTGCAAGCAGCCATTTGACAGTTCTACACTCAGATATCTCCAGCTTCAGTGAAATATGACATTTTACTGTCAAAAGCAAAAAATAATAAAATAATAACAATAATAATAAAAGTGAAGCTGCACACCTCAGCCTCTGGAACTCATCACTACTTAAGATCATTTTGACAGAATAATAACTCTGCTACAAAAATAAAGCCTGCCAAAACAGATAATCTTTGCAGGGTCCTGGTGAGGTCTAGAAGTGAATATTCAGGCTGTAGTAGCCTGCCCATTACATGACAGAGCTCAGTAGCAAAGTGCTCATGGGTGAGCCTGGTGGTACGGGTGACCCAAGATGGTGCCTACGAGCACTGGCATGGCTAGGTTGTCAAGAATTTTAATTAGGATTAGCAACAATGTCTTCATGACAAGGTGACGACATAAAAGTTAGCAGCAAAAACTTTATTTGGTGAGCACGTAATGTGGAACAGCGTCTTGATTGCCTTCACACTGAAGGTTTTCCGCATTTGCCAGAAACCATCTACCGGTGCATTCTAATGAGTTGGATGGGTCATGGAGAGGACAGTGGGGTTGTCAACTTGTGTGAAGAGGGCCTTATCTTCGAAGTGCTGTATTATGTTAGACTATACATCAATAAGTCATAAATTAAAATAGAAAAAAAGGCAATTCTATAGGCCACTCAAATGCCAATAAACTCATCTCAGGGACTCATCTCCTGTTGACCTCTTATTGTACATCCCTGACCAATAAATGATTACTGAAACCACACAACAGAATGCCTAATGAAAAAGAACCACAAACCTGGATTGCATGACTTTTAAAATCTCTGTTCTTTTAATAAAAATCCAAACCCGGCTAAATGCAAAACCCGTCAACAGCAAAATGATCCATTTAAATAAATGTCAACTGTTTCTCTGAGACTAGACTCTTGGCTAATGGCTCACTGCTGCCTAATGCCTCTTAAATGTTTTGTATGAGTCCAGAGCCTTTTAAAGACAAACACCTGAACACCCTCCACCTTTTTTTTTTAACACTGTTCTATCTCATAAAAGAACACGGTTCTGTAAGGTTTACAATCCACAAGAACCTGATTGGAAACAGACTTCTTGGCTTTACACATCATTTTTAAGTATAACTTGCCAAATGATTAATTCCTCAGCGCAGCTGACTGATCTTTTAAACAAGGATTTCATATAAATGAATTTTCAAGAAGGTAAGCCTCTTCATCAAATGTTGTCACTAAATATAAAAATGCTCTAACTATCTGATGTTTAAAAGATTTACCTTGAAAACAAACATCTCTCCCCGCAGCATAGCAACAGTGTCAAAGTTGCCTTCACATATATTGGGTCCATAGTGGTCCGGTTTGTCAGTGGTCCTGGGTCGGTCAGGGTGTCGAGGAGGTGGCTGAGGTGGTCTGGGTTCTGGGCGGCGGGGGGTCACTGTAGGCAGAGTGTGGGTGGGGCCACTGTCACCTTGCCCTTCACAAAATAAATTGACATGTGACACTGATGCTAAGTCATACACATATTCAAATTCATATTATCACATGGCATTCAAAGTTTGATCATATCAGGACAATAAAAAGTTTTTTTTTTAATTCATAAAACTTCATTTTTAATTACGGTAATTTGAAATTTTTTTACAAGTATTTGACAAAAAAAAAAAAAACGTAGGTTGAAATTCATAAAAACAAAGATCAACTTATTTAGAAAAAAATTTAATCTTTTTTGCAATTTTTTCTTCATCACAAAGCATTCATTGGTAAGCATTTGGAAAATGAACATGTTCCATAAACAACTTTTCTGCAAATACATTATAAAGAGTATACTGTGTAAACATCTGAAGAGTCAACCAATGACAACATAAACAAACTGAGTATTTTTCATACCATAGATTTGTTGTATGCCTTGCCGGTCATCATCAGGTAGCTGGAAGTTCTCAGTCTCCATCCATTGATAGAAGGGAGCCATGATGGCCAGGGGGTTGCTGGAGTGCTCCAAACCCAAGGCGTGTCCCAGCTCATGGACCGCCACCAAGAAGAGATCATTACCTGAAAGAACATGAAACAAGTTGGTAAACACACTATAGACTAACAAACATTATAACATAGTGATGTCAGAGAAAATACATGACTTTCTAGATTTAAAATCACATTATACATGTTTGGTGTAGAATATTCATTCTATTAGAACACTATTTAGTTCTATTAAATAACATTCTATAAATAATGTATAATATCCACGTAATATTTGCTCAATATTGCTAAAATTAAAAACATTTTAACTAAAAGTGATGCAAAAAAGCTGGTTCATGTTAGTATCATGTCTAGACAGGACTATTGCAATGGTTTGTTTACTGGGTGTTCAAATACTTTTTTAAAAAGTCTTCAGTTAATCCAAAATGCTGCTGCCAGAGTCTTAACAAGAATTACTAGGAGAGCTCATATCTCTCTTCTAACCTACAAAGCTCTCAACAACCTAGCTCCATCTTTTATTTGCGATCTTATTGTTCCATATTTTCTTAACACAGCATTTTGCTGTCAGACTGCAGGCTTACTTGTGGTCTCTAAAGTTTCCAAAAGCAGATTAAGAGGAAGATATTTCAGTTATCAGGCTCCTCTCTTGTGGAACCAACTTCCAGTTTCTGTCCATGAGGCTGACACTTTGACCAGTTTGAAGACTGGGATTAAGACTTTCCTTTTTGATTAATCCTATAGTTAGGGTTGGCTTGTTATGCTGCTATAAACTTAGACTACTGGAGGACAAATTGACCTCATTTCTTAAAACAAATTGTTACATTTGAATAGTTTTCATTTGATACCATTTCTATCTTAACATGTGATTCTTGACCTGCCTTTGTGTAGCTGTTCCTCTCAAACCCAGCCGGTTGAAGCAGATGGCCACTTGTCCTAAGCCTGGTTCTGCTAAAGGTTTCTTCATCATGAGGCAGTTTTTCCTTTCTACTGTCGCCTTCATGCTTGCTCAAGATGAGAACCTGCGATCAAGTTGAACTCAAGCAGTCTGCTCCTCTGATAATTAATGTTATTAACATGAATGTTTTTGTTCAGTGCCCTGAGATGACTTCTGTTGTGACTGGGCGCTTTATAAATAAACTGCATTTAATTTAATTTAATTATTAATTCATATTCATATATTAATTCATATATTAATTCATATATTAAGACACCACTGGGAAAAACCCAGTACTTCCCTGTGACACATACATTAGTAATAACAAGTATCTGTTGTTCCATTGTCTTTATGGTTTTGACAAAAACTCCAGTGTGACATCAACACAGGCATGCTAATGAGAGCTGATATGAATCTACACATATCTTGTCACTTGTAGCCCATTAAAGCCCTGTTTTCCATGGCAGCAGTGTCTTATTGACTCACTAATAGTTCAATTGTAACCACTAAATTTACTTCATATAAACACAAAATAAAATTAAAAAATCTGACTTTTATTTTAATATATAAAACTGTAGGATTTTCTTTTCTAGCCTATTCCTGTAGGTTTATACCTTGTGTGAAGCGGGCCCACAGCTGGGTATTTCCCTTGGTCAATAACTCTTTGTTGTTGCACACACAGGACTGTGGCCTGAAAGAGTTTGACTCTAAAGCCATTTTGTCTGCCCCATAATTAGCTACGATGATTGATCACATGTTTGCCAATGACATCCTGCATTAAGGAAACTAAGACGTGGTGATGTCATGCACAAGAAATGAAAATGCACTGCATGCCCTTCTACACTTACTATCTTTTTTAAACACGAAAAGATGCACTCCATTCACTCCCCCCTTTAACTTTCTGTACTTTCCGTCACATGACTGTCCTCATGGCATGCTGAGTTTCAGCTAACACTCAAGGAGAGAAAACAGCAGTAGACACGAAATAGTGCAGAGATAAAGCTGAAGATGGATGAAGAGCGAGTGAGGAGATAAAGAGGCCTTTGTAGAGTAACTGTGACATGCATTCAGCTGGACAGAAAGAAAAGCAAATGTGCACCTCAGAAGTCTTTATGCAGTTAAAAGTTTGGCCAATGCAGCTGCTAGTTTCTCTGACTCCCGTTGCATTTAGTCAGAAATGTTTTATTTGAACTCCCTGCAGGTTTCTTCTCGTTTGTCACGTCTCACAGCTTATTCATCACCAAAAGGGGGTCATCCAAAGAACAAAAGGACAGAGCAACACCTTGACAACCACTTCCCAGTCCTACTCTGCATTTATTCAAGTAACTTGCTTGCCTCATATTGCTATAAAATGGTTTTGAAAAAATAATCTAGTGTCCAAAAATATTTTTTTTTTTTTTTTTTTTTTTACCTTTCTCATCAGCTGATACCCATTCTTTACATGCAGCTATTGGTTTTGAAAAGGTCGGGGCTCAACAAGAAGAATACTGTAGTTTTGAATTCAATTGGTAATTTGTGTTGCGTTAAGGTACAGCGTCATTTGTGTTTGTACAAAACTGTGGTAACATTTACAACCTTGGTAACTTCTTGAGTGACAACTAACATCTCCATCATTTATTATTGTTTTGTTTTTTTAACCATCATAATGGTTTTGAAGCACTATTTTCAGAAACATTTATCCAAAGTCAACTAAAACTCAAATTTGAATTTAGATTTGTTTGAACCTTTAGTTAACAAACTCAAGTACAAAAAGAATTATGTTGCCTTTACTGACAACCCTATAGAGTGTACTGTATGTACACATTTTTAACATATCTTAAATGTAATGCCCTTGATAGCTGAGTTTTATTAAAATATGTCCTGTGATTCATGATGTATTTCCCTAAAGACAGACAGAAAAACAAAAACTAACATTAAGATAACAATCTGAACGATGATAAATGCCCTGCATGTTGATCTATGAACTGCATAAGAAGTATAAAAAGAATCCTGGATTATTGAGCATGCATCAGGATATAAAGAAAATCAAGATCAAATGGAACGTTGAAGTTCTTGCATTCATTCCCGTATTCCTTGAAAGCACTTTTAATGTTTAATAAGTCAAGCAGACAGAAATGCCAAGTAAAAATTGGACCAGAAACAAACTTATACTGTGCAAAAAACACAAGTATTACAGGAAGAAAATCCATAACTGTAAGTGGAGATGTGTCTCGTCATGAAACATAAACTTTATGTGTTTAGTGTTTCATGAAGGAGAAGTGGCAAGATGAAAAGAGTCTTTAGTTCCTGTTCTGAAGAGAAAATTCTTAGCTCAGATAGAATGGGAGTCAATGTTTGTTTGGGTGTGTCCTCTGAACTTTGAAGGACTTTAGAGTCAACCAAATGTCTGTTAGTAGTGAGAAACACTGGGTGAACAAGACAAAACGCTACATCTTGATAGGCTAGTCACAATAACAAATTTTGCTGGGCGATTAATTGTCCCAGAAATTATTGCGATAAACGATAATATTGTTTGAAATTTGATAATAATTAGAAATTAATGTCAAATTTAAGAAAAATGTTGATTAATTTATTTTAAGTGTAGTACCTTTTTCAACCACTGGATGGCCGTATAAGACTGTGAACCAAAAGATGGATAGTGAGGGAGCGAGCAGCGTGTCTCTTTAAGAAAAATGGGTTGAAGCCCCTTGACATGACATGGGCTGTCTCTCCTTCCTTGTTTTCGGTTCTCAAAATGACAGACACTTGGTGTGATTTGAGCTCTTTAGCATAGCATTTCTCACACAAAGCTTTTTTAATAAAAAAAAAAATCAGTAAACAAGTTCTCTGCTTCTTTTTGCAGAGAAAAACAATTTTTTACATGAAGGCATGGGCTTCAACCGTGAATTTTGGAGCTTCGACAAGACAGAGTTTTTTTTTTTTTTTCCTGAGGTCGACCTGTTAGCTTAGCTTGTAGCTTAACTTCTTAGCTTAGCTGCTTTTAGAAGCAAGGAAGAAACAATAAAGCCAATGAAAATGAGGTTGATAATTTTCATTTATCATGCGGTTAATTGATTTATTGCGACAGCCCTACAACTTCATGTAAAAATGGAATAGTGCATTTGTGGGAGCATGAAAAGTTTGTTTGCAGAAATACAGAAAGACTTGACAGCTCAGAAGTTGATAAGACAATCATCAACCTATAAGTGAAACATTTTGTTGTAAAATCTCCAACAATCATGACACTTGAACTGTGATTGTGTGAAGAATGTCAATTATATCAAAATGACCTCTTCTAAATTGATGATGTATCTACTGTGAAGTATTGAGATATAAAGCTCCAAACAGCATTGCAATTTCAAAACTTTTTTTTTTGCCAAATTTTCCCCATTGGATACATGGGATTTTTTTTTTACAGTAGTCTTTTGCATCATGATGTACTGCAACAACAACAACAACAAAAAAATCATATCACAAGATTGCTGATCGACTAACGAACTGTACATTTTGTTTGTGTCTTCAACAATTGGCAAATTTTGGTTGAAGAAGAATAATTAAATGTAATATTTGGCCAGCATATAAAATAAAAACAATTTAGCTGGTATAGTCTGTTTCTTTGTTGTTTAACAACAGAAATAACCAAATTTTGAAAAAACAGTACCAGCAAAGAAATGGATCCATTAGCACGAATACTTTCAGCTAAAACTGAGAACACTAAAATTTTACAAAAGCTAGGAGTCAACATTTTATCAATATCAGACTGGAAGGCTGCAAGCATCCCATAATTAAAAGGAGACTCTGTCAGTCTCAAGAGCAGATTGTAATTTGGTTGAACTTTGCTTTTAAACTGTGTAAGTGGTGTAGCGCAACGAGGGGACTGATCTTCAGATCTCCCTGAGTGGAACACTCTCCCACTTACTGTGGCATTCCATCATCCCTGTGATCTGCTCTGAAACACACCACAGACACACACTTATATACAAGCACACACACACACACATGCACAAGAACACGCAACCATTAACTGTGTCTGCAAAGCAAATGTAGATAACCAGGTGAGTTAAAAGGTACAAACAAAAGTCTGACAAAGAGGTTCTCTAAACTCTTAACTTCTGTATAGGATTAGTTGATTCCTCGACATCTATGTTGAGATTTGGAGGAGCTGAGCACAAAAGCAATGATGGATGAGATAAGGTTTGGGCAGTAATTGAAGTCTAAAAAAGCCTGAAGTATCTATAGTGCATGTGCGTTCCTGGAGCAACGTACTGGTTAATGGATTAGTACACAAGAAAACTGAGACACAGCCTGGGATGCCTACAAGTGGCTGAGCTTTTTCAGTGGGAGGTATGGTAACAAATGGTGTGGTTAATTGTACTGTGCCACATACAGTTAGCCAAAGCTTAAAGTCACAGGGGAAGCTGTCTGTAATCTATTACACAAACCCATCTCGTTCACTGAAACCACTCATATCTTTGGTTCCACCTAACATTTCAATAAAAGCCTGTGTCGTGTCATTTAGATTCAGCTAATCTGTGCTCTTTGCTTTTGTTTGATTTGATCTCTTAAAAAATACCTAAAAGTCCTTAAAATACAAAATACTGTAACTGTTTACCTTGTACATTGTGGTTCCCTATGGTCCACGGTTCTTCAGAGTCAAAATGCGTGTCCCCACCCATTCCAGGTCCAGGGAAGTAGGCGTGAGCTAGAAAGCCCCCCTCCCCATCAAAAGGAGAACTGTCTCCATGAAAACCCGAAGCAAAAAAGATCATGATGTCGGGCTCCTTGCGACGGCCATATTTGATTTCCTGGTAGGAGATTTCATCAAAGGTCAGTGGGGTGACACTCTCCCAGACTTTAAAGGCCCGCCGGATGGCCTCATAAGAGTTATACTCTCCAATTTTAGGGGTGTAGTTCTGAATGCTATAGGAACACAAAAACATAGAAGAGAAAATTAAAAGGAGTGTGAAGATCAAAAACCTATAACAGTTTGCATAAGGCTGTTTAAGCTGTCTGAGCTACAAGCTTGAACAAGGTGACTGAAAAACTACATTAAAGTTTATTCCCACATTTTCATTTTATGTTTCAGAAAATAAACAACATTGGACAGTTTTTAAGTAGCATCAACAACAAACTACCGGTTCAGGTCTTTTTGTGAAATGCCCTCCCTCGTCTTGTTACCTGTAAGTGAGATGGCTTTTGTTCCATTTATGTCCAGTGAGTGCATAGCGCTTGCGCCGCACATTGGTTTTGATCTGCCCTCCAAACTTGTCAGGCACGCCGCAGCGAGGTCTCTTCATGGCGCTGAAAGAAATCAGGAGCAGGACGGTGTTATGTGTTTGAGCGATAACAGAGAAGATGGAGGGCGGTGTGGTGTTACAACCCCCTCCAAGGTTTCACTGACGTCTGAGTATTCCCTGTAGTTTAACTTGTACTCGTGTTGTTTGAACTGTCCTTTACAGAAAACTGTGAGAGCATGTTTTATTAGCAGTTACGAAGAAAGCAGGGGAGGGAATTTAACTATATTTTATGTAAAAACAAAACAGTAATTTTCCTATACTGTATTATAAAGACCTTCTCAAACCAGAAGACTGAGAGAACCAAAATTGACTGACAGGCAGTATTTAGGGTTTAGTTATATATTTTGTTTAAATGAATGAATGAGTGAATTCATCATAGCAAAGCCCTGCTGACCTGATGGTCTGAGCATCCATCTGACCCGTGACCTCCAGACCGTAGAATCGCTGCATGTCACTGACGGCACTGGACAGAATCTGAGCTGATCGCATGGTCGACATCTGTCGGCTGGCTTGGGGCAAGTAACCATACATCCTCAGCCATGACTACATACGAACAAATACAAAAACAACAAGAAAAAAGAAGAAAAAAAAAAAAAACATTAAGACTTTTACTAAAGAAACAAGTGTTAGTTGCTTTAGGAGAATGTGGTTACTCTGTTACTACTGAGAGCCATGCTCAGCTTCAGCTTCTATTACATGACGTCATGACACCGATTCTGAGAACACCTTCACATCTGAGTGAGCATCCGTTTAGTTTTGTGATTATAAAAGAAAGTATGTAGGGTGGAGAGGTCCACCGCCTCTGGCTGTGCTGCAAGAATTTGGGGGCGGGTGGGCTTGTGGAGGCTGGACGTGGTGACAGACTGCAGAGAGAAACCATGACATTTGACCCAATCACAGATGACGCAAAGCCTATTCCACCTGTCATGTCGAAACCCAATACGACAGGCACATGCACTTACACTCTCACAGGAAGACTCAAACATACTGCACTGGGTAGCTACTCCTGCATGTGGACAGTGCAAGATAAATAGGAAAAAGAAAGAACTAAATATTTGTGTGCACATCTCAAGTTCACACACATCTTTCATAACACAAGCGAGCTCAAAAAATGTCTGTATTTGTCTACACTCTCTTTTCAAGCAATAAAACCATACTCTCCTACTACATACAAAAGAATGTATAAAAAGTGCTCTAATCACATATATGTGCTGCCCACCAAACTGTTAGAGACCTACCATTATGAGGCATTTACTGGAGTTATTAGAAAAAAAAATACCACACAGTTCCAAGAAAACCCTTTTATTTGTGGTTCACCCTGGTTTTCATCACTGCAATTTCTCTATAGAAATTTAACATGACTCAATCAATAAAAAAAAGTCAAGAACCAAATGTTTTCTGCTGATATAAACTCATATTGTCAATGCTTTTACTGGCTGCCAAAATAAAAATATTCATCAAATAAGTAGCAATGTCAACTTGAATCCATTTTCTTCAACGTCACAGAGTTTGATGTGAGTATCACCAGTTATTAGACCAGCCCTTGCACTACAACTGTGATTGATTATCCTGACCACATTATGACTGACTGATCAATCACTGTCAATAACTGAGCTGAACCTGACCAGATTTTATATTTACCATATTTTATTCCCTGTAACCAAAGTTGGCCATCAAGAAAAAGAGAAAAACTGCAGGTTTTTTTTTTTCTTCTCACCATAAACTCAGTCCAGCCTGTGTGTAGATATACACAGAATAGTGTGAATGTGGC
This sequence comes from Simpsonichthys santanae, assembly GCA_031762415.1. Classification (NCBI taxonomy): domain Eukaryota; kingdom Metazoa; phylum Chordata; class Actinopteri; order Cyprinodontiformes; family Rivulidae; genus Simpsonichthys; species Simpsonichthys santanae. Next base: position 26,608,079 of record JARVLU010000599.1, on the reverse strand, counting down.
CTTTGTTTTATTTTACAAGAACTGTAAAAAAAAAGATCTCAAAATCAATCCTTTTCTGACACAAGACACTTCATGTATCTTAAATAAACTGTTCCTTGTTTCACAAAAAAGGTTAAATCGTGTCATCTGGACAAGTTTCTTTAAGGGCGAAACTTTTTGTCTTTTATGCGAAAGACCTTTCTGCTATTCGGTCTATCTGTAAGTGTATGTGTGTGTGTTGGAGCAGGAAGACATGAAGTGAGGCCTGAACTGGACGTGACCCTGACCCACCTCTGGCTCAAGGAAGTCCAATATATGCTGACGCACCATCCACAAAACATGCATAGAGCTACTGAAACACAAATCTAACCCCTCTCACTTTGTTTTACAAACACAGTTGAGAAAAAATGGTGACGTAGAAGAAAGAAAAAAGTTTCAAAGACCATCTGTTTCAGGGCGGAAAAAAGGACAAATGTATCAGACACTGCTATAAACTAGAGAGGCAGTAAGGCTACAAGGGTTTGACTTTGTGACAAAACTTTAAAAAAGCCCCACTGATTTTAGATTTGCTTTATGGATACAACCATGAATAATTTATAACTTTAACATCAGAAAAAAAAAAAAAAACAGCATAACTTGATGCACAAATTCAACAGCAGCTGTTGACATCAGACAGAATAAATAACCCCCCTAAATTTAGATCATGTTTTCACAATATATAGTGTTTTTGCACAATAGTTAAATAGTTTCCTGTTTTATTGACAGCCCCACTTATTTTTTTTCCAGCTGCAGTCTTGGAAATATTTTTGAAGCACATATTTTTTATGTAATTTGCTTGTATGTGGTTCATATTCCTAAAACAGGTGCTTGTTTTCAAACTTAATGCTAAGCTCTCATTTCTGCAATTATATCAGCTAACATTTTACATATTAGCATAAAATTATGCATTACATGTAGATTATTATGTTTTATAATTTTTTAAAGAAGTAATAATCCAAGGAAAAGCACTGAATTTGTCAAAAGCCCTTGTAAGATATAGAGTGCTATGTGTTGTCATCATTGTATGTTTCTATACAATGATAAAATTGGTTCTCTGCATTTAACCCGTCACACGTGAGATACACCCAGGTGGAGCAATGGGCAACTATATAAGCTGCCCAGGGAGCAATTAGAGATTGTGGTTTCTTGCTCAAGGACACCACTACATGTGGGCATGGCAGGGAGTTGAACCTGCAACTTTCTGGCCCCAGGTCGGCTGTCCTAACTTTATTCCATTTCAGCCCCATATGAACACATGACAAGAAGTGAAGCAGGTGGTCTTCAGATCTGATTTGACAAAACTCTTGGAAAAAACATTTAGCCTTATTTGTTACATGGGTGACACGGTGAAGCAGTGGTTAGAGCTGCCGCTTCTCAGACAGAAGGTTGCAGGATCGTCTCCCAGTCTGGGGGACTTTCTGAGTGGAGTTTTTATGTTCTACTTATGTATGCATGGGTTTTCTCCGGGTATCTCAATTTCTACCCACAGACCCAGAACATGCATGTTAGGCTGATTGGTAACACTACATTGTCTCTTGGTGAGTGACAGAGTGAATGGTTGTCTCGCTGGCCCCGTGACGGACTAGTGATCTGACCAGAGTGCACACTGCCTCTCGCTCAGTGACCGCTGCTAGAGATAGACCACCTAGCTTTATGCTATTATTGTTGGAAGAAATATAAAAAAATAGTTAAAAATTGATTTATACATTTTTAAACAGTTATAAAGATTGTGTATCCTTTTGTATTCAAGCCAACTGTAATATTTGTGCAAGTATTAGCTGGTGTCAGGAGTCTTTAAGCCTTGTTATTCTGAATGTGTGACCTGTCCAGGTTGTACCTCGCCTCTAGCACAGTGACCGCTGAACATGGGCACCAACACCCCACTGTTCAGAAATGAAAAGAGTAAAAAAAAAAAAGAATGGACTTTGTTACATCCTTATGCATTGTTCCATTTTTTTCTTCATATATGCTTTATATAAAACTAGTGTAGAGTTTGATATTGAAATTTATTTTTTTCATATTGTCCGTAGATTTTATTTTTGCCAATTAGCAGCTAAGTTGGTGTCAGAATAAAAGCACATCAGTTCCTACATCATGTACTATCATGTTCAAACATAATTTAATAATGTTTATTTGAACCCCTTCCAAACTGACAAGTTTCAACATACAGTATTAGAAGGCAATCTGATTTGCACCACG
>JARVLU010000599.1:26446637-26465083 GCA_031762415.1 Simpsonichthys santanae | reverse complement strand
TGCTTGGAAACACATTAAAACACATTTAGAAACATTAATATGGCCGTTAGAAGTTGTTTTACATTGAAAAAAATGTGCTTAAAAAGACGTTACCGATCGCCGTTTAGTTTCGGTTTCGTTTTACGGCCGAAAAATCCGCGTATACGGCCGCGTTAAGGCTAAATCGGTATACGGCCGAGCCGTTAGAACGGATCTCGGCCGTAAACCAGGGACTACCTGTAGTTGACCGCATTCCCACTTGGCTGAATTTGTAGAGTTTATTTAAATTGGTTGGTCCTACACAGACCTGGCTTTCTATTGTAGTGCATGAATTCTCAACTTGAGTTTTGGTTGTTGCTTTGGGAAGACAATTTTAACATCGTAACATTAGCTTATTCTATCCAATCAGAACACCCCCACCCCCCCACCCGCCTTCTGAGAGCTCAGTGGAAATGTCAGATTTATTTTTCAAGCAGTCAGTCAAGACTGATACACATTTAAATAAAAGTTAAAGCAAATATTTCTGCGTACGGTATATGTGTTTAAATAGCAGTATCTCATTTAAGCTCATATCCAAGCATGGAGCGGAACAACGGGAGGGGGCACTTCCCCTTCCTCCTTCTCTTCATATGAGCTCTGCAGAGCAGAAATTATGTCAAACTTATCCAAGAAGTAATTTTCAAACATCAGTTGTTACCAAAAGTGTTTACAAATCAAAATCAATGGCATAAATTTATTGAATATTTACCATATTTTACTGGTACTATTTGACTTCTCACATGACCTCTATAAGACTTCTGGGTAATATTTACCGGTAAAAAAAAATTATAAATACTTTTGGTTACGTAGGTTTTTGGCACTGTTCCTTCCAGTGATTCTACTTAGATAGTTATTGTGTTCATTTTGAAGGTATAATAATAATAATAATGCCACACAATGTCATCATTGTATGTTGCCACACAAGGACGAAATTACTCTCTGCATTTAACCCATCCACCACCAGGTGGTGCAGTGGGCAGCTATTGAAAGCGCCCGGGGGGGCAATTTAGGTTGTAACCATGAGTCAGACAGCAAAGCTTCAAAGACTTCGGACGATTGTGCAATTTAAAGGTGTGTTGAAAGCAAACTATAATCTATGAAACACTATCTGGTGGCTGATTCTTGTTCTACAACAAGAAAGCTGCACAATATGCTGGGTACAGATCCTGGCAATGAATTATGGATGCCTGCGGCTTGAAAACCGGAGCGCCTTATTTATGTGCAACATTATGATTTATCTTGTATTTACTATGTGCGGCTTAGAGACAGGTGCGTTCTGTAGCCTGAGAATTACGGTAATAGCTTAGAAATCTTTGTAAGGTTCAAAGCAATATATCACAATGTTTACAGTGAATCTCTAATATTGAATATCTGAAATGTAAGCATTAGGATTTACATACTGGATCATTAGAGCTAAAGTGTCATAACTATTGTGACACAGTGTTTTATTACGTTTGATAAAGTGCTTCAGTATCGTTCTCAGTTGACTCTAAAATCTTTATACCAGAGTTTGAGCTCGCTGCAATAAAACTCCACCAAGTCATTTTCACAATATGTAAAAATCCCCATTACAAACTCAGATAAGTTGCAATCTGTGCAACATTAATCCTTCAAAACCACGAATGCTTAACAGAAAAAGTGCTGAATGTGGAGAGAAATCCTGTTATCTGTCATTCCTGTTTCAGCTGTCATGTAAAATATGTATATATAATTATCAGCCACAGTGACAGGATCTCATAATGTGAGATGGAATAATTTAAAGATAGGAAAAGGTTTGATTTGGAGATATTATTTGATGCTCATGACAGTCATTATGGAACCCTTTTATACCTGCTGTCACTACAGGAATGACAATTATGACTAGCAGCAAAAAATGTATTTTCAGGCAGAAATCAGAAAAAAAAAGCAATTACAAGGCTAATTCTGGAAGTTGTGGTGGAGTTTTTAATTGTGCTTTGCCTAATTGTCTTTATGTTTTAGCTGTTTAAATGAGTGTTTTTTCCCCTCAGGGTTTGCCGTCCAAATTATTGACTCAAAGTTAACCTGCCTAAATAAAGGTTGAATGAATGAAAAAGTTAATTAGTGTAATGATTATGTAAAGCATGCAGAGGAAGACTTCAAAACTACTACTACAACTCCAACAAAGTTCAGTCAGGTCCTCTGGACGGCTTCTTTGTGTTGAAACGTTTCGTCCTTCATCCAAAGGACTTCATCAGTTCAAGGAGCTACAATAAACTCAGTCCCACAAGCAGCACACTCACATAGTGGGCCAATCAGTTGCCTCAGAGGAGCCGACAGGGGAGAGGGCGAACTCCAGAAACGAGAATAAATAGATAATACACGATACGGAAACACAAATATGGAAAAATAATGAAAAGCTTGATACCAGTAATTCATTTCAGTGCAGAAAACACTTTAATTCAAAAGTAAAAGTATATATATCATAGATTTTTGGACATGAGTGATAAAGATAGCTTAATCTTTTAGATTAGATAATTCTGCAGTTTAGTTTTGTAGATAAAGTTGTGACTGACTCCATCTCTCTAGTTGTTTTCTAGCCTCATGAGTGGACATGAGGTTACAAGGAGCAATTCAATTCAGTTGAGTTTATTTATATAGCGCCGAGTCACAACAGAAGTCATCTCAGGGCACTGAACAAAAATATTAATATTTAAAAATAATATTTTAACATTATCTGAGGAGCAGGCTGCTTTGAATTTAACTTCATTGCAGACTCTCATCTTGAGCAAGCGTGAAGGAGACAGTGGAAATGAAACACTCCATCATGAGGAAGAAACCTTTAGCAGAACCAGCCTCAGGACAAGTGGGCATCTGCTTCAACCGGCTAGGTTTGAGAGGAACAGGAAGAAGGAATAGATACACAATGGCAGGTCAAGAATCACATGTTAAGATTTAACAGTGTCAACTGAAAACTATTCAATTGTAACAATTCATTTAAGGAAATGAGGTTCATTTGTCCTCCAGTAGTCTAAGCCTATGGCAGCTCTAACTACAGGATTTATCTAAAAGGAAAATCTTAATCCCAGTCTTAAAACTGGACAATGTGTCAGCCTCATGGACAGAAACTGGAAGTTGGTTCCACAAGAGAGGAGCCTGATAACTGAAAGATCTTCCTCCTATTCTGCTTTTGGAAACTCTAAGAACCACAAGTAAACCTGCAGTCTGAGATCAAAGTGCTCTGTTAGGAAAATATGGAACAATAAGATCTCTAATATAAGATGGAGCTAGGTTGTTGAGGGCTTTGTATGTTAGAAGTAAGATTTTGAATTCAGTTCTGAATTTGACAGGGAGCCTATGGAGAGAAGTCAAGTCAAATGTATTTATATGGCACATTTAAAACAGTAGCTGTTATCAAATTGCTTAACAAAAAAGATCACAGCATCAAATGAAAATTAACAAGATATAATTACAGCATCAGGAATAAAAGCAAAAAAAAAAAAACATGAAACATAATTATAAACAATGAGAATACTAAATTAAATCACCCGGAGTTAGACGTCAAGGAATAAAAGCAAAAGGCATGAACACAATCATCAACAATGAAACACTAAATTAGATGACACTGTGATAAATGTCATTGAGTCCAGGTGTGTTTTGAGGAGAGGTTTAAAAGCAGAGACTGAGGTGGCCTGTCTATTGTTGATGGGCAAATTGCTCCAGAGTTTAGGGTCCACGACTGAAAAAGCCCAATCTCCTCTGAGCTTCAGCATGGTTTTTGGTACCACCAAAACAGTTGGTCTGATGATCTCAAAGCCCGAGAAGGAGCATAAGGATGAAGAAGGGCAGAGAGGTATGAGGGTGCAAGATCATTAACGCACTTAAATGTCAGCAGGAGAATTTTAAAATCTATTCTGACACGCACAGGGAGCCAGTGAAGAGAGGACAGAACCGCAGTAATGTGCTCAAACCTGTGAGTTCCTAATAGCTGAGCTGCAGCATTTTGGACGAGCTGGAGACGTGAGAGGGAGACCTGACTGTCCCCTGCATAAAGCGAGTTACAGTAGTCCAGCCGGGTCGTACTAAGAAGCTGACAAAAGAAGCCACATTGCCATCAGTGTTGCTTTATGTGGTTATTCCTGCTGTAATGTGATGACATTCCTGCTGAAGCGACTCAGGCTGTAGAGCAGGGTGTGAAACTCACTTACAAAAGGGGCTCAAAATGAAAAACCTTTTTCCAAACTAAGGGCCGATTTCAGAATCTACATTAACCCAACGTCTTTTCTTGGTTGCAGGTTCCTCAGCAAGAGTTTGATTGGTCTCATTTGATGTTCTCTGTCGTGCTTTTGACATCGTAATCAAAGATTACTGAAAAAAATTAAAGCGACAAAAGCATTTACATTTAAAATAGCATCTTGGGGGCCAGATAAGATGTTAATGAGGACCACATTTGGCCCCCGGGCCTTGAGTTTGACACATATGCTGTAGAGGAAAGTGTAACAGTTTAATCTGTTTGTTGTAAGGAAACACAACTGAAAGATCTTTAACATTATAAAATATAATTTTAACCAACAGTGGATGTAAAACGACTCTTCTTTGGGTTTTTGACTATGAACTTTGTGTATCCTGTCTTTTTATTTACTGGTATATTTCTTTACAGGCTTCAGCATAATATTTTCCTTATTTAGTACACTTCCTGCCAAATCAGAGCTGTTGGGTGGGATTTTGCACCACAAATGTATCACTCAGAAGTGTAAATCTGTAAGGCAGAGGAAGTCTGTTACTGTATGTTGGGGGGCTTTAATTAGTTCAAAGTGAAGATTCGTAGCCAATTTAAGTTGCTCAAAGACCTGGTTGTTAACTTTTGGTTGTTGTTGTCCGTTATTTGGTCATGCGCATGCTCTCTGAACCATAAACAAGGCCTTGATTGAAGAAGGGTAAATAATTGATTGTCTGATTATTGCCATGACTGACAAAGTAAATCAGACAATGAGCATCGACATGCCCCTCAACCTTTAATGAAGGTAACAAATGGACATGAGCAAATTACCCATTGTCATGACTTTCCTTCCCCATCAGTAAAAGTCAATTGTCTGAGCACATAATTCATTAGCTATAGTGAAAATATACAATACATGCATCATGAAAAGATACGGCTCATAATGATGGAACATGCACTTTTATTTTGGTGACAAGTAGGGAAATTATACTTGATTTGTTTTTTGTTTGTGGGGTAAAATGATAACATTAATAAATTAATTCAACCTTTATTTATACAGGTTAATCTCACTGAGCCTCGGGGACTCGTTTACAAGAGAGACCTGATTTTAACAAAGTGACGACATCAGTGGACAACAACGACAATAAAGGATGCATATATCTTTTTTAACAAGTGAAAATAAAATGGGATAAAATTATATATTTGCCAAATCAGCTGTATCAACAAATACATCAACATAATTTAGATTCATTACACTTTATAAAAATGTGCAGCATAATTTGTTGCATTTTAACCAGAAATAAATGGTTTATTTGCCATAACGTTTGTGTTGTCTGACCTCATTTTATTTTAATGTTGTAAGTGCAATTGATGAGCATGATATACTGTATATATATATATATTTTTTAATTTATTTATTTATTATTATTATTATTATTTAACAGAACTGCACGTTTTGCACCAAAACTGTCAATGACAGCTCCAACAAGAGACTCCATGCAGTCAGTGTGGGATTTTAGATTTGACCTTCTGAGTTAAACTCTTCAAAATTATCAGTAAGTATTAAAAAAAGTTGGATAAAGGGTGGTAAATATTAATCAGGAGGTTGTACTATGTCTCCTGCCATACTTTATATGCATTCATTCTTTTTTTTTATTTTTATTCCCAAAATTACTGCTCCTATTCCGTTCCCCTTATGGGGTTTTTATTGTGTCGTTACCGAAGTGCAGCAAGGTCGTAGCCTCACGAATCATTTTCAACGTGAACAGCCTGCCAAATCATTCCACACACAGAAGGGTGAGTGTCAACAGGACAGAGAACGTCTTACAGCTCAATCATTTATGACATTTTTATTCAAATCCTATCTCTGAGCGAAAAAATTTGTGAGGCATGTAGAAGCAGGACTATGCTAACAGACAGTGAAGGACTCTAGTGTCAGCCAACTATCAATACACCAGGAGGCCCAGTGGGGTACACATTTCCATCCTTCTCCTTGGAAATGTTCTTGAACAACTTTAAATAACAACTGTTAGTTAAATTCAGAGCTAAGAAACCTTCAGATCCTGCAGGGGTGTCCAAACGCTTTCATTCAATCTATCAAGATGAAAGGCCTTGTGGGCCACAAAAGTAAGAATTGGACTCTCAACGTGAACATTATTTTGGAGAAAGACCCAAAGTTTAGTCATTAAGGTGGAGAAAAAGTTTTAAATGGTTGTAGATCCAAAATGTTTTAAAGCTTCATAAACACTAAGCTTATGTTTTTTAGTAAAATGTTTGATTTTTCGGGTCTATGTTTGTTGTTTTCTTGTGTTTGGAAAGTTCATTTAGTCTGTTGTCAGAAACAAAAGTGCATTATGAGTAAGTGTCCTTTTAAAACAGAGTCGATCAGCCTTGTGGACCATGAACGGCCCAAATGTCTGATCAAAGTCACCCACTTCGAATGTTGTCAGCCATTAAATTGGTTGTAAACATCCCCATAGGTTGTATTCAGAAAAGTACGTTCTTATCGCTGATAATAGGGTCAGGGGGTTAGGGTAAGGGTCAAAGGTCAGGGGGTTACGTTTAGGGTAAGTGCTCTAGGTCAGATGTAAGGTTTTAAATAAAGCTAACAAAAAAAAAGCTTCCAGTTTTAGACGAGGGCGAAGCTACATATTATCAGCAATAAGAACATATCTTTAAACCTACTAGAAGGTAGGAGGGACAGTCTGAATGCAACCTGTGGGATTATTACAACTAATAATGGCAATTTAATGGCTAATAGTATTTGAAGCCGCTGATCGAAGGTCTAAAAAAATCGTCAGTCGCTACAACAGATTCATTGAAGCTTTGGTAAAGTTGTTCAACTCATATGTAGATGATACCACGTTATATTCATTTAAAAAAGTCCAATTTCTCTCTTGATTATTTTATCAACTGCAATATTTAGCCAAGTTTTATGAATCAACATCCAAAAGTCTCCTTTCTGGTAGAAATCAGCAAAGGTTTTTGGTGCTTTTACCATGAAGTGAAAATAAAAAAAAATATAGTCATATGTTTATATTTTGTTTAATATTGCTCATTTTGAGAAGATTGTTTGCCACCCATTTTGCTGTTAAACTCACACCTTATATAAAAAAGGATTACTAACTAATTAGCAAAAGTCTTCATCAACCTTGCCTGCAGGTCAAAATTATACCATCTTAAACTGCAGTTGTGGGCCGCACAAAATCACTCCTAGGGCCGCAAATGGCCCTCGGGCCACACTTTGGACACCTGTGTGCTAATCTGTTAAAATTATTACATTTATGTGTGAACTTCATAAAATACTGAACAGCCTCCTTAACAATAACACACAGACTGATTTAACTTTTGTTGGAGTAGCCTGCACTAAAAATCAAAATGTTAATCAAAGTTGAGAAGTTAATTGTATCCTATTTTTAAATATAATTTATTATGTCTTGTGTAAAAAATGGTATGATGCATGTGCACAATTAATTCAATAATTGATTAATTAATTAATTAAGTGCTTTTTTGGACAAATTAACATTTTTGGAAATATTTGCTTTTAAAAAGCACCTGTTTTTAAAGTGGAAGAAAGAGTGAGCTCTTTTCATTGAAGGCTTCTAGCTGCTGTGTGCTTCTCCTGAATACCTTATTCACAGATACTGTTTAGTATACATGTACATTCTGAAATGTAAAAGATGGCATAATATTTTCAAAAATGTAAAAAAAAAAAAAAAAAAAAAAAAAAAAAAAAAAAAAACAGATAAAACATTGACTTTTGGCAAAAACTGGTTTTTAAAGGTCTGGAGGAGCATTCAAAATTTCAATAAGAGAAATACGCTTCTACTTTATTTTGCATAATAAAACTCACATTAGCTCATCAGCATACAGTGAGATTATTCAAGCCAACTCTGTGGGGTAAAAGCAGCACAGCTTTGTAATATTAAAATGTTTGTGTGCCTGCATTATTATTGTGCTGAGAGCTTGTCTTATGAACCCGTTGTGGTTATTTAATGAGACCGTGGAAGTGTTCACTTTTCTTTGTTTATCATCAAGAGGCTGTGATGTGCTAAAGAAGTTTTTACGAACTCATATTATCAAGAGGGAACTTTTGGGTGCAGATGTCTTAGAGATAATATCATGACAGTACGTAATGGAGCATGCATATGTCCTCACTATATTAAAAACTTGCAATAACTTCAAGGTTTGCAAACAAAACTAAAGTTTCCATAAGGATACTGAGCTCCAAACACGAGAAACAGATTGCAGTTGATGAAGTTTGCACCCTGTGGATTGAGGATCATTGTCTCTAGCTGCTGGGGTTCCTCACTTAATTCTGCCCATAACAGTAGTGGACCAGACAGGAGCAATTATTCACCATAAAGCAATATGGCACTGGCTGGGAGTAAATTACTGAAAGAGCCTCCGCCAATTACTTCTATTAATGGTGAGACAAATCTCATTTGACACTAAAACACCCTTGCATTGAATGGATCAATAATGAGCCATGTTCTTGTCCATGCAAGACAAGATAAGAAAACACTCGTAGTGTCTGTTAAACATTGCATGAAGAAAGATTTTTGACATAATTACACCAATCTCACTGCTAATCACCCATTATTCTTTAATTTACAGGTTAGCTTGACAGCTGATTGTCAAAAGGTTTCCTGAAGACTCATTTTCCCACGGGCAAATAGTTCATTTATTTATTTATTTATTTTTCTTTTAATCAGATACCCATTGTGGCATGCAAGCTGATAAAGTGTAAGTTGAGATTGAGTTCCTCAACTAGGATGAAAACATCTCTGCAAGAACACACAATCCATCAAGAGCACCATTAATACATTGAACATGCAGTTTGTATAAGAGCTGGGTCTGGGGTTACAATCTGGTGTTAAATATTGCAAATGAAAATTAAACAAAACTGCAGATTCATGAATGGGTGTGTTTGACAAGGATTCACTTGTGATGGGGAGTCTCTCAAGAACAACCGGTCACGTAGGTCATGTTGTAGTTTTTTGCAGCCCACTAGAAGGAGTACTACAAGGATGCTACAGGAGCACAAAGAGCTGAAAACATTAAAGGAATAATTATTTTTTGGGCCATGACCATGGCCTCTAAAGTTGAGGCCATAGTCCTAAGTTGGACAAGAGTGGATTGCTCTCCAGGTCGAGGGTGAGGTTCTGCCTCAAGTGGAGGAGTTCAAGTATCTTGGGGTTTTGTCCACGAGTGAGGAAAGAATGGAGGCTGAGATTGACAGAGACTGATGCAGCGCCTGCAGTAGTGCTTAATTTGAGCCGGATCCTGCCGGCACAGGATCTGAGAACTCGCTTATTTTGACAGAATGCATTCTGGTAACTTTTTGCTTGGATCCAGTAACTCTCGGGCTTACTAATAACAAAGGTATGACTAAATATGACTGCCTTGAACAATTAAAACGTATATTGGATATGTACACTAAAAATAATTACGTAAACTCTAATTTTAAACACAACAGCCACTTACGAGCATACGAGCTGCTTCTTCAAGTAGCATTTCCATGTCAACCTTTTGAAAATTCTCCACCCCTAAATGAGTGGTAGGGGTGAGTGCTGAGCTAACCAGGCAGTCGTATGCAATTAGGAGCCCACAGGCAGCCGCAGGCAGGTGCCTGGAGGTTTCACATGTGGAGTCGGACAACAACAAGCAGGGAAAGTGTCGGGCTTGGAACCGTCAAGTAAGGGGAGGGTGGGGGGGTAGGATGCTTGACAGAAGTGGTGTTTACAAATTTAGGTAAATGTAGATGTTTAACAACCTGTTAATATTTGCCAAAATGCAAGAAATTGCATCTATTTTATTTAAAATTTTATAGGGGGAGGACCCCCAGACCCTCCCTGTCCTCTCAGGGTGGGATACAGTTTGCATGCCAACATCAATTGGTTTACAAATTAAGGGAAGTAAAGGGAAATCTGAGATTGTCATCATTGTATGTTCCCATGCAATGGCAAAATTTGTTATCTGCATTTAAGCCATGACACCTGAGATACACCCAGGTGGAGCAGTAGGCAGCTATGTAAGAACCCGGGGAAGCCCTGGTCTGCAGTATTGCAAACTCTGTGCCGGTCTGTTGTAGTGACGAGGGAGCTGAGCTGTAAGGCAAAGCTCTCTGTTACTTGGTCAATCTGTGTTCCTACCCTCACCTATGGCCACAAATTCTGGCTAGTGATCGAAAGAACAAAACCGCAGATACAGAGGGGTTGAAACAAATTTCCTACACAGGGTACTGATCCAGGAGAGATTCAGAGTAGACCTGCTGCTCCTCCACATCGAGAGGAGTCAGTTGAGGTGGTTTGGTTATCTGACATTGATGTTCCCTGGGCGCCTCCCTAGGGAGGTGCTGTGGGCATGTCCTACCGGGAGCAGTCCCCAGGGAAGAGCCAGGACAAGCTGGAGATACTACGTCTCTCAGTTAGCCTGGGAATGCCTTGGGGTCCTCCCAGAAGCGATGGAAGAGGTGGCTGTGGTAAGAGATGTCTGGGCCTCCCTGCTCAAGCTGCTGCCCCCGAGACCCAACTTCAGAATAAGTGAAAGATAATGGATAAATGGATGAATAGTTTTTAATTGTCAGTTTGAAAATGGCGGCGAAGTGGCGGAAGAATACAGTACTGTACAGGTACGGAGGAGGACGGCGTCACTAGCATCCCAGTAGGCCATTAGCCCTTCATTATGGCTCCCAAACGCAAGGTGGACTCTTCTGATGGCAGTGCATCGAGGAAAAGGAAGACCATCACCATGGACTTACGTTGAAAACCGGTTTACGCGCTTGGTAAAACAGGTACGTCACATGTATTTACGTACGTTCTGACTTACGTCAAAAATCGGTTTACGCCGCCGCTTAGGAACGGATCTACGTCGTAAGTCGAGGACTACCTGTATACTGTATGTATACAGTATTTATATATGTATGTATGTGTGTTGTGCCTTAAGTGTCATTTTAATTTACTGCATTCCAACCAAGTCAGCAACATAGTTTAGCAGCCATTTTCCACACCTTTTTTAAAAACTTGTTTAGGGTTCTGATGTCCAATTGAGCAACTTTTATAAAGAGATGAAAAACAATTTGTCAATACTGCTCTATAAGACCAATGCCTGTTTCTTCTATTGAGGAAAATACATTCTTTGTAGCTGTTGCTATACTCTGTAAGGGATCTTTTAAGTTATTTTATTTATTGTTTTTTTTTTTTTTTTGCAAATATGTGAAGCTCTGAACACTGTTTAGATCAGCCCTGGTCCCAGTTAGAAGTGTCCAGTAGAGATATACCTTCTTGTCTGCCTCTAGAGATGAGCTCCAGATGCGTGACGGCCTGCAACATCCAAGCCTTAGTCCCCGGGGGGTGTTGGCCTGTCAGAGGTGGAATGCCCCTGCACACTTAACGCTCCCTGAGAGGAAACAGATACCTCCAGCTTTGAGCTGAGAAATCGCTCCCCATTGATTTAAACTCTACAGAAACTGTGAATTGTGCTTATGGTTTAAACATTTGATACTGCGGATTCAGAGAGACAGTCATAACAGTAACGGTTCTCATAGAGGAAGTACCCCCCCAACCCCCTAGACTTCTTTATCCCACTGCCATGTTGCTAACAAAGAAGTCATTTACCCATCTGACTCCAGGCTTTGTGCCCTTTGTCATTTTATATGTAATTAAATGTGATGTGCTCAAATAGCAGCAAGGTTTTTTTAGTTGATTGTGAATGTATCAAGTTGCTGGTGCTGGCAGCATACTGAGAATATATATGAAGACCTATCAGGTCTGTGAGAGGTCTTCAGCTGCCATCAGCATGGGGGTGAGGTGGATGCTTTCTGATAGATGTGAAAAATGTAAGGTATTATTTTGAAGTGTTTTTATGTTTTAAAAAATGGCCATTGTCTGTTTTTAATGTTGCAATAGGGCTTTTTTCTTAAAGCAGCTATGAATAGACGGAGGACCAAATTGTCATTTTGCGGTTCAGTTTTCTGCTTTGATGACCAAAAAAATTATGAATTGGTGTCTTTGAAAAACGCGTTGCTATACTGATAGTAACTTTTTTATTTGTCACTGTATACTTTGCACAAAGGAAATAAAAGGTTTCAATCAGATTATCTATATGTGGGCGCTAAGGGAGCTTCTTGCATGTTGATAGTTGGCAAATCCAGGCTCAAAGGGCCAATTTTATATGACTGAAACACCAACGTACAGGGTTAACTTATGGAGTGCTGTATTTGATGGCACAGATGTGATGTACTAAAATGTTTGCTCTGCCTGTGAAAGGGTCTTTGAACCAATGAGTGTGAACTTCTGGCCACACCGCCCTATAAATGTTGCATTTGTGCGAGGCAGCAAAAGGGGCCATGTAGTGTAATGGGGGATGGGCCCTCTGCCTGTGGAATGTGGTGTCTTGGTGAAAGGGCTGAAGCTGAACAAATGCACTCAGTTTATTTGGCAAACCAGACTTACTGGTTACCGGCAGACATGTTTACTCAGTAGCTAAATATCAAGATTCACCTCTTTCTTTCAGACTGAGGTCTGTCTTTCTTTGTCTTTATGCAGTTTCATTGTCTCTCTGTGGTTATAAAGTTAAAAGAGAGGAAAAATAGTTGATCAGTGTAGGCTTTAAAAAAAATCTTTTTGGGACTGTCTACCTGCTTATTTGTCTATATGTATCTTCAGTTTGCACCCTCCCTCTTTCCTCTGTCTTTCTGTTTCAGCTTTGTAATTGGAGTGATTAATGGAGGGAGGGGTGGTCTTGCCTCCAGGCCTGCTTTTCAGTGGCCTATTTAGAGGTGCAGCACCGCTGAGGACATGACAGGTAGCAACATGCTCTTCTGGACGTTTAGCCCCTTGTCCTCGCCACTTTGTCTGTTCGCTCTAAAGCAAGAAATCTCTTCTGCCTACAAACATGACTGGACACTCAGCAACAGGCATGTCCTTAGGCCCCATTCTTTGCTAAACTCAGCAGCCTCCTCTCATAAGAAACCTGACTTTAATGTTTCTTAATAAATTTTAATGAGAACACAGAATCGTTAGTGGGTCTGGTTGTAAGTAGAAAATTGACCATATGTTCCTGACTGGCAGTGAGCTTTACTTCCTTCTTGTTGCACATGGGATCACGATTAGCCAGAGCCTTTGTTGACGGTAGCGTATGGCCAGCTCACCGTGAAATCCTTTACAGTTGTTAGCAGATAAGGGATGCCATCCGCTCAGTCCAGCTCTATTTTACCCCCCAGTGAAAAGAGCTTTAATAAATTATTCCTGAAGTCACTCTAAAAGATCAGGACCAAAATTATCTGATTTGGATTAGTGATTTTTCACCCCCATTGGGCTTGTTTTTGTAGCTTGCTGAGAGGAAGCAGATTCACTTTTTATGAGAGCATTAAGGTGACATCATCAGATGAACTTTAAGTTAACATTTTGAATGCCCGAGGACCAGATATAACTTTTTTAGATTTACGTTAACTAATGGAAACATAATTTTTTCTTCTGTGTGTCTGTGTAACAGGCTGTTGTTTTGTAGTCTTATTTCGATTACAGCTGATTTTGGCCTAAAATAACATTTGTTCCTACAGGTATGTAAAGTGTCTAGCTACATATATGAATATAATAAAATCTTCACTGTAGAAAAATATAAACTCTTTAACTTAAATAACTTTTTAATAGCTTATTTAGTCAAATTTACAGCTGCCTTCTTTAGATCCCTGGGACCATTGTTGTTGGCTTTCATCCAGATTTCTGCTGAAGGCCATGATTGTGATTAAATTACTGCCGCTGTGTCTGTTTGAAAGATTTCCCTGGCTGAACTGTTTTGACAGCCAGCAATTAGGCTAAAAAAGATTTGTCCAGGAATGAGATGTTAAGAGTACCTGTGGGATGACAGGGGCTATCCTGTTATTGTGAGATCCTGTTTCTGGTGTACAGGAATGTTGGTGAATTTCACACAAGTCATCCTGCCTCCTGTGTCCATTCTGGCAAAGCTCACACAGAGAACACTGCAACATTTGGTTAACTTTGATATATTGCCCGAGGTTGCTATAGAGATCTAGCCTGTATGAGCATGAATTGTGTGTTCATTGAGGATAGGTGTGGCTGTTTACACTTTTTCTTGTGGATGGCTGCAACTTGATGAAGGTTTCCAGTGGAAACCTTCACTATGCTGCTTAAAGTTAGGGTGTCTTATTGGAGGTGAGAGGGTTAGGTCACCCTGGGAGCTATGATCCTGCCCCCATCTCAGTTTCCCTGGTGTGGTGGTAGATGGTTGAGGATGATGAGTATTGACGTGTGCTGTGAGATTGCGTCCGGAGGGGGCAGGGGACTTCCCTGTGTTTGCACATCCATGGCTATTGATTCGGGCAGCTTGTTCAATGACTGTGGCCCTGGGGAATTGGTCTGCAATGTGTAGCGTTGTGGAGCGGGACATGGAAAGCCATGACAGTAGCATGGGTTAGGAAGATAGAGAGGTTAGAGGTAAGGCCAAGGTAACATGGCTGTTGTGTGTCAGAAATGCCCTTTTTTGTTATCTACTAGGATAATTGATCCTACAAACCTCATTTCTCTCTTCATTACAGTTTGTTTAGCTCACAGGATTACACTTGTGGTCTGCTGTCCAAAAACTGCTTTAAAAGCTTCTCTTTGATTCAGATGATTATGGCGGTGATACTTGTTTCTGCATTAACCTGCTTATATTGTGAACATTGCATGCTTCATTGCTGCCCTCACACTATGCATGCTGGATAAAAAAGCTGCAAGCTTAAATGGTAACAATTTGTATCTGTTTTGATTCCCAACGATGTCCAAAGTGAACACTAAATTATTTTTCCTCTCAGGGACTATGAGCATACCCATCCAACTACTGGTTGAGTGAAAGCAAGTCACATGATGCTTTTATTTAAAAAAATGAGCCTCTTTATCTAATAACAGCAGCACTATCAAATTGGAGAAGTGCTGTCAACATCCTGAACAATCAATGCCATCTACCCCCACTCCTCAAGCAGCAGCCATTAACTCCTCTTGTTCCAGCATGCCTGGCCTCAATAAAATGGTGGCTCTTCTCCAGACATCTTTCTATAATGGCTGAGTAAAATTACCTTGAAAAAATGCATTAGTATTCAAGTAGGAATGTGTTGAAAAAGCTGTCGCCAATGACATGCTATTCAAAAAATCTCATCTCGGTGAAGGTTGTCTATTGTAATGCATCACAAGAATGAAATTGCCTGCTTTTTGCAACATCTTTACTGAAAATGGAATTTTTCACTTCCTGGAACAACAGAGGAATTGTGTTACAAGTGCCCTCCTTGTTTTTTCCAAATACATTTGACAGATTTCATTTGAAACTAACAAAAAGAGCTGTTTCTCATAAATGACGGCTTTAAGAGTTTCAGAGTATTAGTGTACAGGATTTTATTTGCACCATCATCATGAGATATTGCCATTTTTTTCTTAAATTTAAAATTACAATATGTATACAAATGTATTGACTTATTTACATGCAGGTTTAACTAGGGTTTTGTTTTTGCACCCTTATGAATTATTTGATCTTTGTTGTCATTGGCCCATCACAATTACAGAGGACATATGTCATTTGCACTGAAACATGATCTTCCTTAATTAGGCATACATCACAGGTTTGAATCAGACAAGAAGTAAATGTGAGCTTACAGTACAAGATGCTTTTGGACTCTAAAGTGAGTATATTTTCTTTAAGTGGACCTGCTCAGACTTCTATGTACATGTCTTTTTTTTCCTTCCTTGACATGTCTAGCTCCTGCTCACTTTTGGTTGTCAATGTTATTCTTATCCCTAATTTGGCACTGAGCCAGTTAGTCACGTCTGGTCATAATGTAATTAGGCCACCCACCGCCTGGCCAGTAAACCTACTAAGAGCATGAGAGAAACAGAGAAACAAAGTCTGCTTGAACATATGAAAGCTTTTCTTCATCCTATACCCAGTAAAAACCTTGTAGCATGAATGTAACAGTGTTAGGATTGAACAATTTATTAAGATTTTACTTCAAGTAAAATTTTGGCTTCCCACTTAAGTATACATGTTCACCAAAGATTGACAATGTCTGCTTTTGACACTAGGAATGTCAAGCAAATCAAGGACCCTCCAAAATCTTTGTCTGATGAACATATACTAGACTTTGGCTTTAGACTTTCTCTTTTTTGTAAAATGATTCTTTCGGAGCCAATGATTAGATATTCTTTTCTTTTAGTTTATTTAAAGCTAATTATCTCTTAACTATTGTTTGACGTCTGGCAAGCAATCAGATAAAAGGGGAGGGGGTGGTGAAGCTCTACATTATTGCCGTAAGTTGTCGAGGTGGGTGAGGGGGTTGTATGGGAGTTTTGACAGATAGTGGAGCGCTACATTTGTATTGCACAGTCTGGAGTCTGAGCTGAGTTGCTACAATCTCCAGTCCCCATCCGGAAGTGGCAGAGCTGCATGGTAGGCAGGGCACACAACAATCACCTGGATCAAAGTCTACCTGACAAACAGACCACAGTTTGTGCGACTGAAGGGTTGTGTGTCTAATCAGGTGGTCAGGAGCACCACAGGGGACTGTACACTCACCTTGCCTTTTCACTCTGTACACCTCAGATTTCCAGTAGAAAACAGACTCCTGACATCTGCAGAAATATTCAGATGACTCTGCAGTGGTCGAGTGTATCAGAGATGGACAAGAATCTGAGTACAGGGTACAGGGTGGACTGCTTTGTGGCATGGTGTGGAAACAATCATCTCATCTTGAATGTGAAGAAAACAAAGGCGATGAGTGTAGATTGGATAAGAAACAGGAACAGGTCCAACCCTATTTCCATCGTGGGAGAAGAAGTGAAGGTGGTGGAGAAGTATAAATACCTTGGGGTTCACCTGGACAACAGAATGGACTGGAGATGCAACTGTGATGCCATCTACAAGAAGGGACAGAGCGGATTGTACTTTTTGAGGAAGCTGAAGTCCTTCAGTGTTTGAAGCAATATGCTGCATATCTTTTAAGTCTGTTGTAGAGAGGGTTGTTTCTTCTTGCATCATCTGCTAGGGTAGCAGCACCAGAGCAAGTGACTTAAAAAAGATCAACAAGTTCATAAAGAAGCAACAAAAGCAAGCTGGCTCAGTTCTGGGGACTCCTCTAGAACCTTTGGAGATGATTGTACAAAGAAGGATTCTTCATAAAATGAAGAACATTATAGACAACCTTCAGCATCCTCTTCATCAAACAAACAGCAACAGAGTGTCTTCAGTCAGTGGCTTCTTCAGATCCACTGTAAGACAGACCACTACAAGAGGTCCTTCCTGCCCACAGCCACCAGTATCTAACAATTCTTTAATGAAACCAGGATGATGAGCACGTTAACGTGTTATTATCGCATTAACGTAGTGAATGATTAACGTTGACAGTTTTTTTAAACGCATCAACACTGTTCCTTATTCTTTTTTCTTAATTTTAATGTCCGTTGCTCAGTGGCTGTGAATACACAGACAAACCCATTGGTCACCGGGAGCAAGATGTTTATTGCATTGGCAAAGGATGGACATCATGGTGCATCTCAAGCAATGAGAGCCTTTGTTTTGTAGGGCTGCTGTCACACAGTGCTCACATGAACCTTATCAGAAACTGAGCTGCAAGCACAGAAACATGGAGAAAGGTACCAGACTTTTACATGGGGCATTATTATTTTAAAACGTTTCCCGACGGCAGGCTGGTTAGAAATAAAGTTGCAGTATTTGTAAGCACTGCAACGCTGAACTGTAACAAATGCTATACAGTATTGAAGTGGATATCTACTAACTGCAGGCCATTTAGCACTTTGGAAGATGCTGGTCTGTGTGACGATCTTAGAACCTGCAGAGAAGGAAAGGTACAGTCGGAGGAATGAACATGTTCATTTGTTATTGTGTCATTTACTCAGCCTGCATCACCAAAAGTTTTTTTTTCTTCTTTTGCCTGAGATTTTCCAAATGAAATCCAGTGCAAACAGGTACTGTAAAGACTAAAATCTCTCCTTCACAGTCAATTTGATCTGTTTTCTTATGATTCTTATTGTTCTTGAGCACTTTTACCTTTCTCCAAGAGGAACACTTTTCCCACAGTCCCGTTGGTGGGTTAGGGGTTAGGTTTAGGACTAAGGTGTGAATTGAGGATATGTTAAGTTTAGGGTAAGGTATGCATTGGTAATGGTTAGGTTTAGGACTAAGGTGTGAATTGAGGATATGTTAAGTTTAGGGTAAGGTATGCATTGGTAATGGTTAGGTT
>JARVLU010000599.1:26274629-26285534 GCA_031762415.1 Simpsonichthys santanae | reverse complement strand
GTCCTCCTGGCTGTGTGTGATGCACATTACCGCTTCACTATGGTGGATGTGGGAGCATATGGGCGTCAGAGTGATGGTGGCATCTTCCAGGAGAGTGTGTCTGGACAGCAGCTGTTGAATGGTACCCTGGATATTCCACCACCTGATGTCCTACCAGGGACCACTGTCAAGAGTCCGCATGTTTTTGTGGGGGATGCAGCTTTTCCACTCCATGAAAATCTTATGCGACCATATCCTGGTAAGATTATTAAAAAATGATGAGGTTGTTTTGAAGGGATACAGCTGAGCCAGGAGAGAGAGAGATGGAATAGTCTATATTCACCCTTGGGAACACATAAAGTTATTATTACAACTTCTATTATGACATTTTATGATGATTTGTTGCTAAACTATTTTAGAGAACTTTATTAAATGGCTTTTCTATGTATACGAATGTTTCTGTAAAGTATTCTGAGACAACTTTGTTTTGAGCAGGTGCCAAATAAATCAAATTGCATTATTAGTAATAATTTTGATATTCTATAATGCACAGGCTCAAATCTGGAGGAAACACATCAGGTTTACAACTACCGTCACAGCAGGGCTCGGAGGACAATCAAGAATGCCTTTTGAATCTTGTCATTGAGATGGCGGATCTTTGGCTGCCCGATGGAATATAATCCATTCAAAACAGTCCATGTGGTAAAAGCATGTGTGGCACTACACAACTGGCTGGTGTACAATGACGACAGTAGGCAGTACATCCTCACAAACTATGTGGACACTGACACACCATCAGGAGACATCCTACCAGGTGATTATGCACACACTCACTCACACACACACACACATGTATATGTACAGTTTATACCATAGCTCCTCTGTACAGTACAACACACCCCGCCCACTATAACATTTGCTTTTCTTGTTTCCCATCCGTATAGGAGAATGGAGGCAGGTTACAGGAACTGATCTGGAGACTTCATTAAGATGAACAAGTGCCACAAGGAATGCTGGAAGAACAGCCTATGCAGTGAGGAACAACCTGTGGGACTTCTTCTCATCACCACATGGTGTTGTGCCTTGGCAACAAGCAACAGTAAGAAGAGGAAGGTTGTTTGAGTGACTACCTATCAATAAATTGATAACAAAATTAATTTGTTCATCATTTTGTTTGTACAATAATGAACATTTGCATTTCAGTCAATTTTTTTGTGATTTTAAAAAATAACATACACATGTTTAAATGGTGGAAATTTTAATTATCTACAGCTAAATTCCAATGTTCACCAACAAAACACACAATACACATTTCAGAGTGAATTGATCCTTAAAAACATTTCTAAAAAATAACACTTCTAAAAAGTAACACTTCTAAAAAACAACACTTCTAAAAAGTAACACTTCTAAAAAATAACACTTATAAAAAAACACATTTGAAATCATGGAATAGGAACCCCCTACTGTGTGATATAAAACACTACATTTCAATTTTATTTTTTTTTTAAATGTTGAACTATTTCACTAAATGTAACAGCAAACCTGTACAGGTCATAAGCTTATGACAATACATAACACATTCTTACAGTGGCTCCAAGGTGTACGTTTGTCGATGTGCATAATCTTGTTGTAGAGTATACATGAGCTTGTGTAAGCGAAATCGTGCATGTGATTTGAATTCTGAAGGAATTGTTTTTAACATGTCAGCTATTGTTAAGACAAACCGTGTGTCCTCATCATCTCTCTCCCTTCTATGTTGATCAATGGCCTCCTGCCTCGTCATTAAAACATAGTCAGCTTCTTCCCTCCATCGCCTCTTTCTTCCCTGCTTTGTAGCATTTCGTGTGCTGGTGCCTGGTGCAGATGACTGCCTTGGGGCAGGAAACTCACTGGAGCAAGCTGGTTGAAGAGAAGGTGCCAATTAGATATTGCTGGAAGAGGAGCTTGATGGAGAAGGTGCCCATTGGTTGGAGCTGTTGTTGCTGGAGCAGGCAGGTGAAGGGACACCACAGGCAGGTGAAGGGACACCACCGGAACCACAACTGAAGTCCTATCATGCACACAATGTAGAGCGATTAAATGTTGATGGTAAAATTTTAATTACAACTGAATTAATTATGATTAAGTAGTTCAATTTTATTTAGTTTTATGAAGTGTCATGACTTTTGGCTAGCTAATTAAATTATTAAGTAGCTTAAAAATAGAAAATACTTACTGCAGGCACAATTGTCTCTGTATCTCAACATTTTATGAAGTTGTTCAGCCAGGACATTATATGAAAAATCGGTGGGACACCTCCACTGGCACCATCCCCACTTTTCCCTTCATCTTTTTCCTCGCCCTCACAAATCTGTCCCTGAGGTATTTCCATTTGGCTTTACAAATCGCAACATCCTTACCAACGGTCAAAGCCACTTCATCCCACAAATTTTTTGTTCTTTGAACATCCTTGTACTCTTTCATTGACGTGTCGTATAAATTGCGATGCTTTCTTATCTCTTCTAAGAGCCTCTCTTCGAAATTTGCCTCCATTTTCATTCACAAAGCGGGAAATGCAGTCTGTGTCACACACAAAACAGTTCGATGTGAACACAATTCCGGGCACACAGTTCTGTGCCGTTTATAATGTGACACCGCGCTTGCGTACGCGGTCATAAAATTTGAGCTTTGCGCGTACATGCCCTGCGGGGGTACGCTTGTGCCTCTGCATAGTACGGCCGTACGCAGAGCTATGGGGGGGTCTTTAGTCATATTTAGCTCATGGTTTTAGTAGTTGTTCAATGGCCCATACTTAAACAAATTACCTACTAACAAAAATATTGTTTAGACATGTTTTAAACAAATGTAATGTTTTAAAGAAACATTTTTAAAGTAATCCAATGCAATTGGAGCTGCTAACAAAATAACTGGTGAACCCAGAAAAGTTTTACTATTTTATTTATTCAGGGCTAAAACAAGCTCCTGCATGTGGACAATTGTGACTGTTGGAAAACATGATTATTTTATACTTTTATTTATTAGTTTTCCCCAGGTGACTACTTCTGAATGGGGAGCAGAGATATTAGCAACAGGATAAGAAGCACTAGCACCATAACACTCCGCTACAATACCCCCCCCACCACCACTGTTGACAACCACCAGCATCACGACAAGCTGTGTCTACTGCACTGCATTACTGTAAGAAAGCTGGTTAGTGTTGAAATCCTTGCTAATTAAAACTGAAATCAAGTAATGACAGTTTTTGAAATTTCACACAATTGCATATTGAGGGAATGTAAAGGTTTATATGCTGCATATGGATCAAACAAAATGTGAAACCTTTAGCAAGTGAAAGTAAACTTTTATTAACTCTTTTCTTTTTATGTAATTGTCTTTATGCCATCTGTGGTGGATTTATGTTTTGCTGAAATCTTTTAGCAATAAAACTTACACAGTGAATATTCAGCTAATGTCTCTTGTGGGTGACAATGACATCACGTTTTTTTTTTTTTTTTTTTATAAATTAGCAAATTAGTTTAAAATGTGTCGAACTCAATCTCCAAACGAATCGTGCAAAACAACATTATAGTTACACCCTGGCTTAAAACCTTGTCATTAACTGTTGGAGTAAACCGTTTGTCCGTTAGCAAAATATCTCATGAACCACTGGATGGATTTCAACAAAACTCGGTAATCATGAGATGCACATCTAAACTTGATTGACCTTTTAAATAAACCCTATTTAAAAAAGCTGCCACAGATATTCAACCTTCTTCTACATATAAACTGCTGTACCTCAATGAATTTTATAGATTATGCTAAAATTTGATGTGGTCATTTACAACACATACTGTGATAGATCATGAGATTACACAAGATATTGCAATATTGCAAGATAATGCAATTCAGTTCAATCAAATTCAGTTTATTTATATAGCACCAAGTCACAGGAGAAGTCGGCTCAAGGCACTGAACAGAAACAAATACATGTACATTAAAAAAAGCCAATTAGTAAAAGTTCTCTGTCTAAGGAAGCCAGCAGATAGCATTGAATCTTCACTTTGTTGCAGTCTCCCATCCTGAGCAAGCATACTGGCAACAGTGGAAAGGAAAAACTCCCATTTAACAGGAAGAAACATCCAGCAGAACCAGGCTCAGGACAAGCGGCCATCTGCTTCGACTGGCTGGGTCACACAAAATGTTATTTTCAAGGCTGAACTGAAAGGGCTAGAGCTGTCATTTCTCAAAGTGAGATGATCTTGGTCTAAAACTCTGGCATGAAGGGTGATGAGCAATGTGCATTCATTCAAGGAATGGTAGATCTTTAATTCCTATATTTTAACAAGCTGCATTTCATGTTGGTGAGGCTTTGGCTTATCAAGAAACTAATGCACATGTAAACAAGTTTGTAGCTATAATCTGGCATGCTACATCAAACTGCAGGATTTATTTAAACTTCACCTTGTTTCCTTAAACAGACCAAAACGCTCAAATATATAAGATGAAGGGTCTTCCATATATTTTACAGAAGAGTGAAATTAAATGTGTAAAAACAAAACTCACTTGAAGTTTCTGAGTAGACTATAAACTAGACATTGCATTTCCTGCAAAAATGCAGTGTGATTGTTTATTGCAGAAAACCTTGCTGAAAAACAGCTGAAAATAGCAACAAAAATGTCCTGCAATGTACATAAAATGGAAGAACAAGCCTAAATTAGCAGAAGAAAGCAGAACGATCCCATATTTGCTAAATTAGGTATAAATAAGCAGAAATGAGCACAAAAATTGGAAATTATTTGGAAAAAGCTGAAATGAGCATAAAAACAGCTGAAAAGTAGCTAAAAAGGGAAAAATAAGCTTAAATTACCAGAAGGAAGTGGAGAGAACCCATTTTTCGCTGAGTTAGTCTGAAAAAAGTGAAAATTACTGCCAAAAAAGTTGATTAGTTGAAAAAGCTAAAATTAGCATAAAGACAACTAAATAGTAGCTGAAATAGCAGAAAAAGCTCAAACTTGCATAAAGAAGCTGAAAGGAACATAACAAGCTGAAATAAGAAATAATTTAGAAAAACAAAAATGTTGTAGTTAGCAGAGAGAATCTGAAAGGAGAACAAAACAGATGAAAAAACGGATGAAAGTAGCTGAAAAAAGTTTAAATTTGAACAAGGAAGCTGAAAGAAGCTGAAGCAGAACAAAATGTGAAAGGAGCAGTAAAAAGTTGTAAACAGATCTAAAGATATGAAGGATGTAAAATGAGCTCAAATTATTTCCTATTAGGAAAAAAATGGCAGAAAAGGCTAAATATTTCAAAAAGCTAAAATTGCACCACCACCAAGTCATAACACCCCTCTCCTGAAGGAAATGAACATTTTGACACATGATTTGTTGATCTCGTTTCACATAAATTGCATGAAATTGAATTGAATGAAAAAAAAAAAAAAAAAAAAAACGTGAAGGAAGCCAAAAAACCTTACTGAAGAAAAGTAAATCACAATAGTGTGAATTATTCATAAACATTCACACAATAAATATCTCAAAGAGCTCATTTTATAACAGGCCTACACGTGGTTTAGGGGTGACAGCACCACCACACTTCTTCAGGAGTGAATGCACACACAGCTTCACTGTGACACACGTCAACAGTAGCCAAACAGCGCTCACTGCACTTCTTTGTCGTCTGTCAGCAAAAAGGATGTCAACTTTCACAGAAGGAAACACTGCAGCAGTGTCACTCCCTCTCTTCAGATGTGAACACACAGTGTTTGTACACAACCAGATTAAAAACAATGTTGGAGAAAAGGCATAGATGGTCCCTGTCCTCAACACAAAACACTTCTGTGTATGTGGACTCATACTAACAGATGAACTGCATCAAAGTGTGTAACGTCCCTGTTTCACAATTAACAATAAATTCACACATAATGCTTAAAATTTACACTTTCTTCCCAAGAACAGAAATTTTTTTAATTTTCTTTACACAAGCTGTGTTAAAAGAACAATTATTTACTCTCTCTTAGGTTATACATTTATGTTTGGACCTTAATTGCACATTTGAACCTGCCGTATATCAGTAAGCCTTCTCGTTTTTTTACTCCCACACCCACTCTATTGTCCCTGAACAGCAACCAGGCATCAATTCAGCACAAGAATTTCCCCCTTTCTTTCACTTCCCAGCTCTTGTCTGTGAAAACCAGACGCTGCAGTGTATGCACATGTGAGATGAAGATCCGAACGCGCCTCACATGCTGCAAACGTAGAATTTTTTTTGTTTCTCTGGGCGTTCACACTCATTCTGAAACTGTAACTTTATCACTTCACTTGCTGTCTAAGATAATAGATATGTGTTGTGAGTTTGAGTGAAGGCACAAATTCTCATTCTGGAGGATGAGACAAGGCCCCAACCAGCCTCTCTGATACCCCCCACCACTGATGCTTTGAGCTTTCCCATAAATCTGCCTCCTCTTTGTTGTCATTCAGTAGTCTGACTCATTGACTGTCATCATCTGATGTGACTGTGTGTAGGTGCAGCCACAACACTGCTGACAGACAATGAGGGCAATCACTCAGAGATGTCTGAGATATTTACTGGTAGGAGGCAGATTATCTTTGTCTGCAGCCATACTGGCAATAATGTCAGGTAAAATGTTCTCAATTTTGTCTTATCAGAAATATATCACAAAAGATTTGTATGTAATTATTCAATTTTTAGCCCAAATGTTCAATATAGTTAGGGAATAACAGAATGCTGTTTGTTCTATTGAGGCCCACTGTGATAAAATAAAGCCACACAAAAACTTAATTATGACACATGTTGTCTAAAACAGCTGCAGTTTGTTTCTTTAAAAGATAGCTGACATATTTAATTTCAGCTTCTATCAAAGAGCAGATGCTGATTTGGAGAGTCGATATAAAGATATAAAGATGTAATTCTGAAAACAGCATCTCTATTGTTTGAAATACAAAAGTGGAAAAACTGCAACAAAAATTGGTCAGGTTTTATTTTATTTATTATTTTTAACCATTACTCACAGGTAAAAATCATTCTTAGTGACTTCAATGTATTAAAAACATTTATTGTAAATCCAGAACTGATACCAGCAGCACATGCAAAAGAAAGAAGTTACTTAAATGCAAACGTGTCCGCAGCTAATTACAGAGATGAATGTGCTGCGTAAAAAAGTGCAAGTACAAAAGACAGGGTCCGAACAAAATGAGTCATGTCTCATGTTGTACAGGACTGCGTGAGACGCTCATTGATTAGTTAAAACAAAAAAGTGTCTGAACGTAAAACTGAGAACTTCAGTCTTTCAAAATGTTCAGTAAGTAAAAATGAAAAAAGACTCAGGAAATCTGGAGGAAACTTAGAGAGTGTAAAAACACGGAGAGGTGACTCAGATACGTGGTTCGAAACTTCAACAGCTCAAAAGCTTCAGAAATTCAAGTTGTAGACAACAACAAAACGTAAATAATAGTTTGTTTATGGATTTCCGTTTTATAATTTATATATTGCTGGATATATATTTGCCTCTCTTTGTGCCACTGTATATATAATGCAGTGGTAGCAAATAACATTTTACGAGATAGAATAAGACACACTATAAACACATTTTCCTGCTTCCAGCATAATTACTGTATGTTTACTTGTGATTACTGAGCACACGAGGCTACTGTATATGAGGGAAACATGAAGAGTAAAACAACCAAAAATACCTAAATGCAATAATGAGATGGTTAAAAAATTACAAGCATGTTTCCATCCCTTTAGCTTTCCCTGGGATTTTTCATTTTAGGACTACGGAACAATAATTGTGTGCATGGCAAAGCTGATAATATACAATCTGTATCATGAATGTGTACATCACGTCTTGAGGTATCCTGTACATCCCACACCTAGTTTGGTCTGTAAATACAAACTGTCATTTCTAGCCCGAGTCTGAAGCCTGGCCCAGCTCGACCCTAACTCAGACCGGGCCAGGCCATAAAAATGTGCTTAATGTGTGAGCCGGGCAGGTCTCAGGCTTTGATGTGATTTTACAAATCATACAGCAGAAAGAAAACTAAATAAGAATGCACAATATAAAATTGTGTTAATCTACTTGTTGAGGAGGAGGTAGGTCCGACCAGCCGGTTGAAAGAGGTAAAAAAATAAAATAAAATAATAAAAAATAAAAAAAAGTCCAGTTAAGCTCAGATGGTTCAGATGATCACCAGCCATGCGCGTCTCCGCACCTGCTGTCATCTGTGGTGAAGGAAGTAACCGCATCCATAAAAGCTGAAGCGAGCGTGTTCAATTAAAATAGCCTCGTTCCATGTTATCCCAAATAATTTTGCTCTAAAAATATTTTTGTTAATTTGTAGAATTAATTTTATATGTCCATATCCATTTGGTGAAAAAATAAATCTTATATCTTCATTCAAAGACGACTTCAAAGACGTTTTTAAAACTATCATGTCAAACTGATTTGCTTGCAAAAGAAGTAAATGCTTAATTTAAAATAAATAAATAAACTTGTTTTATTTTTGGGTTCAGGCCTGTAATTACAGTTAATTTGATCGGGTTGGGTCGGGTTCTGAAAAAATGGCTACGGGCTGGGGCCGGATCGGGTCGACTTTTTTAGGCCCGAATGCAACTCTTGAACCCAGTTGTCACCAACTCAAAACTCACTGACCCTGTTAAACAATCAGAAAAAGTCTTGAACTTGGGCCCAGCCTGACATTCGAAACAACCTCAACTTATGAAGTGAACTTTGAATCAGCTAATGGCTCCTGTAGCTTGTTGTTATGATACGCTCCAGAAAATATTTTCCTGCCAAACAACACACCAAGTCCTTTATGATCTGATCCATTTTCACTTTGCTCCTGCGTATAAGGGAAACTTTAGTTGTACCTAATGGAAGCTCAACAAAAATCCCACAACATTACACTGCTGCGCTTTCAATTTGTTAACGTATGGACTTCTTGAGAAACGTCTGCAGCTTCACCAATACAACCACAAAAACCACAGAGCAGAAGTGACAGGCTGGCAAACATTTTACAGAAAATACAAGAAAATACATCATCCCTGCCGTGTGACTGAACATGTGACCAGCTAACCTGCAGCTTCAGTTTTGGTTTTAAACTTTGTCCTGTTTCAACACATCGCCTTGACGCGACCACATCCTGCCGTTCACATCAGCCCAACTCTTATGACGTCTCACCTGAAAGAAACACTGAAAATTTCCCAAATACTGTTCATGAAACCAGTCCTAGACTCAGAACCAGTTGTGGCACAGTTCAGGTTCAGCTGTCGTCAAACCTGAGCTGACAAATCGACACCAGGATCTACAGGAAACAGAACCTAACGGGATCTTTTTCTGCTTTTCAGCCTCCATTTCTCCTAGTCCTCCACGAGCTGCAGAGTGGAGCAGAGAAGAATGTGCAGGGAAGAGTAATCCGAGGAACAAAAGCTGCTTTAGAGCTGAAGTGACAGCGAGCATGAATAAGGGTCAAAGATCACTGGCTGATTCAGGGGCTGTTTGGAAACCAACACAAGTGCATGCACGTACAAATGGCTCTGACAAGTCTGCGCAACAAGGAAGATGAGGATATTGGAGAGTAACGTCAAAGCTTGGTTTACTGATAAGAATATCTGTATTTTCATTTAGCGTGTTCATGGTCTTGCTTACAGTCAAAGCACAATTAAATGTACAGTTTTCTGTACAATACAAAAGTTGGACCGAGGAAATGTACACTCTTCTCACATTCTCTCCTGACCACACACTTATTAAAAAAATAAGGCCAACGGTGTCATCCACTTCTAATATAAAAACCATGCCAGCTGTAGCAAAGCAGAAATGAGTCTTTCCAAACAAAAGGACGTCCGCTGAGAAGCTACTAGAGCCAATATGACGGACGTGGAATGCTCCCTGGGCTAAATCTAAGCTGCATTCTTTGTGATGGCTCCATAGTGATGCACCGTGCACGCCTACACACGCGTTTATGTGCTCCTTTATGAATCTCCATGTCTCTGGTGAGGAAATTGAAGGAGCAGGTGGAATGCTGCAGATATCTCCTTTGGGGTTATAAATAAATCAATAAAGCCGCTACACACACGGACAAGAAGCAGAATATTAGCAAGCATCAACCAGTCCTTATAGGTTACGAGGTTTTAGTTGAACATCAAAGGGCGTCCTTTTTTTCTTTATTATAAAAAAATGAAGTCGGCATATTTCAAGAAACGAGGATTAAAAAAAAACTTGTTTATCGTTTGTTAAAGTTCAGTTTCCCGTCTGCATCTGCAGCTTTCAAACTGTGTCAGACCTCTTGTGTTAAACCTCTTCTCTCCAAAAACTTTTTTTTTTCATCCTGTGAGTGAAGTCTTTTGATTCTGCACCTCAGCACAATCAGGAAACCACATGCTACAGCTGTACAGAGAGCAGGTTGGTATTGTAAAGAGCCTGGAGTGCCTTTGAACAACCCCAGACACATGCAGGCTGCACGAGGAGCAGAAAAATGATGAATAAGGCTTAAAACAAAAATAAAAACAACAACAACAAAGAAAACGGGGTGTAAAGACCGTCAAACAGAGCAGAAATAATTAAGTGGCTGCAACACTGGATAATCTATATATGTCGATACAAGGCTTATGGTAACAAATACACACTGATTGAAGAATAATCTGGTTCTGAATATCCCTTTGTGGGTATGTTGTAGTTAAACTGTGAATGTTTTTGTTTGGGTAAAGATATAGAACAGATGTTAGAGTTGATAAAGACAGAATTTGTCAAATTACAAACTTGGTTTAAACTCAATAAATTATCATTAAATCTAGATAAAACTAATTACATGATATTCAGTAGTAAAAAGAAAACTGTTAATGTTCCATTTAAAACTGATGGTGTTGAGATTTGTAGAGTGAGTGAGGTGAAGTTTTTGGGTGTTATCATTGATGACAAACTGTCATGGAAAC
>JARVLU010000599.1:26259077-26273117 GCA_031762415.1 Simpsonichthys santanae | reverse complement strand
CAACCCTCACCATTTACCCGGGCTTGGGACCGGCACATGAGATACACTGGCTTGTGCACCCTAGTGGCTGGTTTAACAACTTTAACCAAAGTGCTTGGCAAAATTTGAAATATGAAAACAATGCAGGTGAAGTCAAATATTATGATAAATCTAAGATTTTTGAATTATTACGATAAACTTTCAGAACATTAAAATCAAATAAAACAAAAATCAAGATTTTTTAAACATTTGACCCTTTTATTTTGTATTACATTTACTTAACTTAAGTCCGCAAAATCACTTTAAACTAATTATTACATTGTCAATGTTTGAGCTCTTATTTGTGACGATATACTGTAAACTTCCGGTTTTATTCTGCTTTCTTCCGCTCACTTGACACCTGTCAGAGAGGCAAGGTGTCGGACACGAACAAAGGTATGTCTGGACTGGAAGTGGGAGCAGGAGGGGGAGAACGTGGAGGAGAAGTGAAAGTGGAATTAGTTATTTTACTTTAGAGAGCAGCTCACAATCCAGACAGCGGACAAATATCACCTTTACTTAGCCATTTGTTTCTTGAATAACAAAACAGCCACCTGATGTAATTGTTACTGACCTGTAGTGCTTTATTACATTAGATTCAGCTATCACTTCCTCCAATCCACATAACTGGGTTTAAATCAATAGCCTTTCTGTGTAGATCTCCTGCTGAGGCTAGAGGTCAAATCAAGATACTGTAAATATGTCTCCAATGGTATTTAAGCATTTCTCATGGCACTCCTTGCCCAAACAATTTGAGAGACCTGTCAGTCTAATAGAGGTGTGTGTGTCATTCTAAAGTCTGACAGCTTTAGATGTTTCACTGATAAATGGTGCAGGATGGCATAGTGTTAGAACATGCACCTTCAGTGCCACAAGCTGACAATTAGTCAGTTCTCATTTATTTACCACAGACTAATTTAGACGTAAAAAAGCACAGATGTTTCCTTTCATTAAAGTGAAGCTTGGACAGAAAAGATAATTTATCGAGCCCTGCATGTTGTTCAAATCGACCGTTGCAAAAGAGAACTGAGACTTACCATCAGCTCCATCAAACATTATTGCTTCCTTCCTTTTCGACAAATAAATATTCAGAAATGGATACATTTAGACGGTTGCACCAACTCCCAAAACCCCTGACATTCTGCCTTGTAACATTTATTGTCATAAAGAGATCAATTTAAAATTAAACTTCTAGTGCTCTGTTTTATTTGGTTAATAAAGTTACTTGAAAATAGAGAAATAGAGTTTGTGCTTGAAGTCAGAGTGCCCTGGTGAACATTGCAAGTGTCCGTCTGGATTTTCTGATTGTTTAAATAAAAGCCTCATGGCACCACATGTCATGGAGCCATTTAAAGATAACACTGATCTGCTTTACAAAACATTGTTTGTCAACTGAGCGATGCCAAAACAACATCAGTACCCAACTTCAAAATGGCCAGAATATCATTTGAGAAAACTTGTTTCAGAAAAAAAAAAAAAAAAATCGTTGAATTTTAAGTCATGTTTACAATTTGCTCTCATAAATGGCTAATAAAGGGCCTGAAACGAAACCTGCAGGTCACATAAACAAACAGAAATGCTGTTCAGACATATTATTAATAAAACTCAATATACTTTCCCCACCACTAATTATTTTAAATGCTTAAGTTCAAGGTCAAGGTTCTTTATTGTCATTCTCATCACATGTGGTACATGAGGTGGAATAAAACTGTGTACACAGGGTTCCAGTTACATCCAACAATAGCAAGAAATTAAATTGTTAAAGAAACAGTAAATAAAAATCCAATATATAAACTAAGAAATGCAGTCACTTAATGGTACAAAACAATCCGCCAAACAACAGCAGCACGAAGAGGAGTGAGGATCTTGAAAAGAAGGAAGTGGCTCTCTGGCACCTGCTCTCCTCTCTGTTGCTCAACGGTCTGTGTGAGAGGCTGAGCGTGTGCAGAAGTGTGTAGTTCTGTGTGTGTGTTGATCTGTGCAGGGTAATAAAGGCACCTCTGTCACTGATGGCAGGTGTGCTAACAGTCTACACACACAGAACCGCGAACACGTGAAGATTGTGAAATGGGGTGGCACAGTTAGAGCTGTCATCTCACAACAAGAAGGTCACAGGAACGCCGCCTGGATTGGGCCTTTGAGTAAAGTTTACATGTTCTCTCCGTGTCTGCATAGGTTTTCTCCCAGTTTCCTCACATACACACCACAGACAAACAGGCAACTCTCTAATTGCCTCTAGGTGTGAGTGAGAGTGTGAACGCCCTGTGATGGACTCGTGACCCCTCCAGGGTGTACCCCGCCTCTCGGCACCAGCTCCCCGTGACCCAGACAGGAAAAGCGGGTAAAGAAAATGGCTGTATGGGTTGGATGAGCAGGACAGATAAGTTGAGAACAATCTGTTGCTGAGAGACGAAGAACAAAAGAGAAAACAGATAAGACGAAGCAGCACGACAGTTTGAAAGTAGGCGTCTGCAAACAGCTTCAAGTCTGCACAAGTTCTCCTTATCATCCATCTTCATGAGACCAGACTGTGAGTGTCTCAGCTCCTTCCTTAATCGATGATCTATTAAGGGTCTGGCCTTACCAGGGTAAGGTGCATGAAGTGTTTGCTCATGCGTGTCAGCAGTAATATCCTGTTGTGTTGGCCAAACTGAGTGGGTTTCTCCAGCCAGTACCTTCAAATGTGCAAAAAAGTTAAGTCAGGTCCTCTGGATGTGTTCAATAAATATCATTTTAAAATTGTAGAAACGTTTTATCTTTCATCAGAAAGACTTCCTCAGTCTTTTATTGAACCCATCCAGAGGACCTGACTTAACTTTATTTTAGATGTTTCTACCTGGATTATTGTGCATGCATCAGGATATCTTCACATACGGTCAAAACACACATACAGACGTTTGAGCTGCAGCTCCTGAAGGTAATTATCTGCAAATTCAGCAAAGATGTTATGGGACAAACATCTTTTAAACACAAAAGCCATTAATGTGTGTTTAGAGTGGAACTGTGCAAATAGGACATAGTTTACTCTCCTCATAGGAATGAGGCACTCCCAAGCATTGACAGTGATACAGAGTAATGTGAAAAGCACTTCATGATATCAGAAGGCTTTAAAAAAAAATCTCCTCAGGATCATTTACAAACTCTTCACCACATGTATGATCAGTTCATTCATGATTTTACTTCATTCTCCCATTTGAATCTGAACATGACGTATTCAGAACAAGATGTTTCAGTGTCACTTATACAGCAGGTCATTTAAAGGGGGCTATGTTGACCATTCTTGTGTAGCTGTTTGTGGAAAGATTATAATTAAATAATATTTAACCTGTTCTGGATAACTGTTTGAACAGCCGCAGGCCCCACAGAGAGGGGAAACCCGGATAGGCAGGTTCTTCACGCAACCCTGCAGCAGCTTTTTTGATTTTATTTTTCAAACCTTTATTTTACCAAGAAGAAATCCATTGAGATTATTTTTACAAGGATGTCCTGGACAATATGCAAATACAGCAAGACAGTCTTATAAACAGTAACAGTAGTACAGTATTAAAATATTTTCAGCGTAACATCCATTAATACAACATAAAATGCAATGCAAGTTGGTCAACCTATAATAGTATTCACAAATAAATCAATAAATGCATGCACACATAATGGTAGTTTTAAAATATTTTATGTGAAATATCGTGTCCACTGACATTTTCCAGTTTTTTTTTCCTTCTAATTTTGCTTACATCATAAATAATATGGTTACCAAAATTTAGAGCACACTATTTCTGGTCAAGCCACATGTTTTGGAGGTGATTTTGCATGGGATTTTCTAAAGCTGCAGGAGGTGTGGAGCATGGAACATTGTGATGGAAATGGAAAAATAATAACCAAGGAGTTAACGTGCTTTAGTGCCTCCTGGCAATTTTAAAAACAAACGAGGGTGAAAATTTGATGCTGCTTTTTGATTAATTTAGAAATACTTGATGAAAACATCAGTCAATAGCAACAAGTTTTTACATTTTTGCAGCATTTCTATAATGCAAGGACCAGTTCTTAAAAGTTTGACTTAATCTATGGAAAACAAAATAAAATAAAATAAATTAAAAAAATAAAATAAACAATTATGACTAAACCTGAAACAAAAAGGAAAAAGGTCATAAAAGGAGAATTGAAAACAAATAATAATTGAAAACAAATAATAATTTAATGTGAAAAATATTCTCACATATCCACACATTTTTGTTTCAGGTTACATTGTGGGGACAAATATTTGCAAAAAATCATGCATTGTAGGGACCAACTGCTTTGTCAAAACTGTCAAAACCCTTGTGGGGACCAGACCAGTCCCTATAAGAAGTCTCGTTGAGGGGTTAGGCATGTAATGGCAGTGGTTAGGTTAGGCTATAGACACAAATAGAAACGAATGGAAGTCAATGAAAAGTCCCCACAAAGTTAGAATTATGAGAATGCACCCCCCCCACCCCACACACACATTTGTCTTTACAGGGATTTTGCATTGACTTCCATTCATTTCTATAGCCTAACCCTGACCCTTAGCCTAAACCTAACCATTACCAGTACACACCTAACACTAAACCTAACCATTACCAGTACACACCTAAACCTAACCATTACCAGTACACACCTAACCCTAACCATTACCAGTACACACCTAACCCTAAACCTAGCGCTTAACCCACCAATGATACTTGGGCCCTTAGGGGCCTGGGTTTTGGGCCCCATTAAGGACATAGTCCTCACAATGTAGTAAGGTTGAACGAATGAGTAGGAAAAATCATCCTGACAAGGTAACAAATGCAAAGAAACACACACACACACACACACACACGCACGCACGCACATGCACACACACAGGTCGACGTCCATGCATTATTAAAACCCTGTTAAACCAAAATCACGCACAGACAATAAAGCACACACATGGGTCCTCCTCTGTGGGCTTTGTTCCCACGGCGTTGCCATGGTGATAGCTGCCAGTTCTCCAGGACAGCAGCTGGTGGTCCCTGGCTGTGATGCTGTGGAGATCAGTGACGTGCACCTGGAGAAGAATGAGCAACAAAACAAAGAGGAATCCCCCATCCCCCCCATTTCCATTCCCACCTGCTCTTCATTCCTTTTGAACCCAAGAGGAGGAGAGAAAGTAGCTCTCGGACACACCGCGTCGAGGTATTGATCTTTGTATTGATTGTCACTTGCCAATGAGTATTATTCACTCAGTGATTTGTTTCTGTGGTAAGAAAAGCAGAAATTCCACACAGGACATCTTGTGTTTGCAGCTCTGCAGAGTGGAGGGGGGCATGCTGAGGCAGGCCTGCTGCCTGTCTGGCAGGAACAAGTTATGTTGGTCTACTTTTACACGATTACAGACTCTCGACAAGCCAAACAGACCATCATCCCACACCGCCTGACTCACACAGTTGCAAGACTTTCTGCCCCTCTGTGATCTGCTCTCAGCTCCACCTCAGAGGTGGCAGGAAACCAGTTAGTGCTGTAAAAGCAGATGTTTTTTTAAGACATTATCTTCTAGTTTGAAGATTGCCTCGAAACTTATTAACAAAACAAATTTCAGTTGTTCCAAGGTGTCTGAATATCCCAGAATTTAAAATCATCTGGGCTGAATGAGAAAATACATCAAAAAGATAACTCTTAAACCTTTTCCCACAAGAACTATTACATTTAGTTGATTTTTATTTTGCACCAGTTCACAACAAAAATCACATCGCAATTGCAAGTTTAAATCACAATTCCTATTTAGTCCAATCAAAATACAAAACAGTCAGTCCCAGTATATTACAAACTGCTAATCTGTAAGAATGACTAAGACCAGAAACTGTCAGGTTGCTTTTAACTTTCAGTTCACTGCAACCCCTCCTTTTGAGCAGTAAACTGGTGACAGATGATTGAGCCTGCAAACTTTTTTTTTTCTCCCAATAGGAAGAAACCTCTGGCAGAACCAGGCTCCCATCTGCCTCAGCAGATGACAGGGATATGACACAGCCACAAAAGTTCTAGGTGTGGCTTCTATGGGAATAAAAACCAAGAATATTTGATTAATGATGCAACAATTGTAAATGCAAACATGGAGACTAGAGGAAGTGAAGACAGCAGCAGAATGTGGTCTGTCCTGCAGCAGTCTATAGGAGAAGAAAAGTTAAGGAATAGTTCAGAAAACCAAAGCCAACTCTTAACTCTAGGATGTATCAAGAAAGAAAGTCTTAAACCTAATCATAACAGTAGACCATGTCGGCCTCACAGACAGAAACTGGAAGTCGGTTCCACCAGAGAGGAGTATGAGAACTGAAAGCTTTGCATCCTGTTCTACTTTTAGAAACTCTGGGAACCACAAGTAAACCTGCAGTCTGGGAGGGAAAAGCTTTGTTTGCTCTTAAGAACACAGATTTCGTAGTTGAGAGCTTTGTATGTTAGAAATAAGATTTCAAAGTACATTCTGCATAGGGAGCCAGAAACTACCAAGGATCAAAGAAAATCCACAAAAAAATTGAACTTGCATGCTCACTCTTTGTTTTGAAAAATCATTGAATTGTATGGTAGATAATAAAAATGGTTTAAATAAATCATTCAAAGCCCTAAGTTAATGTGCCATCCATACTCATGAGGAGTGCATGTACATTTCTGACCTCTACTTCAAAAACATCAAAGTTCATGCTCATTAATCCAGGTAAAGTAAATCCAACAATATTAAATCAGGTCCTCGGGATGGTTTGATGTTTTGAATCACTTTGGCATGGCTGCCTCAGAGGAGTTGACGGGGGAGAGGGTGGGTCCCAGAAACTATCTTAACACCAGCAAAATGTTTTTTTTTCCCCCCACTATGAGAGTGTGGTTTGTGGGAATCAGTTTGTTTGTGGCTTCTCAGGCCTTTGGATGAAAGATGAAACATCTCAGAAAAAAAAAAGAAACCATCCAGATGGCTTGACTGAACTTTGCTGCGTTTTACCTGGATTATTGAAACATTCATAACTTATTTACAATAAAAATTAGTTTAAACCCTAAAACTTAAGCTTGACAGGCACATAAAAACAGCAGCACTGGTGAAAACATCACACAGCTCTTGTAAAGGTCTTATTTAGCTAATTGTAAAGATTTAAATCAGTGGATAATTATTTCTCCCCAGGTAATCCTTTTTAAGTACAGTACTGTATATAAAAAATGAGCACAAGTGCACAAAGAATGAATTTGATAATTAATTTTTCTTTTTATATAAGCCAAATCCCAGTTCAAACCTGCATCCCTCTGTCTACACAAACACTAGGAAGTTTGTAATTTTTTTAAATTCACATCATAACAAGAGCTGCAGTGGTGACTCGTGCAGATTAGTGTAAATTTTAGACAAAACCCACCGATCTGTTTTGACGCTCGTTCCTCTGGATGTTCTTTCCACGTTAAATAAGATGCACAGCATTCCATATTATCATAAAGGTTTATTAAGTAAATAAGTAAAGACAAACGTACAATGATGCAGCTACAGAGAAACAACATGAAGTTGACAAAAACTGAAAATGAGATTAAATAGATTTAATGAACATAATGAAACCTCCAGTGTCACCCTCTTTATTTACATACATTATAGTTGACTGTACTGATATCAATACGTGACTGTACAACCAACCTTGTGGAAGCAAAGATGAACTTGGAGAACAGACCAAATCCCCTTCTTTATAAAACTGGAGCGCCCTCTAGAGGTTCGACTCATCAGAAGACAGAAGTTGGAGAACAAGTAGATAAAACAGATTTAAAAAGGTAGTACTTTGCTAATTTTCTTGCCTGTAGCTGCTGCCTCCTGCAGCGGCTGCGCTCGCACTACGATTGGATCTACGACTTCATCAGGAAGGATTTGGATGGTTTTCTCCCAACTTTTTCACTGGTTCTCCATTAGAGACCACTGCATTACTTGTGAAGGCAACAAACGATTGTTTTCTAGCTGTCATCAGCCTGGAGCATCTTTTCGATCTCCTGATCCCACTGGTCGTCCTTGTTGTCCGCTTCGGTCACGACCTCATACTCCTGAAGCTGCTGCTGCAGCTCCTTTTCCCAGTCTGCTGGCTCGTCTGGGAAGTTGACTGGAGAGTGAGGGGAAGTTGAAGAGTTAAAAAGAAACACTGACTCAATTTAAAAAGAACAGTTTTATATTTACAGCCATTTTTGTCCCACTTTCAGAATAAAAACCAGTAAAAAAGGGAATGAAGCGAACCATCAGGGGAAGGGGTGCTGTCCTTCTTGTCCAGCACCAGCTGCTCCATCTCTTTCCTCAGGTCCTCCTGGTTGATGGCTGTGGAGTCGAAAGCATCACTTACAAACTCAGAAACCCCGGGGCTTGTTGAGATTTCCTCTTCTTCCTCATGAGGCGGCTGAAATTTTCATAAAGAAGATTAAAAAAGGGAAACCACCGGATCGGTTCCAATTGTTTGAAAAGGCTGCGAGGTGACGTGATTTTACCTTTTTCAAGCTGCTGATGGAAACTGGTGGCGTTTTTGGTCTGACGTCTACAAAAAGTAATAAAAAGCTGTAATCAGTCTTCATTTCATACACCAGTTGTTTCCCACTGATCTCTGAAATCACCCTAAAGGCATTTAGAAGCATGAGAACCATAGATTATATTCAAAGCAGGATGAGGTTTTACTTTGGGTTCTGAAAAGGGATTTATTAAGTATAGCTGGATGAAATCAACTTTTTAAATCTAAACTATTCAACTATTATACTACTACTACTACTATCCGTTCATTCGTGGTCGATTCTCGATCACTCGTTGGATAAACGCTCTCCATCCAATCATATGCAGCTTCTTTCATTTCAGCAAATGCCAGGTTTGTATCCTGTTTGATGGTGTCAAGCCAGCGAGTTCTTACTCAATTCAACTATTCAAATTCATGGGTAAAAAACAAACAAACTACGTATAAATAACTAGGCCAAATACATTAAAAAGTACTGAAACTAAAAATATTAAAGAATTATTTCATCTGCACTTATTCCAACAGTTTGAACTTGTGGAAAAGTCCATTTTCAAAGCTTCTTACTCCTACAAAATCTCCGAGAACCAATGCTTCATTTAAACCAA
Organism: Simpsonichthys santanae; assembly: GCA_031762415.1. NCBI lineage: Eukaryota > Metazoa > Chordata > Actinopteri > Cyprinodontiformes > Rivulidae > Simpsonichthys > Simpsonichthys santanae. The sequence goes on along the minus strand of JARVLU010000599.1, from coordinate 26,264,014 downwards.
AACCATCATAACCAGTGAGCTTCCCATGATATGCACCCATGACATCTCACCTGAGCTACCAAACAGCAAGGCAGCTGGTTTGGATGGTGTTCTGGGTGAAATGTATTAGATTGGGGCACTAAAAGAACAGTCTGCAATAAAACTTTTAAAGTCAACAAACCTGAGATCTGGTCCTGAAGTGGTATTGTCCTGATCCCCCCCAAAAAAGGAAATCTGGCCCAAATCTCCCAGAAAATCAGTTTTGCAATTGCAGCTAAACTCTACAACAAGATGCTACTAAAAAGAGTGTGGGTACACAGTGACCTAGTATTAAAGAACAACCAAAATGGTTTTAGAGAAGGACGCTCTACACCTTAACAGCTTCTCGCTCTTCCGACGAATCACTGAGACCGTCAAGTCAAAGAACCTATCAGCTGTTTTCACATTTGTGATGTTCAATAAAGCTTTGGATTCAGTTGACAGATAGAAAATTATCAAAATACTACGAGCCTGTGATGTTCCTGAAAAAAAAGTTCAAGCCATATAAGCATCATCACCATAGTGTTTGTTATTTGCTGACTTTTTGAAGTCCTAGCAGGGGTGCTACAAGGAGACACACTTCCTCCATACCTTTGTATTACTGTGGTGGACTATGTAATGAGGTGTACTCTACAAGACCATGACCATCTTGGCTTTACATTCAATAAAACTACAGCCAAGAGTCAATACCACCCAGAAAACATCATCACTGAGACTAACGTTGCAGAAGACCTTTGTCTGCTGTCCAACACAGCATCTGATAAGCAAATCTTTTTAACTTCGCTTAGAAGAAACAAAACACACCACTGAACAGAACAAGGAGAATAAAAGAGGGACAAACATTGTCATCTCTTATGTTGCTGGAGTATCAGAGAAACTCAAAAGGATTTTCTCCAAACACAACATTCCAGTACATTTCAAATCCAACAGGACTCTCAGACAGAGGCTGGTCCACCCTAAGGACAAAACACCTCCCATACACAAACAGAGTGGTGTGTGAAGTTCAGTGCAGCGAGGACTGTCCAGACCTATATATTGGAGAAACCAAACAGTTACTTCACAGACGCATGACTCAACACACGAGAGCCACCTCCTCAGGACAACTCAGCTGTTCACCTCCACCTCAAAAATAAAGGACACTCGTTTGAGGACCAGAATATGCACATTTTGGACCAAAAACACAGATGAGAGTGGGGTGAAGGAAGCTGTTTATGTAAAACGACCATCTTTAAACAGAGGAGAAGGTCTAGTTCAGCTTTCAGCTTTTTTTTTCAGTTTTCCTGATACCCAGTCATTTTCACACCTATCAGGAATTTCAGGCATGTGACCTGTGTCCCATCTGTGAGTCAGACTTACAAAGACCCTAACTTTAATGTGAGGTGTGATAGGGCAATCTGCACATGCATCTAGCGTACCTTAGCTTTATAGCTCGAACCCCACATTCTCTGTTCTACGAACTGAGAAATCTCCTCGGATGAGAAGTGAAACGTCTTCTGTTGCAAATAAAGTCCAGTTGTTTTTGTCTTGAACATTTTGAACTCGCCTACAAGTGGCAGCTCAAGAGGTTAGACTACAAATGAATGCAACAAGATGGAAGTAATGATTTACAATACTTCTGAGAAACCAGAATAACCATTCAAAATATCCCCCCCCACCCCCACCCAAACTAAATGCTTGCTCTTTATTAACCATCTTTTGTTTGAATTTATTTCAAACAGAAGAGGAACATCTTCCACCGCTGCTATAAACTAACAGCAGCCTGTCTGCGCTTCATGCTGCAACTGTTCTGTAAAAAGTTGGACCTTTTAAGATGATGTCATCAGGTGAGACGCTGGCCCCGCTGTCCACAACGTCCTTCTGCTGATGCTGAGCTGCCAGCGCTGTGAGCTGAGCCGACTGTTTGATCAGAGACACCCGGTAGAAGTAGTTCCTCCAGAACACCTCCTCCTTCACTCTGTTGAACACATCAGGATCCACTTCATCAATCATTTTCATCTGGATGCTGTAGATAAATTCTTTGAAGAGTTGAGTTAACACTATAGGGAAGATTTTTTTTTTTTTTAACTGACCAGCACTGAAGGTAAAGGTGGAGTCCATGTTTGTGTTTGCATGGACTGTTAGGAAAATATAGCATTAACTATTGAATGGATGTTAATGTAAACTTGAGAAAGTAATCCATGGATGAACATCTACAACTAGAAAGTTCCTGGAGAAACTTGGACAGGGACTGCCAGGCTGCTGCCAATTTAAAATGTGGATTTGACAGTACTATGCAATTAGATTCACTCTCAGCTAACACTATAACACATTTCAGCGTAGTGGCTCTAAAAATGGCTGAGCTACCATATTTTTCCCTTTTAACCTAAGGCAGTCATCTTAGATTTTTGATTTGGATTCAGTATGTAATGGGAAACGGCTTGCGACATGTCCAGGGTGTACCCCACCCCTCGCACAGTGATTGCTGGACATGGGCATCGGCGAGCCCTGTGACCCAAAATGGAAGAAGCGAGTTAAAGATAATGGATGGATGTGATGGGAAACGTTCTCAGCTATCATCACACAAAACAAGCCGGTTGTTTCGGTATAACATTTGTGGGGGTACACCACGTTGCAGTTTGGGCCACATTAAAGTTGATGGAAGAATAAGATATAAAGTTCAGAACCCCTTTGTTAGGTGGATAATAAGCGGTGCTGCCTCTTACTAGCCAGATTAAATAAATCATTAATTAAAAATGGAGTCAACTTGATTCAAGATGGCTGCCACAGCCAACTGATATTACAAAACAAACATGGCTGTAACTCCGTAATCTTTACAGTCAGTCAGTTTTACATATACAGTATAGAAATAAATCTTGGGGCAGTAGTAAAAGTAGCTCTGAGTGCAACACACTGCACAAGACCTCTGTCTAAAACTTGAGTTTTAACTCTTGGTGTCAATCCTGTTTGTCTGTTAGAAAAATATCTTATGAACAACTAAACCAAGTTTAATGGAACACTCAGAAAGCAATCATTGGATGTACAACTGCATCTACAACTGATCACATTTTGGAAGTAACCCAATCAAGATGGCAGCCACAGCTAATCAATATTAGCCAATGCAAAATTGGTTGAACTCCAATGAACCGTACAGATACTGTGCTAAGATTTAGCGCAGCTGTAGTCATGAATCTCCAACACTCACTCCACGTGCTACTTGATCGGCAAGATCTTGACTTGAAACTTCATCGTTAACAAATGGCTTCAACTTGATTTGTCTGTTAGCAAAATAAAGCGGGTGACTTGATTTTCTAACCACTGTTTGTATATTGTGTTATAATCCACAGCTTTGTCCCCGACATGAAGGACCTCAGGCTCATTTCATGATGGAACTATTAAGATCTCTTTGACTGCATGTACAGTAGTTAGTGAATTAAAAGGATCTGGCAGCAGAATTCATGTTTTCTCACGACACTGTTATAAAAATAGAACTGAGAAAAACCTCTTACTGTTTAGGGACCAGGTCAAAGCGCATGCGATTGAGGAGCTGGTCCTCCTCTAGCATGACTGCAGCCAGCGGATACATCTGCTCTATGTCGAAGTGGAACTGAACACCAGCTGGGGGGTCCCGCAGGAAGTTCCTCTTGTCCTAAAACCAGCAGCCAGAGGGGTTGGGTTCAGCACAAGGAGAAAAGTGAAAATGGAAATGGCTGAAACAGCAAAACATGAAGCTTACAGCGGACAGAGCCAGGATCTGCTGCTGGATTGTCTCCTCCTCGTTGTAGCCCACCCAGGGAGGCACCGCTGCTTCTACACAAACATCAAGACATTTATTTTGTTTAATCTGTGAAAAACACCTGATGACTCATTAAAAAAACCATTTAGCTCCAAAACATTGATTCCGTTGAAGCATGAAGGATCATTTGGGCTCTGGATCATGTTTTAATTACAGACATGATTTTCAAATACTGTTCCTCTGCTAGTCTACATGTTTTAAACCTGAAAGCAAATTATAAATAAATTACAGGTGCATTGAAAACAATTAGAAAATCGTTCAGTTTCTTTTGTCAAATCATTTCAGAAAGTCAGAGTGAAATATTTCAAGCCTTTATTTCTTGTAATTTTCATGATTATGACTTGCAGATAATGAAAAACAAACATTCATTGTCTCCGATATTTAAAATATTGTTGAGGTTCAATATTGTAAACTCCTGGTGTCACACCCTGATCAGATGATTAACTCCTAGACATGAGCTACATATGTCTCATTCCTCAAGTCCAGCCACTCCTGAACCAGAGACGTCAGTGTCTTACCTGCTGAGGAGAAAAATAACTGGACTGTTGCTCAGTGGTCAAAAGTCCTCTTTTCAGATTAAAGTAAATGTTCATGTCATTTGGAAATCAAGATCTGAGTCTGGAGGAGGAGTGGAGAGGTCCAGAATCCATGCTGCTTGAAGTCCAGAATAAAGTTTCCACAGTCAGTGATGGCTTGATGGTTTTGGTTCTCTGTGTTTTCTGAAGTCCACAGTCAGCGCAGCATCTACCAGGATATTTTAGAGACTTCATACTTCCTTCTGCTGATAAACTTTATGGAGATGCTGATTTCATTTTCCAGCAGGACTTGGCTCCTGCTCACACTGACAATGGTACCAAAAGCTGGCTGTGGAATATTCTAATTTTATGAGAAACTGAAGTATTTTTTTTTTTTCATCATTTGTAAGCCATATTCATCAAAATTACAAGAAATAAAGGCTTGAAATATTTCACTCTATATAATATTTGAGCTTCACTTTCTGAAAGTTTTGACAAAAAACTGAACTTTTCCGCCAATATTCATTTTTTTTTTACAAACCAGATTCCAAAAATGTTGGGACACTAAACAAATTGTGAATAAAAACTGAATGCAATGATGTGGAGATGGCAAATGTCAATATTTTATTTGT